>OZ005656.1:39974648-40242648 GCA_963930645.1 Salticus scenicus
GGGTCATCACTTTAACGAACTAGTCGATGGTTCTGCTAAGGTGGCAACTGCACGTGAAGACGTAGATCTTCCAGTCAAGCTTAGTGTGAAATGTGCAAGAGGCGTCCTGTTTAGGCGCCTCATAGATAGGTGGCAGTGTCGTTGGGATGGCTCCACGAAGGGTAGGTTCACGCATGAAGTGTTTCCGAAGGTGAGCAGTCGAAGAGTGCAGGGAGATTTCTTTGTTAATCAGGTCCTCACCGGACATGGTTCATTCGGAGTTCACCAGCACCGCTTCTTTCAGAAGAACCCTGCATGTATTTGCGGGGCCAGCGCAAGCTCGGTAAAGCACGTGATGCTAGAGTGCGCACGGTGGCGGTCGGTTAGGGAACGTTACTTCCCGCCGAACTACCACCTTCGAACGCGGCGGGATTTGTGCCTGGACTACTATTGTAGGAAAGGAATCGCAGTCATCATGACGGATCTCCTTGACTGGGCGCTTAACCCGCTTGGTGTGGACGACGGATTCTCGAAGCGTCTGAGCCTGACGCCCCAGTAGAGCCTCCTAGGAGGTCTCTTCGATTGGTAAGTGAGACGGTGAGACGATGAGAGTTTGATGGTGAAGAGGAGTGAGCGTTAAGGTGTAACGAAGTTGAAGAGTGACGGCGAGATGGCGAGTGTGAGTTGGTAAGTAGGCGTGATGGCGAGTGTGAGTTGGTAAGTTGGCGTGATGGCAAGTGTGAGTTGGTAAGTTGGCGTGATGGCGAGTGTGAGTTGGTGTGACGGTGAGTACGAGTTGGTGAGACGGTTGGCGTTGGTGTGGCGTGGAGAGAAGGGGGAGCATGTGCTCCCTGTCTACCGGAGGTAGAAGCGCTGATTCAAAACAGCCAATTCGGACTGTCAAAAAGGGAACTTTGTTTAAAATCGCACGAACGAGTTGCAGTGCCCGCATGAGCGATTCAGGGAGATGTTTTTCCACGTGGTGTGAGGAGGTCTGTCTTAACTGGCTGGTGGTGCATGACCGGACGGCGGGACTACCCTGGCGGACATCGGTGCTCACATAGGGTTGTGATGGCCCGAGCAAACAGGGGCTGTCCAGGTGTCCTGGGTGGGGCCTTCCAAGTGGCAGTACAAGGAGGCTTAGCAAAAATGGGAAGCGGCTGCAGATCTTCCTAGTTGGCATGAATGTGCGTATCGGCTAGTGGTGAACTCCGTTGGGAGAGCGGGCCTTGTGGACGGCCCTGTGTCGTCCTCAGAAGGTAAACAAGCCTTCTGGCCGCCAAACCGAGGTCGGCCAGTTACGAGGGCCCTCAGCCCCAACTTTGACCAACTCCGGTTGGTCCGAATGGGCGACATGAGCCTTGTATAGCTGATTGCCGAACCTTACCTGGGCCACTTCCCTGCTGTCGCGAAGTTGGTATGTTGCTGTCGTAGCGGCTAAGGCCTGCACGATGTTGGGTCGTCTTGAGACGGGACTGCATGGATACCCTCGTATCTGGGACAGTCGATGATGGGGCGCGCTTGCGTGTCACCTGTCTTACCCACACAGAGTCAGAGCTCCACCACTGACAAGATTGTATAAAGATAGTTGTTTCTATTTCTAAGTGGTGTTATTCTTTTGCTTCGTACAATTGCCTAGAGTGTGTACTTAGCAAAAGACCATTCTCAGTACCTCTTAGTTGGTTCTGACTAGAAACGCTATTGCATAGCGGCCAAATCTGAGAATTGTAAAGTCTTATTATTCCTCAGTATAATTATATTTTAATTATTATACTTATTGTTTGTTGTAGTGTTTTCTTCCAGCTCGACTTAAAATGTCGGAGACTGGAGAGGGTACGAAAGTAGGAGATATTAGTAATGTCTCGGAGGAGACGGAAGGGTTTATTGCCAGGGCATTAACCCTTCAGGAGGAAATGTTTAGTTTATTTATTAAGAAGGATTTCAGGAAAGAGTTGAGTGAGAATCTCAGATCGAAATTACAAGATCTTGTTAGGATCGTAATCGATCAATCTAATATAATATCTCACATGACGGGTATTATGGGAGAAAAGGACAAGCAGATATCGAGTAAACAATACAGTGATGTGGTTAAGAAAACTCCATTACCTTCCAGGTTGGATAGAGCAAGAAGTCGGTCTTGGACTCGGAAGACTTACGCAGTTAAGATTCTTCCTCCAGACAAAACGACTAAGTCCGTTGATACCATGAAGACGGTTAAGAAGACCATTAACTCGTCTCAAATAAAAGTAGGAGTTAACGCCATTAGAAATATTTCTAATGGTGGCATTATCATTGAGGTGTCACAGAAGGTGGACATAGATGTCTTAATTAGAGAATTCAAAGAAAAAGATGCCTTAAAAAGCTTTGAAGCAGTTGAATTGAGGAAAAGACATCCCCAAATCATTATATTTGGTGTGAATGAAGAGATGGAGGTAACACAGTTGTTAGAGGAGATCAAACAGAATAATCAAATTATGTTCCCATATGATTTGAAAATCAAATACAAGTATAAAGGTAGAGGTGGGTGGAATTGGGTTATGTCACTCAATCCAGTTGACTTTGTTGAAGTCATGAAGCTTAAGAAGGTCAAACTATGTTGGCGGAGGATGGACTGCAAACAACACCTCTGACCAATGTTATGTTTCAATTGTGGTAACTATGAGTAAATATTGTCGAAATACAAGAATTTGTATGAAGTGTGGAGACGGAGACCATGAAATGAAAGAATGTAAAAAGGAAGCGAAGTGTGCTAACTGTCTTTATTCCAATAGAACCTATAAAACAAATCACAACCCATATCATATCGTTACTGACAAAAATTGTCATATTTGGAACAAAGAAATAGAAACGCTTATTACAAGAATCGACTATGGAGAATAGATCGTTTAATAAAATCTGTTGTTGGCATTTGAATCTTGGAAATAGTAAAGTGGCTTCGGCCACACTTTTCCATGACCTTAAAAGTAACGATATCGATCTTGTTAGCATTAACGAAATGTATCTTAATAAAGATAAACTTGTAAGTCTTTCTAAGGAATATAAAGCGTTTTATCATAAGTCTCAAGCGAAGGCTGCAATTATAGTTTGTAATCCTAGTTTTATTACTTTTACTCATTTTTGTAGTAGTTCTGTTGTGGCTATGGAGATCACAGTCAGTGATTTTAAATTTATTATGGTTTCTGTTTACTCTAAACCTTCTGGTGACATCAAGGATGAAATTAATATCATTCAGCTCCTACTGAATAAATTTCCCTCTACTCCTTTCATTGTCATGGGTGACTGGAATGCCAAGTCTTTTATATGGGGACAACGACCATTGGATGATAGAGGCGATAAGGTCATTGAGCTTCTACTTGGATATGATTTGCATCTTTTGAATCGAGCCGATTCGATGCCCACTTTCATCAGAGGTGATAGGATGAGTTGGATAGACCTTCTTATGGTCAAAGGCTTTGATCAAAATTTACTTTATGATTTTGATGTTGTTGATAAGCATTATGGCTGTGATCATAATTTAATAATTACTAATTTCCATTTAGATAAGGAAATTGAGCTCATTAGTAATCCTATATCGTTGAAAAGGATGGATTGGTGGTGGCTGAAAACAAGAATCATTAAACTTATCAATTAATTCAGGGTTATTGATATTGATGATTTTGAGAAATACTTAGAGGAATTCCAAAATAAATTATACGAAGTAGTTGTGGAGTGTGTAAGGAAGCCGCTGAATAAAGCGAAGAAAAATGCCCCTTGGTGGACAACCGAGTTGCAGTGCCTCAGAATTAAAGCGAGGGCTTTAAGGCGTAGGTTTCAGAAAGAAACGGAAGAGGAAGGGAGGTTGGTGAAACTCTTGGAGTTTAGAAAATGTCAGAGTAAATACAAGAAGCTTCTCTTGCAGACCAAAAGAGAAAAGTTCAAGAATTACATAAGCAGTATTTCGAAAAGATCAATCCATAATAGTTTTTATACTGTTATCCCAGGAAAATCAAAAAAGAGGATTGATATTGAGAGTGTCTTTACGGAAGACGGAGAAAAGACCGATACAAGGAATGAGAGTATTAGTACTATTCTCGAACACCACTTTGGGCTTGATTATAATCTCTGGGAAAGGAGATCGTTTACAATTGAAGATGATTTTCAACAAGTTACGGAGTTGGAGGTTGCCATGATAATGAGGAGTCTGAAGGATAACAGGGCTCCTGGGTTTGACGTGATCCAATACGAAATTGTAAAACATGTCTTTTATGCAGACAGATGCTGGTTTACCAAAATAATGAATTACTGCATGACCAATAGCATTTTTCCAAAAATTTGGAAGAAAGCAAAAAGTCTTTTGATACCTAAAAAGGGTCAGGATCCTGCCTACCCAGGTAGCTATCGTCCTATTTGTCTTCTTCCCACAATGGGTAAGCTTTTAGACAAAATTATTACCAGAAGACTGGATTATTATTTGGAGTTTAATAATATCATTTCGAGGTATCAATTTGGATTTAGAAAGGCTTCTCCACTTCTATGGCTCTTAAGAATGTGGTTGACAGTATTGTTAGAATTAACAATAACAAAGAAACTGTCATGCTCCTCTCCATTGATTTTAAGAATGCCTTTAACAGCATTTCATGGAAATCTATACAAGACTCTCTTCTTAAATATAAGATTCCACCCAGCCTTTTCAATATTATTTTGAGTTTTCTGAATCATAGAGAAGTTCTCTATGATGGTGTTACTCTAAAATATAATAGAGGTGTCCCGCAGGGGTCCAGTTTAGGACCAAAAATTTGGAATCTGGTTATAAATGAATTGTTGGATATGCCTGAGGATAAAGGTGTACTTCAAGCGTTTGCCGATGATTTATTGGTGATAGTAAACGCTACTGCTCCGTATCATTTCATTAGCTTGGGTAGCTATTTTTTGGAAAAAAATTATGGCTGGGCTGCTGTTAGAGGTTTGGTAATCAATCAAAATAAATCATGTTATACCATGATTAGGAAAGGTGCAAAATTGATTACGAATACACCCAAGATCTGTTTTAACAACATAAAGATCAAATATTATAGAGCTATCAAATATCTTGGTGTTATGATTAATTACAAATTTAACTGGACGGAGCACTTAAATTACCTTTATGAGAAAATTGAGGAGTACTCTCTTCGCGTAAGGAGTATTGCCAGAGCCACGTGGGGCTTAGATAAAAGTTTACTGAACTTTTATATTATATTGTTGTTAAGAAGATTATTGAATATTGTTCTGAGATCTGGTTTTCAGAAAAAAGATATATGCGTGATAAGCTGAAAAGCATTCAGCGTATTTTTCTTTTGATTATATCTAAGTGTTATTCCACGGTGGCTGCGGATGATCTTGCGTCATCACTGGCGTCATGCCACTTAGTATCTCCCTAAAATTTTATAAAATGAAGATTATGTTGCTGGATTGGAAGGAAAGTGTGAGTTATAATTCACAGGTGTTGAATGCCGATGACTATATTAAAGAGGAAATGAAGATGTTTATTCCTTGGAAACCTACCAGTCTTAATTTGAAGTATTATGACGAGAAGTATTTGGAAGATTCTTTGGAAGAAGATTATATATTTACTGACGGCTCTAAAATGAATGAGAGAGTGGGTTGTGCATTTTTGCACGTTAAAAATAATTTTAGTTTTAGTTATTCTTTATTTAGAATCTCCGATCATACAAGTGTTTATGATGCGGAGGCTATTGCTATCAAGGAAGCCGTTTTATTTACTAAAGTTAAAGGGTAGAGTTCTGTCAATATTGTCACTGACTCCAGGTCTGTGCTCCCGGCTCTTGAAAGTTTCGAGGTTAAGAATAATATTATTATTGAGATACGTAACGAAGTTGAAAATGCCGATTGTTCTTTTAAGTTCTTTTGGATTGAAGCACACGTGGGCTTCAAGTGGAATGAGGAAGTTGATAAGTTAGCAAAGGAAGCCACGGAAAAAGAAATAGTTGAGTTTAATATAAAAAAGAAGAAGAACCATTTAAGAGTATTGTTCAACAAATATAAGATGTTGGAGTGGCAGAAGTAGTGGGAGAGCTCAGATACTGGACGTCATACATATCACCTCTTTCCCAGGGTTGATACGAGGAGGAATTTTGGCGACTTTTATCTTAATCAGTTGGTTACTGATCACGGCTGTATTGGAACTTACCAGAATAGATTTTTTGGTAAGAGCTTCCTATGCAGTTGTAACCAAGGAATTCAAGATATCAAACATATTGTTTACACTTGTCCTTTGGCTGAGGCCCAATTACTTTCCGAAAGATTACAAGAATGTTAATCTTTACGTTTTACTTACCAATAAGAAAACCAAGTCCAGTCTATTGGAAATAGTAAAGTATTTTTGTAATTTATTATTTACTGATCTTTAAGTTTGATGTGAGTTTACTTTATGTGTTATCTTTGTGTGTGTGTGTTGTGGTGTTGTGCTGTGTGTTTTTCAGGAGTATTATTTCGCATTTAGTAAGAAAATCTTTAGATTTTCATAAAGTTTTGGGTTTGTATCCTATTACTTATTTGTTTGTGTTGTGTTGTGTGTGTTGTCTTATTAATTTGTATTTGTATACTTATTAAATTTATTGTTGTTTATTTGTAAAGTATTTGTTGTGGTGATGTTTTTGGATCTGTGGTGTTATTTATTGTTTAATTGCTTGCGAGTGACAAGTAATTGTTTTTAAATAAAAATATATTATGGTGTTTGTTATTCTTTTGGGAAATGGGTTATTATTTGTGCATTTGGTGAACAAGTTGTTTCGTGCCTCTGACCTGGCTTCTTTTGTTCTTTTTTTTTTCCCCTTTTCATTTCATCCACTGCTGTTGTATATATGTAAACATGGTTTTACTACTATTATGTTTGTTTTGTTATTTTGGCTATTTGCCTTTATGGCTTTATTTTGTGACCTTCCTGTTGAAGGTGTGTTTTGGTGGGTTGTGGTGTGGTGCTGTTCGCTGCGGCGGCCCCTGGGCTTTGCCTGGGTGCTTTGCGGGCGGTGGCGCTTGCGCCTTGCACCTGCAGGGTTGGGTGCCGCTCTGTGCACTCCCTGGCTCCCGTTTGGTGCGTTCGGTACGTGGTGTGGTGTCTGGGCTGTCGGAGCCTGTGGGGCTCCTGCTGGGGGGATGTTTTCGTGACGGGGTGACATCTTGGTACTCGGATGTCTTCGGACGAGGCGAGTAAGAAGTTTCTTACCCACACAGATATATTTTATTTGCGATGTTATCTGGATATTAGTCCAGGGGATTATTGAACGATGTGTTACGCATTTATAACTTTATAACTTCTTTTGCTATGTTAATTTAAATTGAAAAAAAAAAAAACGAAAACAAAAATGAAAATGAAAGCAATTCAAAATCATCACGATAACAAAATTTAAGATGAATCTCTTTCATGGATTCACAAAAGTTTAATAAGAGATTCCTTCTTTTTAAAATATATACGTTTGAAACTTAAGAGAATTTTCTCTGTATATTTTTAAAAATCTAATTAAATTTCAGGTTATTTCCTTACTGAGGTCATGAGATAAGAATCCTTTTCAGAACTTAATGATCCTATAATTTTCATTTATAAAATATTTAATTTATTAAGTCAGATATAAAATGTATATTTATTTTGACTCTTACGCTAATATCATTTATATTCTATTATAGAAAGAATATTGCAGCTCAATATTCTGATAAAATTAAACTTGCATGATAATTGTTTTAAGGAGAGATAGAGTAAGTGATAAGGTTTTTGATTTATTCTGAAAATTGAAAAAAAAAAAAAAAATCAGACTTTAAATAAGAATGTAGTAAAAAACAAGTATTGGGCATTAAAACCAATTCTTTTTTGTTTTTTGTAAGTGTATACCATTAAATATAAATAATTAATGTTATATTATATAATATTGCATCTTTTAATAATGTGTAAAGCAATGAAAAAACATCACGAACTGTAAGGAAATATGTACAAGTGCAATGCTTAAATAAACGTATATAAATTACTAAACACTCTTCTAATAATAATATCTAATATTAATTTCAGTATAAATAGATATTTTTTAAGTTGTTTGTTGCTCAGTGTTCAAAAAGTCATACAAAAACAACGTTGCATTTTCTTTTGGAACCATACCTGATTCCTCCGTGAGACATGTGCATTTTCTACCACGGAGACGATGTTTTCCATCTTCGTGTCGCGTTTACACATACCCAATTATTTTAGAATAGTGCAAATATTATTATCTATAAAATAAATTCCATCGCTTATTTCATCAATAAATATAGTATTCAATATACCTTAAAATAAGAATATATATTATAACTAATAATAAAAAAAATGTAGTTTCAAGGTAAATATTGATTTTGTTTTTGTAATATACAAATAATAATAATAAAAATAATAAATAAATAGATAAATAAATAGATAAATAATTAAATAGATTAATAATAATAATAATAATAAATAAATAGATAAATAAATAAATAGATTAATAATAATAATATTATTAATCTGGCGTGTCATTCACACGACTTTCTCTTACCCCGAAATGTAATAGTATGAATTCAAATTGCAGATTAAGGGGTACGATAACGGATACTGTTATGAAAACCTGTGTTAAAACAATTCAAATTAGTCTTCAGAACTGCTTTATTTAACAAATAAATCTGTGTGAGGCGGGCTACCGCCTACCACTACCCCCTGCTTCATTATTGTACCTACATTTATACAGAATTTAAATCTGTTATTATAATCAAAAGGTCATTTAATGTTATTGCGACAACATTCACACGCAACAATCCTTGATACTAATCAATATTGATCAAACATTCGTAGTAACGAACGTAACAACATTTGGATCGTTTGATTTTTTTTTTTTTTTTTTTTTTTTTTTTTTTTTTTTTTTATTATTTACTCTAAGAAACACCGATTAAAAATCAAACCTTAAAAACATGACTTCGGTATTCAGGAAGCCTCAAAACGTGTAAATATACGAAAATAAATGAATATTTAGCTTAAAGAAATAGATTATTTACCATATGGTTATGAGGAATTGATTTCAATTCCTGAGCAGCTTTCCTGGAAATGATAAAAAAAATTACTAAAGAAAATGGGTTAAATAATATGGCTTAAATATTGTCTGCATTGTATATCTTGTGAAGGTTATATACACATCACATGATGCACATAAACATAATCCTATATTAATAACACACGGCGCAATCTGCAATGCAACTTTTATCAATTTTCAAGTACTGTCGCATTATGATCTAGTTTCTTTGTGTAGCCCTGTAAACGACCAGTGAAAGGTTTCCATACCATACTCTACATGAATCATGTTTTCACTCATATATATATATATATATGTATATATATATATATATATATATATATATATATATATATATATATATATATATATATTCATTTCATTCCCCTTAACGCAGTCTATAGACGTTGTATGATTAATTAGAATTGAAATAACGAATCAAGAATTCTAACCTGCATAAAAAATATTTTTCTAAAACGAAACTAATTTTTAACATTCATAATATTAAGTGAAATCTAACTCATCTCTCTCCTGCATTTCCTGGATGCTTGAAGAAAATTTAGGCCACATCTGAATAAAGATTCAAATTCACATTACTGATATACTTCAATTTAATGACAAACTTTGCAGAATATTAATAAAAACATATGATCCTCATGACACAGAATATGAGATCGATAAAGATCTTAAACACATTTTTTTCTCTTGATTTAAGGAATTATAAGACAGATGACGACTTATTACTTGAATAATATATAACAATTAAAGAATAAGTTTGATGCATTATGTCAGCATGAATTTTAAAAAAGTCTACCACTCAAAACAAAGTTTTACTTCATTTTTTACGAAAATGTTCATAAAACAAAAATAGTGGTTAACGAACAAAAATTGAATTAGAACAAACTTTAATGACAAACTTTGCAGAATATCAATAAAAACATATGATCCTCATGACACAGCAGATGAGATCGATAAAGATCTTAAACACATTTTTTTTCTCTTGATTTAAGGAATTATAAGACAGATGACGACTTATTACTTGAATAATATATAACAATTAAAGAATAAGTTTGATGCGTTATTTCAGCATGAATTTTAAAAAAGTCTACCACTCAAAAAAAAGTTTTACTTCATTTTTTTACGAATATGTTCATAAAACAAAAATAATCGTTAACGAATAAAAATTGAATTAGAACAAACTTTAATGACAAACTTTGCAGAATATCAATAAAAACATATGATCCTCATGACACAGAATATGAGATCGATAAAGATCTTAAACACATTTTATTCTCTTGATTTAAGGAATTATAAGACAGATGACGACTTATTACTTGAATAATATATAACAATTAAAGAATAAGTTTCATGCATTATGTCAGCATGAATTTTAAAAAAGTTTACCACTCAAAACAAAGTTTTACTTCATTTTTTACGAATATGTTCATAAAACAAAAATAGGGGTTAATGAACAAAAATTGAATTAGAAAAAACTTTAATGACAAACTTTGCAGAATATCAATAAAAACATATGATCCTCCTTACACAGAATATGAGATCGATAAAGATCTTAAACACATTTTTTTTCTCTTGATTTAAGGAATTATAAGACAGATGACGACTTATTACTTGAATAATATATAACAATTAAAGAATAAGTTTAATGCATTATTTCAGCATGAATTTTAAAAAAGTCTACTACTCAAAACAAAGTTTTACTTCATTTTTTACAAATATGTTCATAAAACAAAAATAATGGTTAACGAACAAAAATTGAATTAGAACAAACTTTAATGACAAACTTTGCAGAATATCAATAAAAACATATGATCCTCATGACACATAATTTGAGATCGATAAAGACCTTAAACACATTTTTTTCTCTTGATTTAAGGAATTATAAGACAGATGACGACTTGAATAATATATAACAATTAAAGAATAAGTTTGATGCATTATTTCAGCATGAATTTAAAAAAGGTCTACTACTCAAAACAAAGTTTTACTTCATTTTTTACGAATATGTTCATAAAACAAAAATAATGGTTATCGAATAAAAATTGAATTAGAACGATCAGACATGATTTCACCAGATTATGAATAACCCGAACGGTTTGACTTGACTGAACGAATATGTTCGGACAGAAACAAAAAACTATAATAATAAAAAGAAGTTCTCTTTTATCACGTGGCAGTCTGGTTTCCTCTACTGGCGCCCGCGCTCCGAACGCCTCAACAGATGCTAAAATTTATTTTCCCGCATTTTCTCCCATAGACGTAATGTATTTGAATTATTTTGGGTTTCCCTGTACGCGAGCCATTTGCTTGATCTGAACGAAAAGTTTAATGTAGTATCCCTATACCACACATATTTTGATTACCAAGGTTGGACTTTCTGCTATTATTTATTTTGCAGGTATGCTGATAACGTACACATACAGATCAACAGGAAAAAACTTGATTTTTTGCATTCAGGGCACTTCAAAACGTGTAAATATAACAAAAACTCAATTTTTAAAATTTGACCCAATAACAATTCTTTCTCTGCCATACATATATATATGGGTAAGAGAAAGTAATAAATTATTAGTGACCGCAGAAATGAATGTTTTATGCAAGCATATAAAAATGTACTTATATGCATAACGTTAGAATATTGATTGATTAAAACACATCATATTTTAAATTAAATTACATATTAAATATAAATATTTAAAACAGGTTTCGAAATACTTAGTTATAAGAAATGCATACATATTCAAATTAAAACATAATAATAATAACAACAACAACATTAATAATAATAATAATAATAATAATAATAACATCTGGAAGAAATACAAATTTGTAAAAATCTTTCTTTTTTTAATCCTGCACATATTTACATGTTCCCTTATCCATTTTCCGGCGTGGCGGTAGCTCAGTCAGTAGAACGCCAGGCTCGTAATAGGAAGATTGCGGGTTCGGCACTCGACCCGGCCAAAGAACGACGTATACACTAATAGTAGCTGGTGCACTTAAAATCTGTCGTAGCCGCAATGTATTCTATGTCCCCTTCGAAATTATACCTCTGAGGGTTACCTAAGCTGGGGAGCCACCCTAACAGCACACTTATCCATAGTACATCCTGAGGATGTCTCTTGGATGTACTTTCATCCACAGGATATTCCGAGGATGTCTTGTGGATGAGATGGGCTACTGGGGCATCCTATCCCTATGGGATAAAAATTGTAATGGCAAGTCTCCGGACCTAGTCTAGGAGTGAGTCCCATACCCTCGTTAATTGCGCATTGCACAGCACTAGTGCTACGTAAAACCCAATGAACCAGCCAACCATTACCTATTTTCTGCGAATTCATGGATAAATAAAATATAAAAATAAAAACAAAATAATTGTAGATTTGTAGATTTTAAAGCAAAATATGGTGGATAGTTATTTTTAGTATAAGAAATTCAAGATTTAAAATTTTGAAATGCACATAACATTATATTTTAAAATATGATATTTTATTAATTTTACTTATTAATTTTAACTTTTTTCCCTAACACTCTATAGCGTTCAAAACAGTTTTGCAAAATTTCTGGATTCTTTTATTCAACTTTAACCAATGATTTTTAGGAGTGCTATTTAATACATATAATGAAAGAATAGTCTTTAAATTGATTAGGAAATCGCTACATTTAAAACTTAGTTGTGGATATTTAATAAAAAAGTCCAGCACTGATCTGAGAAGTGAAATTAAAAAGAACCCGCAAAGGGTTAAACATTTTATTAAAATAATAATAATAATAATAATAAATAAATACTATTTAAGTACTTGCTTAATCTCATGAATATTTTCATAGAGTGTTTATTTTTGTTTTTTGACATAACATATAAAGTCACTTTATATCAATATATTTAATGCAATTTAAATATGCTATAAATGTATTTTTAATTAAGAATATATATTGCTTATTAGCAATATGGTAGAGGGTAGTTCGTTTAATTTTAGATTACTTATAACTTAAAGTAACTTGAGCGTAAAAATCTCACTACTATATTATTTAACTTAATTTAAAATAATTTATTTAAGCTCTTCTACACGCTCTTTAAGTGAGATAAGTCACTCAACGATACAGAATTTTATCTAAATATAACCAGTCATGCGAGAATAATTTAAAGAATATTTTAAGTCGCTAATATATTCATATAAATCTTTTCTTCAGAACCACATTCATTATTCCTGCATGAATAATTATCTGCGTTGGCTGAAAAGTAAACTTAATAAATGTGTTTGTGAGTCTATCAAAGAAAAATTATTCACAATAGTGTTCGAGCACTACTGTTATTTATTCTCTCATAATTCGAAATATTCCACACTTTAGGTTTTAATCTTGTGGTAAGATGTTTCATTAAGATGTTAAATTAGATGCATATATTGTAAACTTTTACTTTTGGGGAATGCATTTCCTACAGTTAAAAATGAAAATCAAAAACAGTGGCGGATGCAAATATCATTAATTTCAATAGTTATTATTATTATTATTTTTTTTATGAGAATTTAGTGAATCATATATTATGCCTTTATTATATGATGTTAGGTATTTAGTATGATATAAGATGAATAACTCATTCTTGCACTCATTATTATTATTTTTTTTTTTTTTAGTGATTCATATAGAAATTTTATTTTGTATGTTAAATACTGTATTACGAATAAAACAATAACACTTTACATGGATTCACACGTCTCTAAAAATAATAATAATAATAAAAATATTTTTTTCTCATCTAAAACAGTTTTAATTGATATGATATTCATTACAAAGCACAAAAAATCAAATAAAATAAATTAAATTAAATTAAGCGGTATTAGAGTGCTGACAGAGGCACTTTGAGAAAAGCAGTGTGTGAACGTATGCACAAACATTTTTATTACTTAAGCCTTCAAATTAAAATTAGTCTTGCGAGGGGCCCCTTTTAGGACATTTTGGGACAAATTTTACTTTTTTAAAAGATACTTGTAAACGAACACTCGATAGTTCTTTGAACATTATTTGAAAAATTTTTATAAAATTTTAAATTTCAAATTTCATGATTTTTCTTGGTTTCAAATTTCTGAAATATTTATTTACATTTATACTCATCTTTCAGAAAAATTTTCATGCAATCATTTTAAAAATTTGTATTTTATTAATGTATTTGTCGCAAAAGTGACATTGATTTTGAAAAAAAAAAAAAAAAAAAAAGATTGCATATATATGTATTGCCTTTATTATATGAACTCTCATATTTAATTAAACGACAAAAATTCCTGAAATTTTCATTTCTATTGTTTTTTAATTGTTATTATTAATACTGTAATTAAGATATACTGCGTCAGATAAAGCAAGCAGTAATCAAAAGAAAAAACGTGATTACATATATTGTTGGGAAGGACATGATACAAATACAGGTTGCTTAAAAAAAAAAAAAAAAAAAAAAAAAAAAAAAGACATATCAAAACGACAAGTGTTGGCGTGTCAGCTCATAAGGGGTGAACATTACATAAGAACTATTGATCGGAAACGCGATTGTAATTATCAACAAAGTGATGAGGAATTTTAAGACACGCAGTCATGAGTAAATTTTAAAAAATCTATCTCTTACGAAAGATTCATTAGAAACATAAACATTTTCAATGGTTGGCAATGTAGAAAGAGCCATATTATACTGCTCGATTTAAAATGTAATACAAAGTTATTTAACCATGACCTATAATGAAAAGGGCGTCAGTTTAGGGATATACGAACTTATATTGAACTTTATATTGACAGAACTTAAAAGAGACTGCGGATTAAATTCCCTATTAGACGTATTGTCACAAGATAAAAAATTGAGTATAAACGTGAATTAAGTGATTTAATTATTTTTAATCTATGGAACAAGGCATACAACATATATATATATATATATATATATATATATATATATATATATACTGCAAAATTATTCGAGCACTAGCAATAATCCTTGCCAAAAAAAAGTACACTTATTACAGCTTTGTTAAATAAATCCTTGTCGAGTCATGTACTTAATCAGTCTAAGAACATGATTCGACAAGGATTTACTTAGCAAAACAGTCTTAAGTGTACTTTTTAAATATAGGAATTATTGGCTAGTGCTCGAATAATTTTGCAGCCGACTGTATATATATAATAAGTCTCATATGTTTTGTTCTTATATATATCAACAATCTTAAAAAAGAAAAAAAAAATGTACAATTATCGTTTGCCACAAATTAATTATATCAAAAATAATCCTTTTGCAAAATGTAACTCTTGAATGGCAACAAGCTTAAAAAAGAAAAATTGTTCAACGAAAAGAACTTGTATTTGTTATTCAGACGAATAAAATATTTATCAGAAAACATAACACAGTTGTATATCTGGATATATAATGGTAAAATATCACGGATTCACTCATTCGTCTGTCAATGTCGAATCAGAATCGTCAAAGCTAAAAACAGGCCTTTTGTACAGTTGGTTCTTTTCCTGAAGTAAGGGCTCATAATAAACCGATTTAATGAAATTCAACCTTTCTGTAGTTGATAGGGATGTCGAGTTTTTTTTCATCGTTTCAGATTATCTCTGAAGGGGATTCCATTACAAGTATGAAGTTTAGCAAAATATCTTATAAAGCAATTAAAGTAATTAAAGTAAAATATAAGATTTTTCTAAAATTTAATCCTTAAGGGAGAGACAGGGGTCGCCTAACAGTTTTACCCGTTTACTGAGAAAATTACCATTGTGACGTTAAAGTCGGAACCACAACTATCGCATTATTTGAATGACGCTCTAAACCAGGATTCGAAATTTCAACTTAGATTACACTCGCTGAAAAAAAAAAAAAAATACTTGCCACAAAATACTATTAACTTACTCTATTTGTTACGTATAAGGTGACCAAAATCTTTTCTAATAAAAAAAATAAAAATAAAAAAAGGAAAAATTACGCAATGTCTTTTATTTTATAAGAAAACAGAACACATTTAATTATTATTATAAAAAGCAATTCAAAAGCTACTTTACACAAGTGATGGATTTTTTATCTCAAAAGATGAATTTGGATCAGTACACCTCAATTTAAATTAATAATATACGGATACGAGAGGAAAAATCCCTAATTTTTATAGGTGTCACTGCACAATAAGGTTATTATTATTATTATTATTATTATTATTAATTTTTGCTATAGACTTTTTTTTTTTTTTTTTTTGTGGTACTTTCATGCAGATACATAAAAAAAAGTTGCTAGACCTTTTTTTTATTTTATTAAAATCATAAAAGAAAAAAGAAAATTGGCAAATGAGAAAATAAAATTAATAGTCGGCTGATGAAACTATTTGTTTTAACGAACAGTCATTTTTTATCAATATTTTTTAAAAGTTCTCATAAGTATAACCTAAATTAATCATAGTAGTTAATAAGTTTTAAAAGTAGGTATATAAAGGGGATTTTTTTTTTCACAAATATACATTTTGTCCATTGAAGAAAACAGTCCCATTGTGGGCTCGTTTTTGCCAGGAGGACATAAAATGAATTCAACTAACTTTTGCATATTTTTGTGAGGTGGTGGTTGGTAGTATTAACACTAAGACCAATTGTCTGTACTAGCGCTCTAGACCTGAGTAGGAAATTCCTCCGGGGGGCTCATTCTAAGAGGTCCTGGCCCATATTTACTCCAGTTTCGCAGAAAACCACGGAAAACACCTAACGGCCAATGAGCACGACTGGGTATCGAACCCAGAGCCTCACGTATACCAGCTTCGAGGACAAAACCTCTCGTTCACTATTGGGCCTATTTTTATGAGGAATATTATTCATGCAAAAGTGAGAACACACATGAACTCACCGCTTACCAACCGGAGCACCACATTCTTAATGATTTCATGACAATTTCAATAGTCATTCCGTGTTCTGGTGAAAGAACGGTACAAGTATAGGGAATACTTTTATTTCTTTGTGATTCGAAGAATCTGAATAGACATAAACCATAATATGCACTGGCAAGTTTATTAGAAAATTGCTCTTTTGCGAGCCTAATGCAAGAGAAAGTTAGTGTTCACCGTTCAATTCAACCAACATCCGACTGAGCTTCCTATTTTTCGGATTTTTTTTTTTTTTTTTTTTTTTTTTTTTAATTAAGGACTAAATCAATTTCATTTGAAAAAGGGGACAGGTGATGAAAAACATAAAAAAAGAGGAATTTTTAGTCCTTTTTTTTTTTTTTTCGTTTAAGTGGGCGGAGCATTGAAAAAGTAGACTGTCCTCTTAAAAAAGGATGACTGGTCGCTTCACCTAAGAATAGCATGATTTTACGTTTTTAAATCGATATCTATCTATCTATCTATATCTATATCTATATCTATATCTATATCTATCCATCTATCTATCTATCTATCTATATATATATATATATACATATTGGTAGCACCGTATACTATAAGAATTCTATTTACATTTAGACAGAAATTTTACTCGCCACAGTAAAATTTCCAATCGCAAATGGCAAGCTGTCGAGCGGAAGTTTTGCGCACTGCTCTAAGCAGATGACCAAATGGGTCACAGAATGTCTCTTCACTTTTGTGTTTCTAACTCTAAAACAAATATTTTCAGAAATTTATAGCTCTTAATTAATTAATAGAAAAAAAAACTAATTAAAATTTCAGAAATTTGATTTCAAGGTGCATCAGGAGAAATCAATACCAAACTCCATGCAAATTTAAGTCGATCTGCAATCATCTGTTTTCGTACAAAGCGCCGGGGACACACACACACACACACACACACATATTCTTTATTACATGTAGAGATTTAAAATAAAATTTTTAGAAGGAAATTATATTCTATAAAACTTAGTTATTTTATAAAATATTCCCAATGTTATTAGTTGCACACTAATATTTGAAATAAGAAATGCCATCGAAATCTATTAAACACATTTATTAAAACCTTTAAATATGTAATATGTAATAAAATTTATCAATTGAACAATTTTCATATTTAAAATTTATTTAACAAGTGAACATCTTATTTCATGAATATAAAGTTAAATATGCAAATCAGGAAAATATAATGTAATGTAAATTTACAGAAACATATTTTGAAAAAAGTACAAAGAAAAAATAAAAACAGTTCAAAGACAAATACAAACGTATTTACATAAATTATGGCAGTGGCATTTTTGTTGTTTTTGTTGTTGTCGCTGTAAACAAACTAGTTATACAGGACCTATTAATGTCATTTTAAATGGGGAAAGTTCTCTCTAAAATATTTATAAAAAAAACACTCATAGAACACAATGCTTTCGAATGCTTTTGGATGCCCCTGTACATAAACCAGAAGAGATATTCACTCCATTCTCAATATGGAACATCCGATAGTGAACTTCAATAAAATATATCAGTTTCAAGAACTTCCTTAAATATTTACAGCAGTTAGAGCGCGGGCAGACAGACGGACAGATGGACAGATACACAAAGTGAAATCATATTCACACTTAAAAATGTTAAAAAGTGTTAAAAACGCTTAATGTAAACGAAAGTACAATTCTAGCAATTTTTTATTAATATCTCTTAATATAAATGGACATTTCTGTGTCACCCTGTAAATCTAATGCTAATCATGCTATATTCTATGCAAAGCATTTTTTTGTACATATAAATAACATATTTCAATTTCCTAAAACTTCGTGGAAAGTAAAGTTATAAACAATTTATTTATAGAAATATCTCTCATAGAACGCACTGCTTTGGAATACTTATAAGTGTCCCTGTACATAAATCGGCGGTGGTATTTCCTCCATTTTATACAGGAAACATCCATTAGTGAACCTGAGTAACATATTTCAATTTAATTGAGATATGTCGACAGTAAAGGTATGAAAATATGGTTTGTAGAAATACCTCTCATAGAACACAATGCTTTGAAACACTTTCGGGTGCCCCTGTGCACAAACCAGTAGAGATATAAACTCTATTTTCAATAGGGAACATCCGATAGTGAACTTGAATAACATATATCAGTTTCAAGAAATTAAATAAATATTTACGAGAGTTAGAGCTCGTACAGACAGACAGGCAGACAGACAAACGGACAGGCAGATACACAAAACTGAAATCATATTCACACTTAAAAATTTTTAGAAAGTGTTAAAAACGCTTAACGTAAACGAAAGTACAATTCTAGCAATTTTTTATTAATAGCTCTTAATGTAACTGGATATTTTTGTGCCACCCTGTAAATCTAATGCTAATCATGCTATATTCTGTGCAAAGCATTCTTTTGTGCATATAAATAACATAATTCAATTTCCAAAAACTTCGTGGAAAGTAAAGTTATTAAAATTTGATTTATAGAAATATCTCTCATAGAACGTAATGCTTTGGAATATTTTGAGTGTCCCTGTACATAAACCGATGGTAGTATTTCCTTCATTTTGTACAGGAAAAATCCAATAGTGAACTTGAATAATATATTTCAATTTCATTCAGATATGTCGACAGTAAAGGTATGAAAATATGGTTTGTAGAAATACCTCTCATAGAACACAATGCTCTGAAACACTTTCGGGTGCCCCTGTGCACAAACCAGTAGAGGTATAAACTCCATTTTCAATAGGGAACGTCCGATAGTGAACTTGAATAACATATTTCAATTTCATTAAGATATGTCTACAGTAAAGTTATGAAAATATGGTTTAGATAAATACCTCTCGTAGAACACAATGCTTTGAAATAATTTCAGGTGTCCCTGTGCATAAACCAGTAGAGGTATAAACTCCATTTTCAATAGGGAACGTCCGATAGTAAACATGAATAACATATTTCAATTTCATTAAGATATGTCTACAGTAAAGGTATTAAAATATGGTTTATAGAAATACCTCTCATAGAACTGGAATAACATATATCAGTTTCAAGAAATTCCATAAATACTTACGGGAGTTAGAGCGCGGAAAGACAGACGGACAGACAGACAGACAGACAGACAAACCGAAGTTATAAACACTTTTCAACCTTACTGGAAAGTGTTAAAAAGAGCCAAATATGAATATAAACGTTTCCAACAATGAATATAAACTTATATATATATATATATATAAGCTTGATAATGAGTTAAGGTTCAAGCACTTCATCACCAACTAGATGAAGGTCAAGGGAGCCCATTTAGTACATGCTAGTGACTCCATCGAAGCGACAGCACTCCGTCCAGGCAAGTATCATCACAGATGCAGGTTGTTCTAATGTTTGAGGGATTATATGGAGAAGGTCTGTATCTAGTCACACTTGGAATTACACTACCCAAAGATTGTGCAGGCCGGGCTTATTGGGACAAGTGACGGTGTATAACATGAACCAAGGGGATGGGTTACTAGTTCGAAAATTAAGGGTTGGTGGATGCTCGCTGTTTATTTATATACCTTCGACGGACGCATAAAATCTCTCCTCACTACATACAGGTGAAACTACGAGATGTTCCAGTCACTTTCGACTAAGACACTCAGCTCATTGCCCCCAAAGAACTAAGAGAAGAGAGGTGTTGCTTGTTGATTTTTATACCCCTTTGAAGAGCACAGAAACACGCATTTCACCCATATAGTGATGCAGCTAGAAAGAGTCATTTTCCCAAAAGGGTGCAGGTCTTAACTTATACCTCCAAAATACGATGGATAATGATATTCCTAGTAAATACCCTCGTGAGTCTAAGAGAAACCTATCCTCTAAGCATTGACACTCCTTTGCTTAGGTCGCTCATTAGTCCTTACTAAAGATGTAGATCTCGGTTGTCTCATATACCACTCGTATTGAAAACAAACAGCTGAAAATGTCCTGGACGATACTTTCCAATCCAAAACTTTGAGACTTTTAAAACCCTGTCATGGGACTGAGAATCCTACACTACGTCAAGGATGTAGTACGTACTTATTACTATGTCAACAGACGGAAAGGCTAAGGACACACACATGTTTATCCGCTGCAATTGTCTTCACCACGGAAACTCGCAGCAGTTAGTTTGACAACCATTTAACCTCGGTGATTTACCCGTCAGACCACTGCTGATGGATATATCAGGTCACTGAGCCTTTTTTTTTTTTTCTACAGCATATTTACACTTCCAAATTATATAATTATGGATTCTTAGCTTGGTTTTTTGAGTTTGAAGGACACAAATAATACTCGTAAAGAATATAATCATGTGCACACTTGCATTTTTGATCTCAAGTTGGAATGATCATTATTTTAATACATTAACAATATTGTGCAGTGAAAGCAACTTTACAATTTAGCCCTTTTCAAAGGCAGGCATATGGTTAATGAACCGGGAGTCCAAGATCTCGATTTTACTCTGCCAGAGGAGACCAACTGGGAGGCTGAGGTTTGATGCTATCTGCATCCTTCTAGCCTGGATCTCGGTCAGCTTTCATAATAAAGGAACTGATTGGGGACACCAAGGGGCATAGCTTCATTTAAGTTCCATGATTTTTACAAATAATAGTTTTTTAATAATCTGTCACTTATGAAACTATGCGCTATACATATATTCAGTGCTCCATGTGACATACGCATTCACATTTTCTTTCGCAATACTTAAAATGGAAATTCAGAAACATTTTTAAAAATATCTATGGAATTTTTACTCTAAACAAATCTATAATGATTCAACAAAATTAAATTTCCATTCAACAGTCTCTGAGAAATAGGAGAAATATAAACTCATTTTGTCAAAGTAGTTTAGTTTGATTCACAGTTTTTAATTAAGAATCCTCCTTCCTATAATATCTCTCTCTTAAATATAAGCAAACTTTCGCAATGTAGTTTGAAAATTTAATTTAAAAAAAAATCCTTACTGATTTCATGCGTTAATAATACTTTTGAAAATTTAATGCTTCTAAAATTTTGATTTATAAAAGATCCAATTCACTAAGTCAAAATTTGAATGCATATTTCTATTGAATCTGAGACAAATGTTGTTTATAGTTTACTAAGTTAGAATTTCGCAACTCAATATTCTAACAAAATTAAATTATCATAGAAAATAGTATAAAGAGGGATAGAATACTTGATAAGACATTTTTTTTTCTTATTTGAATAATTCGTGCTTTAATCAATAAATTTAAAATATATGGAGATATTCAGTTACAATAGAATTTAAATTATTTTATTTATAAAATACAACGCACACACACACACATATGTGTATATGTTACAGTAAATGTGATCAATTGGTAATTATTAACATAAACCAGCGATTTTTAATAATAAGCAAATAAGCCGGTAAGTTTATGAGATACTGTTAGTTTGGCTGGATATTATTAATAATTAATTACCAATAGTTTGATTAACCTTTAGAGAGGCTGTGACAGCAGTTCTCACGTTCCACAATAGGATTTTAAAAGAGAACATTTCAAAAGGTTAAAGTGAATAATTTTTTAGACTTTATCAAACTGACTGGTTACTATTAATAATTACCAAGTTTGTTCAATATAATAATTTTCAAAGCGTTTAGCTAGAGATTTTTATAACTAAGGTATGACTTTTTGATCAGATTCAAAAAAAAAAATTATTTGTATTTAATAATAATAACCGGTTAATATGATTAATGTCCATTATTTAAACACATTCAACAAACTCTTTTGGTAGTTATTAATAACAACCAGTTAAATGTATTAATGCTCATTAACTACATTCGCCAAAAGAGGTGGTTTTTATTAAAACATTTTTTAATAATAACCAGATTTAGTACTTTAAACGAAAGATATATACCTAAAGTATATATCTTACGCTGTTCTTTAGTAATTTATACGACTGCATTGAATTTGAAAAGTATGAGTTGAATAGAAGATCTAATTATAATTAAAACACATGAATTAACAAAATAATATATATTTATTAAATTTAAGTTGCTACGAATAACGCAGTAAATATTTAAGTTTACACAAAATAAGTAGTAATTGAAAATAAAAGCACTGTTAACAGATTACAAGACCACTTATCAAAAAATAAAAGATTAATACGCAAATTGATACGATATTGGTACTCCATTTATTCGTAGAACCTCAAATACTCTGTCCTTCATGGAAGTGATTTTGCGTAATGGTGTTTAGGTAACCCGTTCAAAAATAACGTTTAGAGTAAGAAATAATGTGCCATTCTTTCACAATGGATAATTTTAGTTCATAGACAGATAAAATGTGTTTACGTTTAGCATAAACTACATAATATAACCAATGATTTTCCATAGGGTTCAAATTTGGATTTTTTGAACTGGCCATGTTAAACATATACCAGGTGTTTCAAAATAGATGATACAACGATTATCTCGTAAACTAATAAAGAAGTAAGCATATTTCCAATTACAAAATTGGTGCAAATTAAGAGTAGTTTTCAAGTATGGTATTTTTTGTACAAGGGGCTGTATGCATATAAATATTTGAAATTTAATATTTATAAGGTCCCTCCTATCATATGACTCATATTTAGAAAAATATTCTCTTCATTCAAAGAATAAGAAAGAAAAATATTTCTAAGTGCAAATCTCACTGAGTTATTGCAATTTGAAAATAATTTATTATACCACTTTATCTTCCATTTTGGCATCTATTTTTCAACGCCGAAGTATTTACTTTAGGGGGTTATCTATGAGATGACAAAAAAAAAAAAATCCTTTATTTTAAACTAACAACTAAAATTATTCAAACACGTAAAATCAATACTTTAAACCCTTTATAACTCAAATTACCTTATTTTTTGGGGGAAAAAATATGAAACTTTTTTATTATCTTATACTATTAAGTGAGCAATATTTGTATATTTCACTGATCTCAAAAAAGGTAGCTCGGACAGTCACAAGATTTAACACAAAGGTGCCCCCCGAAGGATCATTGTGCACATCGAAGTCAGATTTTCGAATTTTTTATTAGTTTTTTCTTAATTAATTAAAATGTAAAAATAATAACCTTCTAATTTCTGATAAAAAAGGCATTTAAAAAAAGCCATAATTTAATTGTTGGCAATTTTTTTTTAGACAAAATAATAATAATAATAATAATAATAATAATAATAAAAAAAAAAAAAAAAAAAAAAAAAACGTACATTTATTTAAAATGAGGAAAATAAATCAGAAAGATTAGAAAATAAATTAGAAATATCAGTCGCATAGTTACAAATAAAATACCAAATGAAAGGGAAAATTTTTGTAAATCCGATGCATGAAACAGCTTATCAATCGGATGATTAGTTTTTTCTTAATTAATTAAAATGTGAAAATAATAACCTTCTAATTTTTGATAAATAAGTCATTTAAATTTTTTAATTTTATCCATAATTTAATTGTTGCCAATTTTTTTTTCGACAAAATAATAATAATAATAATAATAATAATAATAATAAAAACCGTACATTTATTTAAAATGAGGAAAATAAATCACAAAGATAAGAAAATAAATTAGAAATATCAGTCGCATCGTTACAAATAAGATAGCAAATGAAAGGGAAAATCTTTGTAAATCCGATGCATTAAACAGCTTATCAATCGGACAATTAGATTTTTGAAAATTAACTAAAGTATGAATTTTAGGTGGCAACAGCAGAAGATTGTATGGAAAGCGTTAGGAGAAAAAAAATGAAAAATCTGCTTCACATTAAGTCACATGACTTCTAAGTGGGATTAAAAATTGCAGTTTTCAAATTCTTTTAAATTTTCTCTCACGAACACAAAAATATAATATACAGCCTGTACCCCACAAGACCAACTTGCATTTCAAATTTCATCAATTATTTTGGTTAATAAACAAAAGTTATTATTTTTTTTTTAAATTAAGTTTTATTCTATCTTTGAAAAGAATTATGTGATCATAGATATAGTAATATATATACATATATCATCCCCATATTATCGTGCAAAGATTTTTGATGCCGAAAAAAAAAGCTTTGGAATCAGCCATTAACTGGTATTGAAGGAAAAAAGGAAAAAAAGAAGAATGAATTTGAAACTATATCTGGAGCTTTTCATTCACCTTTAGTAAATAAATTATTCATGGATTTTATTTGCTAAAACATTCGTGTGTATTCCCGTGTGTATTCACTCGGGGAAAGACTGCCATTTTTTGGTAGAATCGCCGTCTTTTCCCGAGTGAAAAGGAATCACTTTTTTCTCCCCAATGATCAATCTATATATTATTACTATATCTATGTATGTGATACGATACATTAATAATTAGGGTTTTAAAAGTTTTTTTTAAATAGATTATTTAAACTCTATGAACCATATTTTTATTTTATCAGTTTCATTAACAGATCCTGCTGTGCGATTTTTTAAATTTTGGTGTTGAAGTACACCGAACGTTTTTCGACAAGAAATTTAAGATAGCAACAGTCATTTTAATCTAAGTAGCGCATCAAATATATAAAAACATAAATGATTTATTTTTACACAAAATTTACAGAGCAAATGCAGTTTTAAAGATAGGAAATTTATTTCAACAAGCACTATTTTAAACCTAAAAACCATTAAAAATATCAGCAGAATATAAAGGATTCTTATGTATAAACAAAAAAGAGTCTGGTAATATTATTAGCAAAATAGTCTTTCCCTTTTCATACAAAAAAAAAAAAAAAAAAAAAAAAAAAAAATCCATCGCTGATAAGGCGACAAAAATTCAAAAGCCGCCAGTGAAGCAACATAATAAAGTTGTGCAACACGGTAATGTTTACCTATTAATTTATTTTTTATATAATAATCATTATGCTAATTTATCATACAAACAAATGAGCCTCTGTGTGTTACTGCACTTGCACGCTGTCGAACAGAAATATTTGAAAAATTCAAATTAATATTTTAATAAATAAATAAAAATATGTTTAATGGGAAATATATATAACCATAAAAAGATTAGTTGTCTAAAATGTGGCAGAAATAGCGCTCATAGCATATTGTTACAAGGTATTAAGTCTTATTGTTACAATGGATTAAGTCTAAAATGGTGACAAAAATTCAAAAGCCGCCAAAGAGAACTATATTAAAGCTGTACTATCAGGTTTACAACCCATGAATTATATATAAACACAAAAAATTAATTGTCTCATGCGACAGACGTAGCCGGTCACAGCATATTGTAATATTTAGCGTGAAATTGCTGTCATTTAATGGTTGATTGGATAAACAAAATAAACATATGAAATAACGTAAAAGCAAATATTATGTTGCCTAAACCCAGTTACATTTGAGTCCAGTCCGAGTTACATGTGAGCAACACGTATAGTGTTGTTCACATGTAACTGGGATTCAAATATAAAAGGGAAACTCCAATTTTTTCGATACTATCTATTTCGAAACTGTTATATAATATAAATGGAAGCTCATTGGTAAACTATTGTCGCAGGTAATAGGGACAAGCGCCCGAGTTGCAGTGGATGACCAAATCGCTGCCGAATGCAGCAGGGACCTGGAGCGAACTTTTGAACAATTTCAGTAATTTATTTTATTTTATTTTTATAAAGCTATATAGAAAAGAATTTCCTTTAAATTTAGTGGCCAGCGAAGGCAAAGCCTGCTAGTATTTCTTTATGCATGAGAAGCAGCTCATATTAAATTTAGAAAACTGTTACAATTTTTTTTTTCATTTTTTCCCCTAATTTAATATTAGGACTTTAAAGTCCCGGTTGGATACAAAGGGTGAAGAACTTATTATTCTGTATTGGTAAAAATTTAATAGTTATTTTTTTAGGGGTCACCAGCAAATTAAAACAAATAAGAGAAATTTTAGCAGCTTATTTTTTTTTAACACATTCCAACATGGTTGAAAAATGTTAATGACTTCGGCTCTTTAAGGATTTCTAACAAGGTTAAAAAGTGTTAATGACTACAGTTTGACTGTCTGTTCATCCGTATTTTTGTCGGTCTGACTGTTCGCGTTATAAATCCGGCAAACATCATTGAAATGTCTTGAAACTGATATGCATTATTTGAGTTCACTATCGGATGTCCCTTTTTCAAATAGGAGTGAATAACGCTGCTAGCTTGTGTACAGAGACACCTGTAAGTTTTCTAAGGCATTGTGTTTCATGATTGGTAATTTACGTTTTTGTCTGTCTATTTTACCGTCTGCCCTCCCCCAGCGTCCACAAATATTTTCAGAAATTTTTAAAAATGGTATATGTTATTCAGGTTTACTCTGGATGGATGGTTGGGTTTAACAACGCTCTAGTGCTGCGCAGATGGGCATTTGGTGACTGTCTGAGACACACCCTAGAAGTGGTCCGGAGACATGTCATCACAATTTTGATCCTCTACGGAAGGGATGGCTCTCCCGTTTCGGTGACCCCCAGAGGTATAATTTTTAGGACATTGCGACCACAACAGATTTTACGTGCACCAGCCACCATTAGTGTACACGACGGTCTTTGGCCGGCTCGAGTACCGAACTCGCAATCTTCCAATTACGAGGCCAGCGCTCTACCGACAGGGCTACCGCGGCCCCAGGTTTACTCTACAACTGGTTTGTTTTCAGAAATGCATAAAAAATGTAAATGCATTGCGTTTCGGGACAAGCATTTTTATAAATCACATTTAAATAAATTTCTACTGTAACAATAATAAAGAAATCCACATTTATTGTTAATATTTTAAAATATTTTTTAGTATAGAACACGATACGGTATTGATGAATAATTCTATGTGTGGTGGGTTACTGACTTTCTCAACCCACGTTTATCTAAGTGTCTGCATTTATTAAAACGAAAATCAGGTCTGCGATTAATTTCTAAGAAATTTGCCAATCTTGATCGATTTTTCAAGTGGCAACCATATATTGAATTTAAAGTACCAAATTTGACTTTCCTGCATTTATTTTTTGCTAAATTATGCTGACAATTCATATATATACAGATCAAACTTTTAAAAATTTGACTTTCCTATTCAGGAAGTCTCAAAATATGATAATACACAGAATAATTTTAACTCCAAAAACTACTTTGTTTACTTTATGGTCATGAGGAATTAATTTTCCGTGCTATGTCAGCAGTGTTCTTTGACATAAAAAAAAATGCAGCAAAGCAATTACGTCAATTACATTTAATAGAAGAAATGTTTACCTTAATTTTCGGTAGCCCTGTATATTGTTATAATATACACATGACTTTGTGCACGTACATTTAGTGTTATATGTAAAACACGTAACACAAAATGAAATACACTTCCAGCAATTCCCAAGTATAGCTCTAAAATTTATAAATACTCTGAGTAATGAATGATAAATAATTGCCATACCACAATCTACGCAAAACATATTTTTATGCGTTTAAAACACACACACACACACACACACACACACACATATATATATATATATATATGTGGGAAGTTCCTTGCACAGCCAACAGATGGCGCTGCCTCTGATGTTTATCTTTGAACGAGATGACGAACGGGAGTCAGTTGAGATCTGGCTGCAGTGGAGATCGGTTGAGACCGTCAGCGCGAAGGCTGACATGCTCATGTTCTCATAATTAGAGCTTGTTGTGCTCTTAATAAGTGTGTAGAGCCATGGAGGGCTCATTACTTCATTTTCACTATTTGATAGCACGCGTAGGTGTTTTTGTGTATATAAGTACGAGTAGGTGCATAAATGTTATTTTGTTACGGTTATACTGATGAAGAAAGCTTGTTATGTGCTAAGCCTCGAAACCAGCAGTTGGTTAATGATAGGAAGTCTGCTATTATATATTAATCCTTATATGTAATCTGTTTTGTGTATGTTACGTAATAAATGTCTTCGTTATCTAAGTCGCATCTCATCATTGCCCCACCTCTAGACACCCAGCCAAGATTCTACATATATATATATATATACATATGTTCATTTCGTTTTTTTAGGGCAGCCTATAGTCACACTGTACTTATGAGAAACTTCGCTCACAGTCGTAATGAATTTGAATTCACTTCGATGACCCTGTACATAAACTCTTTCTTAAATCACAACGAATAGTTTAATGTAGCATCACTATATGATACGATTTAGAACACCTAAACTGGACTTCCTTCGGCTATTTGTTCTTGAAATATGCTAATAACACACACACACACACACAGAGAGAGACCAACTGCTAAAAACGTGATTTTTGAATTCAGGGGATCTCAAAGCGTGTAAATATAACAAAAGAAAACTTTCGGAAATTTGACTCAAAAACAATGTTTTCTCTATATTGTATATATGAGTAAGAAATGTATATATATATATATATATATATATATATATATATATATATATATATATATATATATATATATATATATATATGTATATATATATATATATAAATGAATTTTGAAATTAACTTTTAGTATATAAGTTACTCATAAATTTTATTTATTGAATTAACAATGAGTATTCCCGTCAGTATTGACTCAGGGGAAGACCGACATCACATGTTAAGATAACTGCTTTTCCTGAAAGAAAGAGAGCGCTTTTCAAGTTTCGGTTTCAAACAGAAGTTGAAGTTACTGGTGTGTAAGGGCATAGATGCTTTACCATTTGAAATTTCATCAACGTAGTACTGGTATACTAGAAAATAACGAAAGATTATTCTAGGTCGTGATGTATTGCTTTGTAAAACAAAGCAAATAACAATATACTTTTTGAAGTGTGCACAGTATGTGTGCAACGTAATATATTACAGGTATGAATACAAGAAATTTCAAGAATATTTTCTAAGAATAATCAAGAAGTGAAATTTCAGTTTCAAGAGTAAGAACCGTTTTGTTTTTGTATAATTACATAGAAATAAAGGAATTTGATTGTCTAAATATTTTTTTTATTGGACAATTTTTATAAATCAGATAAATTTTTTCAACTTAGTATTACGTAGTTTACAAATATAGATGCATATGTTATATTGATCTTATATACTTAATAAGACATTTAAGGTACGTTTCAAAACGAAAGGTGTTAGAAAATGTATATACATGCACGAAAATAAATTTAAAATGTAATTAAATAAAATAAAATAAATAAATAAATAAATAATACAAATTCATCTAAAAATGTGCTTTTTAAAATTCTGTTAATATTTACAACTTGCATGATTTCTTTTCTGAGATTTCATGAATATATATATATATATATATATATATATTAATTAAATTGAAAATATTGTAAAAATTAATATTATATGAAAAAGTCTGATTTAGCTTAAATACACTATAGAAGCATTTTAAAGGGAAAATATATAATGTTTGTTGTAAACATGATATTTAAACAGGACAAATGTCCAAATAATAAATCACCTGTAAACTGATATAACTTGAGTCTAAAAATCTTACTATTGTAACAATTTATAATATTTTAAATGATTTATTTGAACTTTGCAAAACACTCCTTAAGTGAGATAAGTCACTCAATGGAACTGAATTTTTATCAAAATATGTTCAATCAGCCGAAAATAATCTAAGACATATTTATAGTCTCTAACGTATTAACATAAGGCTTTCCTCAAAACACCCTTAATTTTTCGTGCATGAATAACTATTTGCGTTAATTTTAAAACGAATTTCACAAAATAATTTGTAAGTAAATTAAATAAAATACCTAGAACAGAGCTTCAGAAACTATTGCTATTTAAGTTTCTAAGTTTAACTTAGCTTTTGAATTATTCTATATTTAAAATTAAAATTAACAAAGAACAACAAAAACGGATGCATATATAGTAAACTTTATTAGTGTATCTTAAAGATATTCATTTTAGAATATGAAAAATTCATTAATATTGTGATATGAATTTAATATGCAATACAGCATATTTAATATCTTGTACAGTGATAAATACTTTTTTTTATAAATAAAACAATGATAATCACATTACTATATAAAATACATTAATATAATTACAAAATACAATTTTTATTTTATGTGTTATATAATTTAAATGGATTTGGTGATATATTTTCATCTGTATTTAGCATATATCTAACAAATTAGCATACATATATCGTAAGACGTGATATGCTGTTTAAAAGAAAAAAACATATTTGGAGAAAGAAGGATTATTTGAGGAATAGTCATATTTAAGAATATAGTTCAGTAAGTGGGTCAATATACGGCGCTCGTTTTGCACCAAATGTTTTATTGTCTAAACCTACCGTTTATAATTTCCAAGGCCAGGACTCTTCTTCAGGGCAATGTAAACACGTTTACATAGTGTATGGGTATTTTGCCTTCTAACAAACATATTTAACATCATTCACATTTTTCTTTCTTTTACACCACATTTTATTGCGCATAAGAGCTTGAAAATAATAAACAGTTTTCCTGACATTCTGAGTATTTTTTATTTATAGTAACTACCATGCTTTTTACGAACAATGATATCTCTCACTGTTAGACTCATTTCCATTTTCTTTAGAAAAGATCGTCTATTAAAAAGCTGGCGCCTTTTGTATGCAGGATTTACATGGTTAAAAATAACAAAAGCATTTATTGTTGCTATGTCAGAAGTATTGTAAAAATAATATATGACTTTGTTTCTTGCATGTACAGTCGGGGAAAAAAAATCGCAGCACTCGCTGTAATTTCGTTATTAATTGACGCAGAAAAATGTAACAGACACCATTCAACAGGAAATTAAATGCACTTTTTGAAAATGCTGTCGAATTTTGAAATAGGAGTTATCTAAATATTGAAATGAGCGCTAACTTTTATTTTTACAATAGCAACACTCCATTTTGACTTCATATTCGAATTTCTGAGAGTCTGGCAGTGCGGAAAAGTATATTGTTTGTATACTTCATCTTTTAGTATTTATAGAGTTGTAATTAAAAATGTGTTAGGAGGTTATCTGTAAATGTAGAAAAATAAAATTAAGATCCTATAAGAAAGAGATAAAATTTTAATGTTTTAAATCAGAAATCTTTGAGGTAAAAAAGAATTATAAAAATTAATAAAAAGATTTACATTTCAGTTTCTTAATTATCCTGAATTCAGTTTCTTAGATTTGTATATATGTTACCGCTAAAGTGCAGAAATCAGTTAATCTGCAGATTAGCTAGGTAATCTGCACATTAACTAGGGTGATCCGTTAAAGTGAGGAAAATTGTTTTATTTCTCAAATTACCTAGGTAATCTGCGAATTACCTAGATAATCTGCACATTACCTACTAGGCACTAGTTAAAATGAAAATAAGATATCTGGTGGTGTAATTTTACAGCACGCTGTGTTGTATTTGTTTTTTTATTCGAAAAAAAAAATAGTTTTCTTTTCTTTTTTATTTATTTCTTTACTTATTTTAATCTGTATGTGTTTTAATTTTTATATCTTTTAAAGTTATATTTGTTTTATTTTTTATTTATTTCATCTTTTTTATTCTGTCAATATAAGTTTGAAGATGTTATGCATTTTTAATATGAAATATAATTGCTTTAATAGCTTTCAATAAATTCTATTTTATAAATGAATGTTAGAATTGTAATACAGTACCGATTTCTTTTCAAAATAAAAATATTTAACAATTTAAAAAAAAAAAAAAAGTTTTATTAACAACTTATATTGCTATTACTATTTAAATACTAGACGTAGTAAATTATATAAAATATTAGTAGAAATATTAAATTAGACAAATCAGAAGCATTATTTAAGAAATACTCCAAATAATTAAAACTGCTTTAACATTTTTTAGAATGCATGAAAATTAAAATGACAGTTTTCAATGTTTTATTAAACTATATTTTGCAGAATACATATATCTGTACAAGTTTAGCAAACATATTAATTTTACAAAAAAAAACCTTTATTAACACTTTTTATGTGATAAACTACAACGAAATTATCTGAAAAAGCGAACAAAATTAAAGAAAAAATAAATAAAAATAAATAAATAAAAATATAATCATGATATATAAAATATGTACAGGAAACTTGAAACTGAAAGAAAAAAAAAATGTAATGAAATGCTAAAAAATTTACAAAAATTTCATATTAAGTATTTATTAATTGCCATAATATTTTTCAAAGTTAATAATTAATACATCTTTTTTTTTTTTTTTCCCAGTAAGTAATAGTAATTTAAACCAATTTTAAAATAAATTAGTTTTAAAAAGTTATGGTTTAATAGTTTTAGTTCGGAAGGAAATAATTATTGTAATGTAAATCTAATATTCATAATTCAAAATGGAGTTTCACGAGAGACAGCTTTTAATTAAGATTACATTTCATTAATAAAATGCAAACCCTTATCAAACTTATATTGACAGAATTATAAAAGATAGAAATAAAGTCAAAATTAAAACAATTATAACTTACTTGTTACTTTAAATTTTGTGTTAGTCATAATAATAAATCTAATCATGGCTTCCATCCTCCACAATTTCCGTTTGCCTTTGTCGGTTTATCATCACAGCCACAGCCCCACAGCGTAGCGGAAGTGCGGAAGAGAAGGGGTAAAAGTTTTAGTTATGTTTGTAGGTCATTCGCGTATCTGTATCACATGGCTGTTTGACGTCATAGTGAATGTAAAAAAAAAACTAAGGCTCGAAACAAACATTTGAACTTTAACGATACTGAAGCCGTTAATCTGCAGATTACCTAGTTAAAATGCAGAAAACTCTTTATTCCGCACTTTAACGGGTCATTTTAGTTAATCTGCAGATTAGCTAGGTAATCTGCAGATTAACGGATTTCGCGTTTTAACGGTAACATATATACTTCAGTATTTTTTAAAATAATTTTAGGTCTATTTAAATACATTACACTTGCGATTTATCCAGACTGTACTCTTTGAGAAAAGTGCAATATTTTTCATGTAAAAGTGTCTATTATGGCTGTAGTGATCACCAATAAAGCTTGAATTTTCTTTCGTAGGTGTAACATAACATATGAAATGAAATAATATATATATACAACAACGTATAAACTAAATCTTTTCGGATAAATTATTATAAAGGTTTATGAAGTAAATATTAAACAATTTTAATCGCAATTACCAGTTTTGGGTCAGTTGAACTCTTTGGAACTGTACGATTCGTTTTATAATTTCTATGAAAATATAATTTCTTAATTAACCCTTTCGCGACTGCTGACGTAGATTCACGTCATTTGAAAATCTGTAACTCTCTTAGTGGGCGTTTCTTTCGTAATTTGTGCGTTACTTATTTCTTAAATGTGTATTTCGCATAACTCAAAAATGACTGGTCGCAGAACGTTGCAAACTGGTATATAGATTTGTTATAAAATTTTCTGTTTTGGACATATTTACTAAAATTATATTTATGGTGACCAAAAATACGAAGGTTTTGGCCCCCTACCATGATAGAGATTTTAAAAGAAGCTAATGATAGGGCCCGTAATGATATTATTATGAAAGCTGTCCCCATTTTTACATGTAGAAAACAATTCTTAAAGACATAAGCAGGTTCTAGTCGAAGAATGAAGTTTATTTAATGAACGTTCAGTCCGTAGATTGACCCCGTAATGCATCTCTCTTAACACAAAAAGTTTGGAAGTAGAACATTTCACATTGGTATATAAGCTTGTTATAACATATAGTTGTAAAGCTCTCTTTTTGGATTTTATATGATTTTCCGTTTTGGATATATTTAAGAGCCCATATATTTATTGAGCCCATAGGGCATAATGAAAGAAAAATTCTTTGTGTGACTGTTAAAAACAAAAAACAAACAAACAAACAAAAAAAAAACTCAAATATGTTCTAGATTCACCGAAATCCATCCAGTCCGTAAAATGGTACGCTATATCATGTGTATAAATTTTCACCTCAATCGAATGAGGCATTTAAGCACTATCAAACTTTAAAAAATATTTGAGCCCATCTGTCATAATAATAAAAAATCTTTGGTTGTGTCATTTAATACAATTATAAGTGCTATATTCATCATACAGTTCGTGCGATTGTGACTTTTAAGAAATATATGAATTTTCACCTCAATCGAATGATGCATTTAAACGCTATTGCACTTTAAATTATTTGGGTTCATAATGATAATTTTTTTCTTTGTGTCCCTATAAAAATAAATAAATAAATATATAAGCGCCAGATTCACCAAAATCAGTAGGGTTCGCGCTTCTGTGGCCTATAATTTGCGTGTCAACATTCAGTTTATTCGAACAAAGCATTTAGACGTTTTCATATTCACTCATATACATTCTCAGATACATACACACACACACATCGCCGTAAAAATAACAAATATGGACCCAGGGGACCTGAAAACGTGTGGATTCACTAAAATCTCAAAGTAAGATTTTTGACATGATTACAGTACTTTCATTACATAGTTCATTCAGTCATTCCTTACATATGTTATCGTTTGGAAAGTTAAAAGCCTGGTGCGTCACTCACACCAATTTCTCTTACCTTGCAAGTTAATACTATAAATACAGCTTGCATATTAAGTGGTAAGATAACGGGTTCTGTTACGTAAACCTATGTTAAAACAATTCAAATTACGCTTCGAAGAGTTTTATTATTATTTCTGTGTCAGGGGGCTACAGTCCCGCTCAACTCTTCCTTTCATTACTGCACCTACATTCATCTCCTTATATTATTAAAATCTGTGCGCATCTGTCTGTCTGTCTGTGAGAAATGCCTTGTGACCGCTAAAGCTCCTGCGATAATGGTCGCAGCGCCTCGAAACCGGTGTCGACAGACGCAGAATTTCTTCATCTCGACATCGCGATAATTCGCTAAGCGATGCGACCTTAATTAGCGGAGATATTAATTAAAACGTCGACCCTTGTCTACCGAAAAATGACCCAGAATTCATGATTAAATGCTGAAAAAGCGACATTTTTACGGAAAAAGTGGAAAATAAATTAGAAATATCAGTCGTATCGTTACAAATAAGGTATCAAATGAAAGGTCCGATATTTCTGAATCCGGCGGTTTAAATAGCTTATCGATAGGACAATTAGATTTTTTAAAATTAACTAAAGTATGAAAAAGAAGGTGGCAACAAATCACAAGAGTTTTATTAATTTCCTTCTAGAGGTATTTCGGTTACCATGGCGCCGGGCGAAAGAATAAATAGATTTTACTTCCTGCTTTACTGATTTTATACTGGAAATAAAAATTGCAAATTTCAAAATGCTTCAATTTTCTTCAAAATTATTTCAAACTTGCTACACACTTTCAACATCACAAGACGAAGTTGCAGTTCAAATTTTATCGGGTTTCCAGAATAAATAAAAAATGTACAATTTAATTGCAAATTAAATTTTATTCTAATACGCGTATTTCAAATTCTAACTATGATTAAATTATTTTTAATGCATCATTCGAAAGATATTTTAAAGTACTTTTATATTATCGAAAGTGGGATTCAAGATTTCGCTTCATTTACACGTTTTGAGGTCTCCTGAATCGATTTTCTTTTGTATCTCAGCTACTAATTAAAATAATTTCATAAGTAATACATCATTAGATAGCTTTGTTGATTTGGAATCGAATAGTGGATTACAGAAATTTGTTCCGCCAGATGGCGCTGTAATATTTTCAAATTTTTATATTTTAATTTCTAATTATGATTAAATTATTTTTAATACATCATTCGAAAGATATTTTTAAGTTATTTTATATTATCGAAAGTTTTCACCAGATTTACACGTTTTGAGGTGTCCTGATTAGGTTTTCTTTTGCATCTCAGCTAATTCAGTTAGACCGTTCAAAATTGGTATATGTAAGTTAATTAGGAAGGGCTGAAAGGGTGGGGGAGATATAGGCGTGCACCGCCCGCACGGGACAGCGCTGCCGAAGGCAGTGGGAACCCGGTCCGACTTTTTAACCGATGAGTAATGATTTTTTTCATTTTCTTTTCTTAAGAATAAAAATTTGATTTGAGAAGGAATTTGTGCGCGTAGCGCGCGTTTACCTTCACACGTGCGCGGGCAGCGCGCATGGGTCTGCGCTGCCGAAGGCAGTGGGGACACGGTGTGAGTTTTTACCCGATCAGAAAAGATTTTTTTAGGAGGCACGAAGGATCAGGGAAGGAATACGCGCGCGCAGCGCGTGTATTCCTTAACTTGAGCGCGCGCAGCGAGTACGGGACTGCACTGCCGTAGGCAGTGAGGACCCGGTCCGACTTTGTACCCGATGAGAAATGATTTTTTTAATTTTCTTAAGAATAAAAATTTGATTTGAGAAGGAATATGTGCGCGCAGCGCACGTATACTCTCACACGTGCGCGGGCAGCACGCATGGGTATGCGCTGCCGAAGGCAGTGGGGACACGGTGTGAGTTTTTACCCGATCAGAAAAGATTTTTTTAGGAGGCACGAAGGATCAGGGAAGGAATACGCGCGCGCAGCGCGTGTATTCCTTAACTTGAGCGCGCGCAGCGAGTACTGGACTGCACTGCCGTAGGCAGTGAGGACCCGGTCCGACTTTGTACCCGATGAGAAATGATTTTTTTAATTTTCTTAAGAATAAAAATTTGATTTGAGAAGGAATATGTGCGCGCAGCGCACGTATACTCTTACACGTGCGCGCCCAGCGCGCATGGGTATGCGCTGCCGAAGGCAGTGGGGACCCGGCGTGAGTTTTTAACCGAACAGATTTTTTTTTTTGAGGGGGGGGGCACGAAGGGTCAGGGAAGGAATACGCGCGCGCAGCGCGCACGAGGCAGTGCTACACTAAAAGTTACTGTTAGTGATTCATTAATTTTAGTGATTCATTTGAAAATACTGACCCGCTAGCGGGCGAAGCTCGCTAGTATAGAATTAAAATCTGTTATTAAAATTAAAAGCTCACTTAAAATTATTCTGAAAACTTTCACACGCAACATTCCTTGAAACTTGCCAATCTTGATCAAACCTTTCCAGCAACAAACTTATATTAAATTCAAAATACGATATTTGGATCTCCTAAAATTATCCGTTTGAAAGTTTTTGTAAGAGACACAGACGAAGATGAAACATTAAAAAAATTGTAAGTGTAAAAAACACCTCAAAAAGTGTATATATATATATATATATATATAAGCGAAGAATATTTAGCTTAAAAACATACTTTATTTACCCTATCTCTATGAGTAATTCGATTCAATTCATGAACAGCTTCTTGGAAATGGTAAAATATTATAGCAAAGAACATCCAGTAACAGCAAAAAAGTATGCCATCGCTTAAATATTTGCACCCCTGTATATCGTTTGAAGATTATGTACAAACCACATGGTTCACCTAAACATAATCCTATCGTGATAATACACGATCCAGCCTGAAATACACTACCATGAATTTGCAACTGTTTTCACACTTTTATATAGTTCTTTTATGTAGCCCCGTAAACGAACATTTAGTGATTTTCGTACCATATTCTACATGAGACATGTTTTACGCATATAAAAAATAATTGTTCGTTTCATGTAGTTTAGTACAGTCTATAGATGTTAAACTCTACTTACCAGCAATGCCTACTATAGACGTAATGTATTTGAATAATCTTGGGTGTCCTTGTACACGAACCACTTGCTTGATCTCAACGAAAATTTTAGTGTACATCCCTATATCATACATAATACGAGTTAAGACTTTCTGCTATAATTTGTTTTTGAGATATGCTGATAACAGACACACAGAACAACGGCTAAAAACATGATTTTTGGATTCAGGTGAAATCAAAACGTGTAAATATAAGAAAAACGCACTTTCGAAAATTTGACCTAAAACAATACTTTCTCTTCCTTATGAGTAAGAGAAAGTAAAAAAAAAAAAAAGAGCAAATAAGACGAAACAATATTATGCAACTTAATTTTTTTTTAATATTATTTTCCAATGTATATGATTTTCCAAAGTAAAAAGCGATTTATGAAAAAGCCTGATATTTAACGCGTACTGATTTTTGAGAATGCATGAAGTTAAAAATAATTTACCGCTAAATTGAATAGTTTATGTTTTATTATAGAAATAGTTACCAAAATGTACAGTTAATGAGTCGTCAATAAATAAAATATGTACTTTTTTCAAAGCGATTTACACAAATACGCAATAGTTTTGTGACGTTTTATTGAAATTCATAATTTTTACCCCACTAATAGTTCAAGTGCTCGTTCAATAACTCAAATAACCAAAGAAATAGAAATATTTGCTGCAATATATAAACATGAACCTTTCAAGGCTATCCACAGAAATAAGGGATTATCTTTCGGCCTAGCATTGAAATAAGGAATTATTTTACATCTAATTATCAAACGTAAGAACGAATTCATTTATCCAGAAACTGATAAAATGCAACTATTTTAAAAAACTATTTACCAAAATAAACAGTTATTTTGTAATTTATTACTAAAATACGGAATCATTTTTTTTTTGTGTAATCAAAATTATTTTGATTTCTAATAGCAATTTATAGGAAAATAAAATGTCCATGAAAAAAAAAAAAAAAAAAAAAAAAAAAAAAAAACTAGTTTTCAACACATAGATCGAACTCACCGATCATGCATAGATTATACAACCATACAGTATTTCTGCGTACACACATGTCTTACCCAGAAAATTCTGTAACTTTGCGAAATATTTTTGGTATATAATGTAGTCTTTTTTTTTCCAGGAAGAAGGGGAAATGAAAAGATATCAATTCTTATTTTGATTAAATATAATTCTATTCATATTTTTCAAACGTCGGATGAATAACAGATAAATTCTTTTTTCCTTTTTCCTTTTGTACAAAAATGCTGATTATAATAACAGTTAATATCGCATAAAATATTATGTTTTTAGCATTTCCATTTATTTTCTGTCTTAATTTTTTTTGGCTTTGTACTTTAATTTAGAAATGTTTGTCCTAAATCACTTAAGCTGATGTGTACACTCGTAAAAATTCGGCGCTTTTTTACTCTCTCTTACCCATAAGGTAGAGAAAGTATTGTTTTTGGGTAAAATTTTTCGAACGCGAGATTTTGTTACATTTACACGTTTTGAGGTCCCCTGAATACGAAAATCATGTTTTTAGCAAATGGTCTGTGTGTATGTCTGTGTGTCTGTATGACTGTGTGTCTGTGTGTGTGTCTGTCTGTTATCAGCATATCTCAAAAAACAAATTATGGCAGAAAGTTCAAACTTGGTATTCTAAATGTGTATCATATAGGAACGCTACAGTAAGCTTTTCGTTAAGATCAAGCAAATGGTTCTTGTACAGGGACAATCAAGAGAATTCTAATACATTACGTCAATGGGGGAAATTGCAGGAAACTAGAGTTTAACGTCTATAGACTGCACTAAACCAAATGAAACGAACATATATTTTTTGTATTAGAGATAGTTAACTGGGAAAAAAAATTGTGTGTATGTAGGAGCCTCGCCTCCCCCCTGGGGGGGAAGTCCCCCCTCGAGGGAAGTAAATTTTCATGATGGGTATCATTCAAAAGAGCTTGCGAATACCTTTAAAACGAATGGTTGAACTATAAATCTGTGATAATTTAAAAAAAGTTATAGATTTTTTTTTTTTTTTTTTTTTTTTACGAAAAAAAAAACTTAGAAAAAAAATCGTATATATATATATATATTTAAATATTGAGAGTAAAATGACTTTTTTTGGATATTTAGTGTTACACTACCTGTCTAATATGGAAATCGTCTGCATTATCATAAAAAATAATTTTTTTAAATAATAATTTTAATAAATTATTTTTTTAAAACAGAATTATTTTTAATAACCGAATTAAATTCTATATAAATGTTGGTGCATTAATGAAACGGGGGGTTGAGGGGGGCGGTAGCCCCCCTCACACAGAACTAATTACCGTATAAAACTCTTCTGAAGCCTAATTTGAATTGTTTAGCATTGGTTTACATGATAGTTCTCTTTATCTTACCTCTTAATCTGAAACCTTTATTTAGAGTATTAAATTTCAGGGTAAGAGAAAGTAGTGTGAGTGACACACCAGATTATTATTTTTTTTTTCGTAGTAGGATTTGTTTGAAGATTGTTAGATAGAGGAAGAAGGATGTTAAGGACAATTTGACCAATTCTGGGTGCTGCATTACCGAACGTCAAAATCATAAAGGTCAAAAACTTTGTCAAAAACTTTGAAGTTTCCTCAAGACGGCCCTTAATTAATAACGGGTTGACACCTGATATTTTTATGGATGGGAAAAAAAAATTCTGAAAGCACACTGGGTGTGTTGGTGTTGGTGTTAGGGATTAAGGCCGATTGACAACACTGGGGTCCTTGGCCTGAGGGGGAGTGCCTTCCGTGGAGGTCTTTCTAAGGGGTCCTAGCCCGTATTTACGCAAGTTTCGGAGGAAACCACGGAAAACTCCGTACGGCTAGGCCGACGAGCGCGACCGGGGATCGAACCCGGCACCTCACGTCTACCAGCTTTGAGCGCAGAACCGCTCAGCCGCTGGTGGGCGAAAGCACACTGGGATTTTTTACAATAAAATATTTTTATAATTATGTCCATATTATTTTAAACAGTGCAAGAACTAATGTGCGATTAAAAATAAATAAAACGCTTAAATTAACAGCAATTTCAAAATTAATATTTGCTAAAATATGCAAAACACTGTATTTATATATTATTTATATTGTATTTCATCGCATTTCTAAGAGATTCTGCCTGCATAAGTCTGTATTATGAGAATAGTACAAAATAGTATATTATCATAAAAATTGTGTTATTTTACTTATTTATTCCTTTTTTTTCATATTGCAGAAATTCATTTTTATTTAATAGTATTTGATATTTCATGAATGAAAATGTATTTATGTAACATATATCTTATTAAATTTCTACATCATAGATTAAGAAGTTCATGTATATAAAAATTCATTAAAATTACTGAAAGACAAATATAAAATAATTAATGTACAAATTAAATAGAAAAAACGTATATTCAAAAGTTGAAAGTTTTAGTCAATTTATAAAGAAGTTAGAAAAGGTTAAATTCTAACCGAAATGAATTGGTTATCAGTGGAAGAAGAATTTTTTGTTGTTTGAACATGCATAAGTTCCGATTTCATTTTCTTGTCTGCAATTAGTAATGTATGCTCTAAACAATGAAAGAAACAGTATCGTAACATCCAAATAAAACGTAATGTAAATTCTTATTTTCTTTAATTTTGCATTTTTTTTTCTTTTTATTTAATTATGATGCTACATAAAATAAAATTTTCGTTTATTATATTTAAAAATTATTATTATTATTCATGTCAACTATAATAATTTGGCATGAATAATTTAACCAAACTAATTTTATCTAACTTAGGTAATTCCTTCTTTTATATAACTTTCTCTAATAACGTATACCTAATTTAAAATGTCATATAGCTATAATATTTATTAATAACTATCATGAGAAATTTAAAAATTTAACAATAAAACACTTTAAATTTAATTTAAAAAATGCATACCGTTGTCTTTAAAATGATACTTATTTATAAATTATTGTTTTAATGAAGGTAACTTTAAGAAAGCAAGTAAAACACGTTACAAAAATTATACATTTTAAGAATTATTAAAAGGTATATTCAGAATTATTTGTATGGTAATAAATTCCCCGAAAAAAAAAATATATATATATATATATATATATATATATATATATTAACTTGCTTATGACTAAAACATTCATTAAAGTACATGGTTATCTGAACAAATGTTTTTAAGATAGGATACCAATTTAGATCACTTACAAATTTAAGAGATCGAAGCTTATAACGTTTTATCACTTCTCAACGAAAATATTACAACGTGATTATTGGGATACTTAACATTTAATAATATTTTTGTTGATGTAATTGTCAATAAAATCTTATTTTAAGTTCTTACTAATCTCATAATAAAAATAAGAATTATAACAAAAATATGAATTTCCTAAAAGAAGAAAAAAAGATCTAATACTAAATAAACAGGAAAAATAAAAATAAAAATAAATACAGAAATAAAACTTAATTTATTAAAAATAATTATATGAAATTTATATGTTTATGGTATGATTTTTATAAACTTGTAAACTAATAGAATTTTCACATACTTCTAAAGAAAAAATCTGGAGTGACTCCACTCGACTTTCCGAACATTGAGTAATTAACAGTTTTATAGATAAAGTAAAGAAAGAGGAGGTGTTAAATATACAAAGAGAGAAAATCATAATAGAGTGTAAGAGTATTTTTCTCCATATAGTACACGATGTTTTATTTAACGCTACTGAACTTTGAGCCCATAGATCATAATGATAAATCATTTTTCACTGTGTCCCTGTAAAAACCTAAAAAATGCTAGATTCAGAAAATGCTTTTAGTTAGTGAAACAGTGTAACAGTGAAACAGTGAAACAGGAGTGAAACAGTGTCTTATAATATTTATGTAAAATTTCTGCTTAACCGAATAAGGCGTATAGACGCTATCGCACATTCTTTTCCCATAGGCCATAATGATAAAAACTTTTTCTTTGTGTCCCTGCAAAAAAAAAAAAAAAAAAAAAAACTATAAGTGCTAAATTTAACAAAACCTATACAGTTGGTGCAACTGTGACCTATAACATGGGTACATTTTTTTTTGCTCGGATTAATAAGGTGTTTAGACGCTATCACACTTTTAAAAAATTGGCCCCATAGGCCATAATGATAAAGAATTTTTATTTGTGTCCCTGTAAAAAAACTGTAAATGCTAAATTCACCAAAATCTGTACAGTTCGTACAACTGTGACCTGTAACATGTGTGCACATTTTTTGATCAATTGAATAAGGTGTTTAGATGCTATTGCACTTTTAAGATTTTGGTCCCGTAGGCCGTAATGATAAATAATTATTCTTTATGTCCCTGTAAGAAACCTATAAGTACAAGATCCACCAAAATTAATAGGGTTCGTGCTACGGAGACTTTGAACTTGCGTACCAAATTACAGATCATTCGAACAAAGCGTTTAGACGCTAGTGTATTCACTCACACAAGTACACACACACACATACACACATACATACACACACACACATGCATGCATCATCATAAAAACAGTGAAAATTGGCTCAAAACGTATAGAAACACCAAAATCTTGATTTCGGATTTTTGACATGATTACAATACTTTCCTTACATATGTATGTTCGGCAAGTAAAGAAAAAGTAGTTCGGAAGTAATAAGAAATCTCATTGCGAAGAAAACTACATATATGTAATATAAAATCAAAGAGAATTTTTTTCAAAAATATATATCTTATTAAACGCTACGTCGTTGTAGTGTATAAATTTCATTTTAACTATGATAACGTTAACGCATATTAAAACAAATATCTTACACATTTGCGCAACCTATTGTAAATGCAATTTCAGTGAAATCGTATTTAATAATACAACATCAAGACTAATATCAAATGAAATTTCTGGCAGATAAAGCGTTTGAGACATTATACAATGTTTCATGTTCGGGGTCACATATTTCTCTTCATAGAATATTTGATGAGATTACTCATTTAGAGCGAACCAGGAACTATGATTTCTATTTCGATGCCTGGAATATTTGACTTGAATAATTGAGCATATAAAAGTAATTTAAAAATGTACAAGTTTTCATATATATAAATGAAGTATTTCATTATTATAATGATCAAAATTTCATTCGGGATTGTGAAAACAGTGTTATATGTATAGATATAGATTTTTTTTTTTTTTTTTTTTTTTTTTTTGCGTATTATATGGTATTTTTAATAGGTATATATATGTTGGTTTCAAAATTTCCTATATGTATATACATGAAATCTGGTATACACTAGCCATCACAAAACTTCCAGCTATATTTTATAATAGAAATTCAGAGTACATAATACTTATTAATTTCATTCGGCATTTTGAAAACAGAGTTATATATATATATATATATATATATATATTGCAAAAATTGGAACAAATTATCACATGCAGATCTAGATAGATAATGAATAATGATTTCTGAAAATTAAGCATCCTTTTAATGAAAAACATACAACATCGATACATTTTCAAGGGCTTAGATTGAATATTGTAAGCGAAGTTAATGTTATGTCTGTCATACCGTAGGCAATTTGCTAAACTTTACAGTATGCTAAGCCGAATAACACCCAAAATATATGTAAATAATTTCAAACTCAAGAAGAAATTGGAGAAAAAAAAAGAAGAAGACAAACAACTTTTGAAAAGGAAAATCCTCAATGTTACGTGAAAATTAAAAATAATCCTAAGAAACAGTAGTATTTTTTTTTCTCTCAGTCTCTCTGAATCCCCCAGCATCCGCAAATATTTTCAGAATTTAAAAAAAAATGATATACATTAATGAAGTTCACTATGGAATGTTCCCATTTTAAAACGGACATTAATAGGTCCTGTTCAGATTTACAGGGTTATACTGATATATTCAGATACATTAAAGGCTGCAATTATAATCTAACGTCTGGATTTTATTTTGCGTTAAGCCGGTTTAATATTTTACGACATTGTCTAAAAGTAGATTAAAATTCAATTAGTCAATCTGTATATTTTTCAGTCTTTTTGTCTGTCTATTGTGTGATAACGAAGGTGAAGAATATTGAAAGTTATATGATACAACAATTACGTACTGTTGGAAAGTGTTAATAAGAAATGCGTTCTGTATGATGTTGTTCTTGTTCATCTTGAATATGGTATGATATGGGTCTTGAATATAATGATTGTTGTACCGTATATTTTAACAGATGTCTAATTTTGTTGAATAAATTGTATACATTTGACATCATTTATTATAATCTGACAATATATTTTCCGTAATTAAATTTTTCCTTAGTAATTTCTGCAAAAGTTGCATTACAACATTGAAAATGTTAAACTGAAAGTTTTAGTTTCTCAACAATATCAAGATCAATAATGTATTTAACATTAATGAATTTAAATAATTTTATTATTATTTTTTTAATTTGCGACAAATGAAAATTAATTTTACATATATACTGAACTTCTTCAATATTGTACTTAAAATAATTTTACATAATGTCTTTCACAATATTATAAAATATTTATCATAATAAAAAATAATTTAAAGATTATATATATATATATATATATATATATATATATATATATATATGCAGTTTAAAACTTAATAAATTATAAAATTTGTTTTCAGTAATCTCAGTAAAATTGAACAAACATAAATTTATTTAAAACTGTCATGGTAGTCAGCATTGACGTCAATGTTTTGCATATTTTTGCAATAGTTTATTTAGGATCCCACCCTTTTAAAATATCTGTCACAGAATTATAGGATAATTTTCTCAGTGTATTTTCAAAATTCAATCAAGTTTCGTGATATTGTCTGACTTAATGATGCAATAAAAAACATTTTGATATTTAAATGATTCTCAATTTTGATTTATAAGAGAATTATTTTGATTAAATAAGGTTGGTTTCGAATGGATATTTATGTTTAATGTTGGAGAACTCTCGATTTTATTCTATCAGAATTACAATTTTGAAACTTAATATTTTGATAAAACTAAATCCGTATTGGAATTGTTGTAAGAAGCAATGGAATAATTGATAAACCTTTTTTGATTTGTTTTCAAAATCGAAAAAAAAAATTATTATTTATTTTATTTCATAGTTATTTTAGATCTAAAACAAATATGGAGTTAAAAGGCACATCTGTCGAGACATCTGCGAGTCCTGATAAATGAAAACGTATTACGTACTATTAAATATTTGTTTTGAAGAGATATGCTATAAATACGCATTATACCAGTCATAGAAGTGCAGTGTTTGTATATAAGCAATAAGACATATACAAAAAATTATATTACTATAATCTCATATTAAGTTCGGTATAAGTATTTGATGTTGTAAATTAATCGTTATTTAAATACAAAATTTCATTCTATAACACAACCACATTTGACGCAAAATCAAATTTGACGATTCCTTGTGCCCCATTATAAATATTTACATCAACGTTTATTTGCATCAGATATATACATAAAATTTACATAAAAAATCTAACAAAAATATGCGTGTTTTAAATAGTTTTCAATTGAAACAAATAATAAAGTTATGGAACAATTTTAGATTTTTTTCATATTTTGAAAGTGTAATATTTTATTTTATTTTTATAAATGTTCCATTAAAAAAAAATAATAATAAAAAGTTTATTTATTTATTTATTTTTTTAACCGTTTGATCTCATATTTTTTTCAAAGTTACTGCATTCAACTGCCAGATGGTTTGCGATGTATTAAAATACTTATGCAAAAATATCTATTCTACAGTGCTTAAATCGCTCTCAATCTAATTTGTTTTCTTAAAATAATTCTGATACTTGCAAGCACCAACTATATAGTTTGCCTAGCGTGCAACTAAAATACTGATTACGGAACAGCTTTTAGGCAAGGCCTGTGATGCTATTTTCTATGGATAAGTACCACCAAGCTGCTCGCATCGAGTGAAAATAAAAATCACGACTTCAATAAATTCCGCTTGCAGATGCCTGTGCGAAATCTCCTTTTCACAAACAACGTAAGTCTGATCCGACCCAATTAAAATTCTGACCATGTAAATTCACACTTTCTGGTGTATATAACCAAGTACATTTGGATAAATTCTACGCTCACTTGCTACCTTATGTCGTGTCTGAAATAAAATATTATTAATAAAAATGCATTGTTTATTATTACTGAATCTTCCATTATACATATCATATAAAAACAAATAAATACAAACAAAATATTTTTATTTTAATTAGATATGATGCCAAATTAAACAAAATATATTTCTCTAGTTCATGCTTTCACTTGCAACATAATACTGACTCTTAACGATGACGACATTTTCTACATATTTGATAAAAATTAAAATCATATATATTACGTTACTCTAAGGATATTTTCGTATATAAGGTATTCGCGTTTTTTTTTTTTTTTTTTTTTTCATATTGTCTGACAACGTTGACATCATATTGGCCAGACATTGTACAATATAAAAATAAATATAAAAAAATGACTATTTGATATCCATGCTTTGTCTTCTTTCAGATTTTGTAAAAATACACCTGTGTAAAATGGTCACCACTATTTAAAATATATCGTGATTGGTGACATAAACCAAATCGATATTTAAGCGGTATATATATATAGATATATTTTTTTTTCATATTGCATAATATAATTAAATCATATTATATGTATAGATTTAATATAAATTGTATTCAATGTAAACGCATTTTAGTTACAAATAAATAAAAAATCTTATTAGAAATATCATATACAAACCAGATAATATTTAAATTATCAATTACTTGTAACTTGAAATAACTACAGTCTAAAAATTTTATTAATATATTACGCAAGAATATTTTTAGTGATTTATTTAAACTCTTCTAATCACTCCTTAAGGCAGATAAGTCGCTCAGCGGAACGGATGTTTATCTTAATATATTCAATCAGGTTGAAATAGTTTGAAGGCATATTTTAAGCAGATAATATATTCATATAAGGTTTTGCCTCCAGACGGCTTTGTATTTTTTCGCTCTTGAAAAATTATATGTATAAGCTTTTAATTAAACTTAAAATGAGTGTTTGCATGTTTATAATAAGAAATTTTCCACAAAATGTCTTGGTTAGCTAACTTTATTTAAGCTCTTATAATTCCAATTCTTCCATGCTTTACAATTTTATATTGTAGTAAGAAATCTAATTGGAATTTTAAATATAAGGTATATTATGTTAACTTTCAGTTATATTCACGTAGAATTATTATACATTTAATAACAAAGAAAACAAACTCATATATATTTATCCTTAGTTTTATCTCTGAGAATTCAATTTTAAATTGTGAGAATTTTCTAAATATAGCGTAATACCGATAACATAAAGTTTTTTTTTTTTTTTTTAATGATGTATGATTAAAAGAAACTTTTATATTTGTTTTAAATAGAAAACAAATATTCATGCATAACATACTACTACTATTTTGAGTATTAAGTACGTGCATTTTTATTATAATGCCATCATTTTACTTGAATAATATGACTAACAAATTATAGGGCTGCCATAGACTTTGTTTATATTATTTTATATTATATTATTTATTACCACTATTTCCAAAGAATAAAATTTATCATGTATTTAAGTAGTTAAAATTACATTTTGTCTGCATAAATTTATTATAAATTTTTGGTTGTGAAAGTAGTGGTACGAATATAATTATAATAATAATAAAGTTGCTGTGACAGACCGGAAATTACTATAACCCAATCTTACCTTAAACATTGAAATATATACAGTAATATGTCCTTTATTCCCTTACAATAATTGTTATGCTTTACTTGTAAGTATCTAATCCACAAAGTTCGCAATATTTTTAGACTTAAAGAAATATTATCCATGTAGATTGTCGTAAATTTATACTAAAATTATTAATTTATATTGTATCAGAGAATTTTAAGTTATTTATTAAAACCATCTTTTTTTTTATTTTTTTTACTCATTTTTATTCTATTTTATCATTGACAAAATTATGATGATTTTGCGAAATTTGTTTTCAATAATTACCTTATAACATCATAAGGAGATTGAAACATTATTATTATTTTATTTAGAAGAGCATTTTGAAATTCCTATTAAATAACTTTAAAAGAAGCTTTAAATAATCCGTTGTAAAACCGAAGAAATTGGATGTGAAGATTTTAATTTATATATATATATATATTAATTTACATGTTTCCTCCACTACACCAGCATACTACCAATCAGTCATTGACTGTAGCAGGTGCTACAAACAGATAGACTTATTATTATTATTATTATTATTGTTATTTTATTTTATTTTTATTTTTTTTTTTAATCTCAGAGAATGGATAAAGTCAAAGTTCAAAAACAAATTTTCCGAAGAGGAAAAGTAATTTAAAATATATTTTATGTTAACATTTTACAAAATCCTGTTAGAAAGAAAAAAAAATATATATATATATATATATGTATTATTTACAAAGAAATAAGAAAAATGAACAGTCTGTATTAAATTATAGTTATTTATTTAGAATTCAAAATGTCTAAATTTCATAACTTTTTTCTGTCAAAATTTATTTTTCCATATGTAAAAATTAAACAATAATTTTCAATGTAAAAGTGAATTTTCTATTATTGCAATAATTGAATATATCTGAACATACGAAAGAGTTAAAAGTAAAGAGTTAAAAAGAAACAGTTAAAATGTATAAATTATGCTTAAAATGTGTTAATGTATGAAAGTTGAATAATAATATTATTAGGTTAATTATAAAAACTTGTTAACAAACATTATTAATTTTTTTTGAAAGAGTACTTTTTAATGATTTTTTTAATAGAAAATTAGGACATATAGAATATATATGCAAGGTTATTTTAAAGATAAGAAGAAAAATCAAGTCCTTACAGCTCATTCCGAAGGGTAGGTTAATTTCTTTCTCCTTAACAAGTAGCCGCCATTTTGTTTCAAAATGGCGGCTACAAACTGTTAATGGACGTGGTGATACATAATGGAATTGGAGATATTTGAATGATAAATCCATTTTTCGACTTTGGTTTGAATTGATCAAGTATTTCAAAAGTTACCATAATAACAAATTTTCAAGTGACAGCCACTTGGAAACAATATAAAGGAAACAAAATGGTGAAGCAACTTGTCCAGCGAAATCACACAACATATTTGTGTGATAAGTTCAATGTCCAATGTTAACACAATGTCAATGTTCAATGTCAATGTAGCCACCACTTGAAAAAAAAAAGCGGTGTGAGATGCCCAGCGGATTTATCTGAGACATTTGAATGATAAATCAACTACCCAAATTTTATGCGAATTGATTTAGTATTACAAAAGTTATCATAATGACAAATTTTCAATTGACTGCCACTTGGGAGTAAAATTGCGGAACATGTTACCAAGCGAATGTATCCAAGATATTTGCACCATACTATTTAACTTTTATTTGAATCAATTTAGTATTTTAAAAGTTACCTTCATAGCACATTTTGAAGTAGCAGCGATATTTCAAGTGACAACTTGGAAATAAAATGTTAGAACAAGTTGACCAGTGAACGTACTCATCTAATATAATTATATGATAAGATCATTGTCCAATTTTGGTTCGAATTGAAACAGAATTAAAAAAAAATATTATGTTTTTAAGTTTTCAAGTAGTAGCCTAATTTCAAGTTTTCTCGCTTTGTTTAAAACACCCGCACTTTGTTAAAAATGGGGATAAAGTTCATTAATAAAGTTGATTGAGACACTTATATGGTTTATGTAAAGATCAATAAATTCTGCAAATTATGTAAACGCAAAAAAATTCGCAATACCCCTTTTACAATTTTAATTTGAAAATTTAAAGTGGTCTCCAGTTGGAAACAACTTAGTTAAGAAACCCAGCCAAGATATTGATAAGATAAGTTAAGACACTGTCCAAATTTGGTTAGATTTGGAAAATTATTTCGGAAGTTATCGTGATTTTAAATTTTCAAGTGGTAGCCTGATTAAAAGTGGCTCCACTTAAATTAAGATATCCACCAATTTATCAAATATGACGGATAAAGTTCATTAATAAAGTTGATTGAGACCTTTATGTAGTCTATATTTACATCAAAATTCAAGCAATTCTTGCTTTAAATACGCTTTTTACAATGTGGGTTAGAAATATTCAAGTGGTGGCCACTTGAAAACGAAACATCGGAGCAACTTGGTTAACGAACTCATCCAAGATGTTTATAAGATCAGTACACTGTCCAAATTTGGATTCGATTTAGAGTATTATTTCGGGAGTTATCGTGATGTTTTTTTTTTTTTTTTTTTTTTTTTTTTTTTCATTTTAGTTAGATAGATAGATAAACGAAGTGATTGCAATAAATCGATTTCTAAAGAAATCAACTTAAAATATAACTCTCTATTTACGTAAAAGCATTTTTATGTATTTATGTATTTATTTATATATTTAATATTTTATTTTATTTTTATTTATTTACTTTTATTTATTTATTTATTTTACATCTTAAGCGAAAATAAAGTAAAAGAAAAAACAGAAATGTGAAACACAAATAAAGAAAAAAAAAATAATTAATTAAGTAAAGAACAACAAAAATTGTATGCGAGCAGCCTAGTTTAATAAAATGTTTACGTGATTAAAATCATTATCTCAAGATATTGTTTCATGTTCAACTATAATCTATCCTTAGAAAATGTAGGAATGTTTAATGAATAATTCCAAAATGCTCCTAAATTTAATACAAAAATTATGAATGCAATTTCCATTACTTTCTTTCTGATTATCTGTTTTGAGATTGTAGAGAAAATACACATATACACATTTAAAAAAATTAATTTTGTCTTTGTATATTATTATTATTATTATTATTATTTTATTATTATTATTATTATTATTATTATTACTTATTTGCATTTAATGTATATCTCTAAGTATTTTATAATTTGTTATATAAATTTATATTTGAAAATATTCCTGTATATATAAGTAATTTAATTATTTTGTTAAGCGAAAATTTCAAATTTCGACTTGTTCATATTTTTTTTAACGTATTATTAGATTTATTTATTTATTTATTTATTTTAGTAAAACATTTAATAATGCTATATAAATGAAATACCAAAAGTCGAATCGTGATGTTACACATCAGTAAAAACAAACTTTTAAACAAACATTTTTAAAATAAAGTTTTGTGACTTTTTAATGATATTTTATGTTTAACATTTTAATGAAAATTAAAATCATTAATAATTTATAAATTATTTTTCTTTTTACTTTAATAACGCACTGTATATTACGAAAACAGGAATGTTAAGCTAACCAACAATAATTTTTAAGACTTTCCAACAAGGTTGAAAAGTGTTAATAACAATAAAGAAATATATTCCACTTATATATGCTGTTAATTAAATTATAAAAAATATGAATAAACCATTCTTTTCGGCATATCAAACCATTTATAAAACATCTTTACATTCCAAAAATATCTTTACATTTCGACGTTTCGGTTAATATTCAATTTTAACTATCTTCAGGGAAATTATGTACATGGACAGAATTAAATCACATTTGGAAATAATTTATGTCTTTACCAAACTTAAAATCATATTTTTGAAATTTCCCCTCTTTCCGTGCCTTGGAAGTGGGGAGAAGCAAAAATAGGTTTATAACCATAACTCGGCTCCAAATTACTTGAGGGTGAAGAAATTATGCATGCCGGTACTAGATCTTGAGTACAAAAGGAAACATTAGCTGTGATTTAGAATTTCTGATTTTTAATGAGAGAGAGGGGAAAATTGACTTTTGGCGAGAAATTTCGGAAATTCCGGATTTTTGAGCGGACCTCTACCAAAAATGACACAAAGATGTTGAAAACAGTCATGCGTCTTCTTGAAGATATTTCCAAAGCACATTTTGTTGTTGTTGTTGTTATTTTCTGTTTTATTTTGGAGGGGGGGATTACGAGGGGGGAAATTCGAGACAAACCTTTAAGTGCTAAAATTGTCCAGAAAAATCTATGGGAGCTGCTGTCAGGAATTTCTGTGCTTGCATTTTTTTAAGTATCCGACACCTAAGCATAACTCGGCCTCAAATTACTTCACGTTTAAGAAATTGCACACGAGGAGACTAGACTTGAGTAAAAATAAAACATTACGTGCGATTTTATGATTTTTGATTCTTAATGGAGTAAAGGGGAAAATTAGTTTTTGGGGGGAAATTCCGCAAATTCTGCATTTTTTAGCACAGCTACATTAAAAATGTTGCGGAGTATGTATTTTTTAGGATATTTCTAAAAACTCATTTTTTTTTTGTGTGTGCGTGTGTGTGGTTGTGGGGGGGGGGGGGGATTTTCGATTTCGGGTTCAAGGCTACGATGGGGCAAATTCGAGACCACCTTTTTAGCGCTAAATTTGTCTTGTGAAGTCTATGAGATCTGTGGTCACCAAATTTGGTGAGTAAACTGTTTATATGTATCTGTCACCATTTTAATAAGATTTTACTAAAATCCAAACCCTTATCCAATTCTTGGGGTCAGGGGGCAATAAATATGTTTCCAAACGCATATTCGGTCCAGATTATTTCAGTAAGATTATCTTATATGTGTGGATACGTCATGCGAACCCAAGACGTACTATAAAAATATTTTGTGATTTTTCTCTTCCCTCCTCCAAAGTTGGGGGAGGGGGGGCGTATTCATGAGTAACTCTGCTCCAAATTATAACAGGTTAGCGATTTTTTTTTTTTTAATGCGTACCCAATACTGACACTAAAAAAAAAAAATTGTGAAATTACTTTCTATCCCGAGGGGAAGGGGGTCAAAAAACCCATTTTAAAGATTAAATCTCTTATAAATTACCTTAAAATGGGGTTTTTGATGTGTGGATCAGACTTACGTATACAACACGTAGCCTAAAACGTTTTGCAAACTTAAACCCCCTTTCGACCATTAAAGAGCGGGGGGGGGGGGTGGAGGGGGCAAAAACACTTTTTCAAGTGTGCTTATTATGCACTTTGTTGAAAATTTATTTTCAACATTTACAGGATGCCTGTCTTGATACTTGGACAAGGTTTGAAATAAAGAGTCAGAAGACGAAACAGTCTTCATGTCAAGATAATCCTAAATTGGGATTGTAAAAAGAGGTCTGTGTATCTAAGACAGCAGCGAAAGACAACCCCCCATCGTTGCAAATAAGTCTGAACAGTGAAAAATTGGTTACGTTATTTTATGTCCGTTGAAAAATAATTTTTATTTCGCAATATTCTCCCTGAACAATTTCGAATATTTATTCAGTAATAAAGAGAACCTATAACAAACGTTGTTTTATGGTTGTACTTTTCCTGTTATTTTTTCGACGTTTTAAAATAGGTATTTTATTAGTTTTTGTTTTCCTTTTTGATTCTAATAAAAAATAGTTTCTTCAACGAATTAATAGGTACTTTCTATAAGTCATTATTTCCGTCAAATAACGTTGAATCTCTTTAACTTGATATCGATACACGATTGTGAATTAGGCAGGATGTATACGCATGCGTATTATAAATTTTTTTTAGAGTTTTAGAAGATGGTGTGCTGCGAAAGAACTTCTAACCTGATAAGAAGTGAAGCTTTCGGCAAAGTATATTAACTAGTGGTAGATGTTCTTTTTCTTTGGCTCTCGGAAACCGTAACTAACGAAGCGTACCATATTATACGCTTTCTCCCGTTCTACAATGCGAAATCGCCAAGTATATTGTGGCAAACCTTAAAAGAGTCTTACGAGTTACGGCGCGTGCCACTGCCATTTTGAAAGTGAATGTGAACGACGCATGAAGTTATTGCGTTCCTGTTAAAGTGGTGTGGAAATTTTATGTGAAACAATAATAGTGAAAGTTAAATTACATTACATTTTACGTAACTAACTGCAAAAAAAAAACTTCCAAGCAGGTATAATGGCCTTAAAAGCTCAAAGTTATATAATATTCTTTGGTTTTAGGCTTTTTACCTGCTAGCATAATATTAAACTTTACTTCTGATAAGTTCTCGTCTATTGGCTGAAGTCTATTTATCGTCTATTTATTTAAACAAGATTTTTCAAGTAATAAAGTGAGTGTTTATTTTTTCCTTCTTTAATTTTATGTTTCAAATTCTTGTCTTAAATTTTCAGGGGTCGGTCTAACTTTAAATATTATACTCTTTTTGAAAACTGTACTTTTGTAAAATTTCACTTTTTTTCATATTTACAGAAAAAAATAAATCTATATATAATATGTAACACTATTATTGTTTTATCGAACGAAGTATATGCAGTAAATTTATATTATTAAAAACAGGTCTTATGTATACAAAAGTTATACTTTTGTAAAGCTTGTTTTCTACGAATTTAAATTTTGTGAAGGGAGCAAAACTGACATTCACAATTTCGGCATAGATTTATTTTATTTTATTATTATTAATAAAATTATTGCATTTTTGATTTTCTTTTAATTGCAGATTTTAATTTTTGTTTACATTAATTAACATTCCAAATTTCCGCTTTTATTTATTTATTTTATTTTATTATTAATAAAATTATTACCTTTTTGATTTTCGTTTTATTGCAAACTGTAATTTTTGTTTACATTAATTAAGGTTCACATTTTCTGCTTTGATTTTGTTTATTCTATTATTATTAATAAAATTATTACATTTTTTTTTTTTTGTCTTTAAACTGCAAATTTTAATTTTTGTTTACATTAACTAACACTGTCAATTTCCACTTAGATTTATTTATTTTATTATTATAATCACTAGTTATAATAATTTTGATTATCTTTTAATTTCAAATAAATACTCTTAGCCAATAAATAGACAATCACAGGGATCTAGATGTTGGTTTATGAAAATTTTAAATAGTCGATTTTTCTATCTTTATTATTATTATATTGTATGAATTAAAACTAACTAAAATTTACATAAATAAAATATTTTAATACAATTTTAAAACATATATAATTAGTATAGTGTTTTTTTTTTATTATTGAAATCTATGAATGTTATCTATGAACTGTTTTCCACATGGATACATCTCAGCATCTGTTGATTAAAATTACACCAAACTCCATAAACAATTGATTAAGAAAAATAGTATGTTCTATCTAAAAGCGCCACTTGCAGTTATTTAACATGCACTAAACTTTTATACAGCTTCTCAGAATAAAGGTTTTATATACAGAATTTGCAGCAATTTTAATTAACAGATGTTGAGATGTCATGTAAAAATCTCTGAAAGTGAGTAATGAGAGCATCGCCTGTCGGCTGATACACACTCTTAACTAATTCAGCATTCGTGTTTATATTGAATGTCTCACATATCAAATTTAGTGCAGTTGTATGTGCTATGAAATTTAGCTTTCCTCGAAAAACGGAAGTTGAAAATTTTTACGAATCTAATATTTTCGTATATTGAGTATTAAAAAAGTGATAAAATTAGTAATAAAAAAAGTCTAAAAATTAAGTAAAAAAGGATATTCCTTTTTTTTTTTTTTTTTTTTTTTTTTTTTTTAAACAAGGGAATTTTTCCTTTTTTAAATTATTAGCAATATTTTAGAAACAAAAATTCAATAGATATATGAAGATAGCTATTTTTCTTGGATTTCAACGTTTATAAGACATAAGAAAAGCCGTTGAAAACTGATATAAAAAGCATGACAGTATTGCGATTCTGAACAATCATTTTACAACTGTTTTTTTTAGGTTATAAAAAAACGACAGTATTGCGATTTCGTACAACCCTTTTACAACGGTTTTTTTTACGTTGTAAAATGTATTAAAACAACCGTTGAAAGATGAGGAAATCAACGAGACATATTTTCAGATTATTAACGTTACGGAAAAACGATAATTCAACGGAATGCATTGCCGTTTGTTCAACGTTGAAAATACCATACTGTGCTACCTGGGAAGGTCAAGACCAGTTGCTAAATTATGCCCAATTTTCGGAGTAGGAAGGTAGTAGGTTTGTCATAGAACATTTTTCTACTATAAAGTTTTTGACGAAGCTTGGCCTGATCGGTAACATCGTTTCGAGACATTTGAAATTTGTGGCCTAACAAATGATTATACAAAAACTAATAACTAACAATATTGGTCTCGAAAAGTTTTTAAAATATTTTGAATATTAAAAAAGTTTCATCTCTTGTAAAAGTACCTATATTTTTCTCTAAAATTTTCTTAGTACTGAAACTTTCATTTCGTTGTAGCATGTCTTTGACAGAATAAATTTTATTTTATGCTTTATAGGGCTTCACAATAAAAAGCTTTTAACTTTAAAAAATGATTTTTTACTTAAATTTTATTTAATACCTATAATAATTTTTTACCCAACAATTTTAACTGTCTGGTGCATTTAAAGAAGACAAATTTTTAATGCTGATATCATGCCGACCTGGTCGTACGGTCGCTAGTGAGCTGTTTTCTGAACTTTCAGGTCCCATTTTCAAATTCAGTTGCGGACATAGATGTTTGTGATGTCGTAAGTCTTCAAATTATTGTGCACTTGTCCCTGTCAATTTCTGTAATATGGATCAATCGAGACGAAAGTCGTTGTAACTATATGTCTCAAAGGTAATTAATACATTTTTAAAAATAATAACATTTTTCTTATATCACATTAAGATTAAAATTACAAAAGAACCTCTGAATATAAACTGTTTGATCGTTATTCATGACCTTAATATCAATTTGAATTATACGTCAATCTTCGGAAATTTAACGATTCAATGAAGGAAATTAACTGTAATCGCCTGTCAGATCGATAATATTGGTATCTTACTAAAACTAATGTTTTCCAAATTATTGTTAGCCCTCATCAGCACTATTTTGTACGAATGTCAAAAGTTGAACACATTTTTTAAAAAAGTTTTCTTATTTGGAATGCCTTTGTTGGTTGAAGCGAGTTATAAAAAGGATTTAGAACTTTTTAAAGAAGGTTGAAATTGGAATTGAGGTATTCTAATGGAGTTAAGGTTTTGGTGAGATATTTTTCTATATATTTGGATCGAAAGGTGTTTATTATAGTGGTTAATCAAAATGGCACTCTTGTATGACATATATAATTGCTGAAATAGGGGGGGTTAGCAGAAGAATGGACGTGCGAATTTCAAAGGAAGTTTGATTTCGCTTGAAGCTGTTACTAGGCACATATGTATAAATTGCTAATATAGTTATGTCCACTCTTCGCCAATGATGTTTCGTAAAAAAATATTCCCCCATACTTTACAGCCGTACATCGATGCACTTTGGCATATCCACTACATTTTTCCGATTGAAGTTATAGCAGCATAGACGTAGTTAACGAAATATTCCAATAACATTTTATATCTGCCGAGTAATATATATATATATATATATATACAGGGTGAGTTTGACATAATCTGCCAAACGAAAGGAGGTGATAGAACAGCCCATGGGGTACATAAAACATCATAGAAACCCTGTCCTATACCTAACCGTTTCCGAGTTATAGTAGATAGAAAAAAAATCTTTTTTTTTTCAATCTCGTCTGAAAAAACCCACATTTGTGAGCTTTCTGAAAGACTTACACGCAAAATAAGCATATATTTGGAAAGAGCAGAAAACTTCCTATCTGGTGACACAATTTACATCAGGATACCTTAATTTGACGGCGAGCTACAAGCGCAAAAACATTGGCGAAGATTAAAATCGAGTTGTCACCAAATTCTTTAACCGGCAATTCTGCAAACACCGTTCAAGCTACAATCACTTTTTGTTTACACTTCTGAATTTTATTTTCAATTGAAGTCACCACAGGGATCAAATTGCCATACTTTCCAACCAGGAAACAGATATGCCTAGTTTTTCAAATGAAGAGTACGCGGATATGCATTTTGTGTATGGATTTTGCGATGGTAACTCTCGGAAAGCCGAAGAAGAGTACCGTCCACGTGATCCACATCGTCGTGCGCCCAACCGTGCTGTATATGCCGCAATTCATCGAAGGCTTAGGGGGAGTGGGTCGTTCGGTAGGGTGTATGAAAGGGGCCATGGTCGCCGCTTCGCCACCGCTGAGGAGTCCGTACTCGACCGAGAGGAGGAAAACCCAAATATGAGTTCACGCATACTTGCGAAAGAAAGTGGAATCTCCCAAAGTAAAATGATGAATGTTTTGCGAAATAACCAGTATCATCCATACCACTTCACACCGGTATAAGAATTACGCCGCTCAGATTTCCAAAAGCGGGTAATATTTGCCGCTGGCTTTTAGAGCGAGATATTGAGGAACACCATTTTCTTAGAACGATACTGTGGACAAATGAGTCACTTTTCACTCGGGATGGCAAGTTAAATTTACATAACTGGCACCATTACGCTCAACAAAATCCATTTGTAACGCGAAACTCATCGTTCCAGACGCGATTCAGCTTAAATGTTTGGCTTGGAGTGGTTGGCGATCGCTTGATAGGTCCACATGTGTTCCAAGGTCATCTGACAAGCAATACATATTTGGAGTTTCCGGAACATCATCTTCCAGGATTACTTGATATCATTCCTGTACCCCAACGAGCGGAAATCATTTTCCAACACGATGGAGCCCCTGCACATTCTTTCAATGCCGTTCGGGACTTCTTGTTTTCAGCAGTATCCGCGAAGGATTGGTCGTAATGGACCAATTCCTTGGCCACCTATATCGCCAGATCTCATTCCAGTGGACTTCTATGTTTGGGTTTTCCTGAAGTAAGGAGTTTGCCGCACAGAAGTTGACAGTTTGCAAGATTTACGGAGCCGGCTCGATGATGCAATAATAAAACTGAGGGGTGAGCTTTCGCTAAGAGCTACTGTGGTCTCCGTCCGTAAGCGGGCAAGGTCTTGTATCAGGTGTGGGGGGTGACCAATTTCAGCAGGGGCACTAAATTTCACACATCCTTTCGAATGCATATGTGATTTAATCATAAACGTGAGATGCGTCTTTTTTTTATACTGCTTTGTGAAAAACGTGAAATGCGTCACTGTTTTTTTTTTTTTTTTTTTTGGCATATTGTTTTGAGAAAGACGTGAGAAACATCATACTTTTTTTGTTTCCATTCCATTGTGTTTGTAAACTGCTACTTTTCTTGTTTGTCTTTAAAACACTTTTTTTTCTTTTTTGCATCTGACAATACAGTGGGCTGAAGATGGAAATGAAATCAGTAACGACCATAGCACTTCGTGAGTCTCCTCGATGAACGTCGAGTTCAGTGATGAAGGTATTTCGAACAAAAGGCTAAATTTCTCCTGAACTAGAACACCGATATGGTTTATTGTGGGCTCATTCTAAAACTTGTGGAATGGAGATGTTTTTGGTTTATTTGACTTTGACTAAATTTGACCTCGCTGTTTGCAGAATTGTCGGTTAATGAATTAGGTGACAACTCGGTTTTAAATTTCGTCAACGTTTTAGCGCTTGTAGCTCGCCGTCAAATTAAGGTATCCTGATATAAATGGTGTCACGCGATAGGCATTTATCTGTTCTTTCCAAATATGTGCTTATTTTGCATGTAAATCTTTCAGAAAGCTTACAAGTTTGAGTTTTTTCAGACTGGATTGAAAAAAAAAAACAGTTTTTTCTTCTATCTACCAAAACTCGGAAACGATTAGAGATAAGACAGGGTGACTATAGTGTTTTATGCTCCCCATGGGCTGTTCTATCACCTCCTTTCGTTTGGCAGATTACGTCAAACTCACCCTGTATATAGGAAAATCAACATTTGTGAGTACGAAGTTTAAAGCTCTATTAAAATATGTCTGCATGCAAGTGTATTTGAATAAAGAAATTAATTACTTACCGAAAAGTAAATATATATATATATATATATATATATATGTCCCGCTATTCATTCAGATATTCCATGCGCATAAATTTATTTAATTGTAATTAAAATTTTATACTTTGCATCCATGCAGATTTAAATAGATATGTTCATTTTTTTATTAAATGTAAGTATTTCATTTATTTTTTAATTAATATAACACTGAAAAATACAAAGTTTTTAACGATATGATTAACTTCAGCATGATATCAAAACACAAAATGCTGTGTGAAATAATTTATATTTTAAATATATTTTTAATTCGCCAATTGGGAAAAACTCTTCAAGAAATTTCAACTTTTGGAAAATATCTAAAATCTAACTCGTTCTTTTTCGTAGAATTCGATTAATTATTATTCTACTCAAATGCACCTTTGATAAAAGTTGCCCAATACGTCTAGCTTTCAACCTATACAAAAAAAAAAAAAAAAAAAAAAAAAAATTCGAACTTTCCTTCATGCGCAGTAAAAACATTTTCCATAACAATGTTCATATTTCATGAGATATTTAAGGTATTTGTAATCCGATTGCGGTCTATTTTTTTTTTTTTTTTTTAATTGGTTTTCCATTTTATCTGGAAGTGGAAATAATTTTCGATAAAATCTCTGTGTATTATAAATAAACCACATGTTGATTTTTTTTTGGAGTTTTAAAATAAATGTTTATATTTCCGTTATTTAACATGCTCTAACATCCGTTATTTAATGTGCCACACAAATTTATTCACAAATTGAACTGGGTCTGTATTATTATACCTAAAGTCACAGTTCATTTCGTTCACTTAACGATACAGGGTGATCACAAACATTATTAGCTTTGCTAAATTTATTTCTAGCCCCCTAATTGTTCTCTTAAACCAATCTTTACTAAAAAAACATGAGGATAACCCAGTTTTTTAAATACCCAATTTTTCAAAACATTTCATTCAGAGATAAGTTTCTATTTTAAAAAAAAACTGACCGTTTGCAAATCTTTCTAAATTTTTGAGCAGGAGCGTGCTAACTTTTTACTTCCTGCCATTAGGATTTACATTCCGTAGGAATCCGTTAATTAATATCGATAATTATCTTGATTTAAAACATGTGAAAAATGTGGAATTAAAATTACTGATATAAAAGACGGCGATTTCAAAAAAGAAATCAAATTTAAACAAATAAATAAATGAATAATAAAAACTAGAATTTCTTATTTTTTATTAGTGTTGATTTCCTGTTAATATAGTAATTAAATACTTTATTTTTTAATTCACATTGATTATGCCTTAAGAATTAAAAATGTAAATCTATATCTCGAGTGTGTGATTAGATAAAATATATTATCTCTGAAAACAAGAGTAACAAGAAATAAACTTTATTCTAAATGACAAAATTATATGAAACTATGTTGAAAAAACTATATTATTAAATCAATATTTCTTTCTCTAAATTACCATAAATGCAAACTTTAATCAGAAAGAAATTCCACTTCTTATATATGCATATATATAATAAGTGGAATATTTCTTCTATCCAAAAAATAATTTAACGTAATTATATATTTAAAATTTATTCAGACACCAAAAGAAATTAATTAATTAATTAAGGTTTAAATTATAATTACATTTCATTTACATAAAACACTTCCCTAATTTTGTGTTTGTTTATCTTGTCTCCTGTTACTTGGTTGTGTCCCCTTCTGATTGTTTACTTCATGCTACTGTCTTCTTAGCTGTTATTCTTTCTCCACCTCTCTTAATTCCCCCCCCCTGTTTTCTGCCTTGATTTTACCTGGAATATACAAGAACGTGTTCTTTGCACCTGAAGAAAAAAGGCCACGTCCTATCGAAACCGATCGTGCTTGTTGTTATTTTTATTATGTGTGAACAAGTTTGAATGTTTAAATATCTATAGTACACAAGTCCTTTGTATAATAATTTAGCAAAACTATACTTAATAAAAATGCACTATATGAGTTCTTTTACAATATGAGATGATGACTTAATAATCTTGGAGTATATTTTGAAATTATGCATTTTTTTTTTTTTTTCTATTTTCATTAAATGATTCATAGATTTTACATATAAGGATTTACGATATTTAAACATCTTTTAAAATCCAATATGTTAAGAATTTATCTACATTTGCATCAAAATAAATATATTCACTGAGACATTGAGCTGTAAAAACTTTAATTCTGATTCTTTCATCATTTGAAATATTCAGTAAAGTTTTGATTCAATGTTTTCAATGAATACTGAAATTTTAAACCTTTGAATTCAGTCTTTAATCTTCAAATTCTTCATGTGGACAAGTTTTATAAAAGAAATATCTTATTACTCTTGATGAATAGAGGTATTTTGAATTGCATCCAAAGTAAAGGATAATTAAATATTTGAACTTTAAAGTTCTAACTAAAAAGGCATTAGACATTCTTTTAAAAAAATCTTAAATAATTTTTCATTCTTAAACTTCGAAGATTAGAAAATTAAAGTTGGAAATATGGAAGGAATAAAAATATTTTACCTGGAATGTTAAGTAAAAAAAAAAATCTAGAGCGGTTGTACTCTAAAATCCAAAAATTAAATAATTAGTGGTTGACTAAAAAAAAAATAAAATAAGAGAAATCTTAGAAAGAAAATAATAATAATAATAATAATAATGAATATATATATATATATATATGTGTGTGTGTGTGTGTGTGTGTGTGTATAAGTATTTTTTCCCAAATCGTATGTTGTTTTATTTAACGTTATCACTTCAAATAGTGTGAGCCCGTAGGTCATAATGGTAACGAATTTTTCGTTGTGTCCCTCTAAAACTTTGTAAGTCCTAACTTCATAAAAATCTATACATTTCGTACAATGGTGACCTATAATATGTATGGAAATTTTCAACTCATTGGAATGAGGCATTTAGACGTTATCGTAATTTAAATGATTAGAGCCCATAAGTTATAATTATTAAAAGAAAATAAAATGTCGTCGTGTCTTTACATATATATCTATATATATATATATATATATATATATATATATATATATATATATATAATAAATGCCACCAAAATCTACAGTGTTCATGCTACAGTGACCTATAACATACATACTAACTTTCCCATACTTTCCCACATTTCTACACTATCGTATTCATTCACACCTGCACATACATGCGTCATCGTTAAAATAGCAATAATGAACTCAGGTACTTGAAAATGTTTAGATGCACCACAATGCAAAAGTTGATATTTTGCCATGATTGCGATATTTTCTTTACATATGCAATATTCATGTACACTGAGGGAAAAAAATAAAAAAAATAAATAACATATATATATATATATATATATATATATATATATATATATACCGTTTTCATCTAGAACGAATAAGTTGCCAGTTCCTTAATCCTATGCGTATAAAGCAAGTTAATAAGCTGAATAGACGAAATGATCGAGAATTTCTACTCTAAACATTTCTAGATGGTGAAACGATATTCTAAATATTCAGAATATTTTGTATTGCGATAAATTCTTTCTTGATTTTCTAGAATTAAATTATAAATGAAGATTATATTTGCTAAAACTCGTCTCTTGCATTCACATTTATTTGTAGAGATTTTCTTAATACGTTTGACCTAGATAATATGGGCTATCACTCTAGAATTCTAATAGGGGTTTCTAGGACTTGCTTTCAAAGGGGATTAAAATTTATGAGGATGACGTTCAATTATTTTTACTACAGCCACAATCTAGATTCTAGATGTCAGTTACACAATCTTTTCTCAGTGTACGGCAAGAAAAAATCAGCCTATCGTAATTTATTTAGATTTTTTTTATTTTTTTTTTTATTTTATTAGACTGAAATTGTTTTATATATTTGTTAATTGATACTTTTATATAATGATACAAATATTGTAATTTAAAGCATATAGAAAAATTCTTTTAGAAAGGCAAACACTTTAAGCAATACATAGGAATAAATATGTGTGGCCAAAAAAAAAAAAAAAAAAAAAAAAAAAAAAAATTTTTTTTTTTTGTCTACTGAGACTAGACATAGGAATTTGTTAAATAATTTTATGTTTTAAAGAAACATATATGAAGGCGTGACCTATTATTCAAAATATGAATGGTTTTGAACAGTACCTCATTTTTATTGAATAACAATTTCGAGAGCCCATGATTTCGTCTTTTTGACAGTAAGGACCGCCTGTGGGAGTTATTCTCCCAAGTTACCATATTTCAGAAAAATAAAAAAAAATCTGTAATCACATTTATATTTCGAATTGATATACATTATAATTATTGCCTTTCTAATCAAAATATTTGCATTCATAGTATATTTCATTGTAAAAATATGAATATTGGGTATATACTTAAGAAATAAATAAAACACAAATTGCGAAAGAACGTCCACTGCTGGAGTTACAGATTTTCAAATGACGTGAATCTACGTCAGCGGTCGCGAACGTGTTGAATATCATATCTCAGATTTTAATTTACATCTTGTTATCTACATTTTTTAATATTTTCAAATTGTAGGTTTGTACGCCTCAAATTAAATGTAAAACTTTATAGTAACACTTTCATGCGAGGCTTACTGTATAAAAAGAAAAAAAAATACCTAATAGAAGTTGATTATTATTATTATTATTATTATTATTATTATTATTATTAAATATTAAACACATTTTTTTTCTTTACCGCTATTATTATCATTTTCATTACCACCATTATTCTTTTATCTTGCTATCTATATTTTTGCAATTCAACATTGGAGGGTTCATATGACTCAAACTATTTAATTTTTTACATATGAAGTGATGCATTAAACTATTCCACGTTTATTAAAAATAAACTATTTAAAAAATATTAATTTAAGAGCAAGCACAGTACATTCAGTAAATTATCTTCGTTTATTGTTTTATAATAAATACTTCTGTACTTTTTTTACGATGTGAAACTTAATAAATATTTTTGGTAGATCACGATTTATTTATTTCTAAATTAATAGACGAACCCCTAATACTTTGTTTGTAACTCTATCAAAAAATTGGTTTAAAATATATAAATACGACATTTTCTGAACTGCCTTGCTCTATTTTGAATATGATATCAAAAATAGAGATTGACATCGAAAAATGTTTTAAGCCTGTTTTAAAATGTAGATGACCTCTTAAGCAAAAGCTAACCATTCCATTATAAACTAGACGTTATTACAGATCGATCGGTTTAAGCCGCATGCTTTTACGACAATTTACGGCAAAATTAGGTGTGTGTGTGTGTGGGGGGGGTTCTAATTGTACAATTTAAAGATGCATGATTAAGTTTTAAATATATCTTCAAATAGCTTTAAAATATTTCAACCTATATTATTTCTGTAATAAAATCAAATCAGAAGTACTAAAAGAGAATATCAAGAAAATGACTCCTTTTATAGTTCTCCGAACGCTCTAAAATGCAGTAAAATTAATAATAATACTTTATTCAATTATTTTTGGATCAACTATCCATTATCTCAATTATACAAGAATTTAGTTTATGCAATTTGGATTACTTTTATTTTCTCAACAATATTAACAGAATGCATTATCGTGCATAAACACAAATCTGCATTCTTATGCAGCAGTAGATAGTTCTTGGAATTCTTTAATAACACTATTGCATAGCACAAATTATTACCTGCCACTAGCATGCATTCCTTCACTGAGCAGGATAAATATCTAATCCATTTACTTGCATCCTTACCTTTCGAAGAATTTGTACTGTTTAACTAAAAATTTTAAAAATGTTTGCTTAAACTAATATAGGACATATTTTTAATTATTTTTAAAAAATGATACACTAGTTTTAAGTATATTTTATAGATTTTTACTTGTTAATACTGAGCTACTTGCTTAAATATATTAAGAAAAGTAGTAGGCAACGCTCCCCCCCCCCCCAGAAAAAAAAAAAAAAAAAAAAAAAAAAAAAAAAAAAAAAACTTTCTTCTATATTCTTACACGAAGTTGAATATCCTAACCGTGAAAATCCCACCTACTGCAAACTCTCCCTCGCGCATGACTGCGGTATAAAGTTAGAAAGTATAAGATGAATTAATCCGCAGTTAGAGAATACACACACACACATGTATACATTGACACATACATATACATACATTGTTTGAATAACAACCAGTATTTGTGTGGACAGCGATTCTACCATGTTCTGTGGTGCAATTATGTCCAACTTTTAACATAAATTGGCTACACAAGCTTTAAAATCCTGTAAATTGGAAGGAAGATGAGATTGCCGACGTATACTCCTTACCAACATGTCCGAAACATTTTCTATTGGATTACGATACGGGCTTTGCGAAATCTAGGGAATCTGTTAGAAACCATATTGATGTTCGCTGAACCAATCTCGAACGCTTCTGCCACCATGTATTGCTGCATTATAAAGCATAGAGTATCAGTTAACTTCGGAGTAAAAATGTAAAATTGAGGGATGCACTTAATCTATCAATATGTTCAGGTGCTGCATGGCTTCTTCATTATCCCCAAGTAACACCAGGGGACCCCTTCCATACACGCAGAACGTTTCCCATAGATTTGTGACAAATTTTGCATACCTTCCCCGCCAGCCAGTATTTGTAGAAACTCTTACAGGTTTCTAATTCATTGGCCAGTGTGTGTATACAGATTAAACAATTTAATAAATACGGCTATTTGCAATTACGCTTGCGCAAACGCAAAATAGAAGAATAAAATGTTTGCATAATGTAATAGACAAATTCCCGGGGACAGTTTTGGAAAACCTGCTAAAAGCTAATTTGAAAATTCGAATTTCGTGGTTGAAAATGAAAGTGGGTTTGTCAGTGTACATTTGAAGGATGGTTAGTATTAAAGGGGTTTTCACACGTTGGAGTTTTCACAGTGATTTCTAAAAGATTAAGTAACAAATTGTTTCTTTGTTTTTTTCTTACACATAACGCTTCAGAAAATAAAGACAGGAGCATAACACTTGAATTCCATGCTTGTTATATAATAATTAATCGTGATTTATACTACTTTAAATTCATAATTCCGTGTTAACAGATAATAATTCCATTGCGTATTAAAAGGCATTCTATTAAGAAAGAAAAATCAAATGCATTCTTTGAGAAAAAATAAAGAAAAAGAAAAGAAATCGTAAGAGAGAGTTTTAAAGGTGTGCTTTGAATTGCTCAAGATGTAAGTTTTACAGATTAAATAACTTCAAAATATTAAAATGAAGTTTTTTCACTTTTTTTTTTTTTTTTTTTTTTTGTATATTTTTAATAAAAAATAAAAGACTGAAAATAAAATTATAAAAAGAAAAGAAAACCTTGAAATCAAGATAAGGATCATAGCAGACTATTTCAATTTGTTGCCTTGGGATAAATAATTGAAATGTACTTCGTAACGGTCGTTATTTATGAAGTAAATAAATAAATAAAATAAATAATTTTCATTTAAAATACATTAGAAAAAAGAAAACACATGGATTAAATTAAATTAAATAATCACATGCCTGATTTTGCGATATCAAATTGTTAAAATCCGCGCGCTTCACACTTATTACTTTTCCACAAGCTTACAAAAGAACTTTACTTATTTTGAACTTCACATGTTAAAAGGAATTTACATAAGAACTTTACTATCTCTTTCACACCAGCAGATTCTGCAAGAACCATTTATGTATAGTATATGGATTACATTTTAATTAATTTGAATTTACTCTATTTTAGATAAAAGTTAATTGCAAATGTCAAAAATAATTTATTTTTTTGAACCTGGTCATTTTTGAACACAATACAAAAATAAAAAATCAAATAAAAGATACTTCAATGATACGCAATATTTCCCTTTTCTTGTATATATTGTGGAATCCCGAAAATTGTATCGCAGAAAATAAAACATTTTTTTATGAATGAATTGAAGAAAATAAAAGTTGAATCTGTAGAAGTTTAGATTATTTAAATTAATTAAAATTTTTCCATGAGTTTAATTTAAATCACTTTTAAATTAAAGATCAAATAATACATGCATTTAAAAATAGCATCAAATATACTAAATTATGGTATAACAGGATGCATATAAAACTAATAATTAAATATGCTAAATGGCATATATTTAGTTTAATTTATGATGCATAAAAATGCTCCACTCAACTTAAATAATTAGTAATTGGTGAACGGATATTGTTTAAAAATTAATAAAAGTGTATTCACGATAAAAAAATAATAATAAATAATTATTAAAAAAATTATAATTTCCGAATTATAATTTTCAACAAGAACCTTCGAGGACGTAACTAATATAATTTGTATATTCAGAATTCATTGATATATATATATATATATATATATATATATATATAATTTCTTTTTCCAGGACTTTCCTTTTATAAACTCATTGTCAGATACAGTGAATGTTTCCCTTTACGTAAAATAATAATAATTTCTCGTTAAATTAAATTGGTTATTTTAGTGCTATATTCCAATTTACGCAAATAAATTTCAAAATGAAAACTATTATAATACCGTCAAATATGTTTAAAATATCGTCTGTATTAGTGTGTGCAATAAAATGAAAAAATACCTGGGGAAAACGAATATGCATAAATACAAGCTGTAGTTCATTAATTGTGAAAATTCATTAAATAGCCATACCATATACTAAATTTTCATACCATATTCTTCATAAAATTTGCTTTAACGAATATAATATATATATACATATATATATATAATCATTTCACTTGGTTTAATTCAGCTTATAGATGTTAAATGATACATATGCAATTTGTCCATAGCCGTAATGTATTTTAACTCTTTTGGGTGTCCCTGTACTCAAAACATTTGCTTGATCCCAACGAAGAGTTTAGAGTAGCATCCCTATATGATGCAGATTTATGATTTCGTGTTTGAACTTCCTGCCGATATTTTCTCTTCAGATATACTGATAACACACCAACACGCGCAGACCAGCCACTAAAAACACGTTTTTTTGGATTCAGGGGATGTTAAATCGTGTAAATATAACAAAAACTCAATTTCGAAAATTTTACACCCAAACAATACTTTATTTACCATTATATATTAGTAAGAGAAAGTAACATATTATAATGTATTTCTATTTTTAAAATGAACCGCTGATTATTTATTTTTACGATTAAAAAAAAAAAAAAATAAATAAAAATAAAAATAAGCAATCCAAATTTTATTGGAGGAATGCATAGTTCTGCATAAACACGCATAACTGCATTCTTCTCCATCAACTGATAATTCATGGAATTCTTTAATAATATTAGTGCATAGCACAAATAATTACCTTCCACTAACATAGATTCTTGCACTGAGAGGTATAAATATCTAATCCATTTATTTGCATTCTTACCTAACGAAAAATTTATAGAGTTCATTTAAAACATAAAAATATTTACGTAAAGCAAATATAAAGACGTATTCTATTAGATTTCAAACTAGATAGTGTTATTAATTAATAGAGTAATAATTTCTTTTCTTTCTTTTTCATTCTTTTCTTTATTGTTTACTGGTAGACACTGTGTTAAACAATAAAAATATAATGAAAACGAATAGATTCCATGTAAGTAACAGAAAACAGATAAAGGTTGCAGATTGAAAAGATTTAAAGATAGATTTAAATTTCATTCAACGGTTATAATGTTTAAAAATAACAAGGGAAAAAAAAAAGAGAGAGAGAATTTTTGTAATATTGTTCAACATAAGTAACTTGTATTTATGAAAAAAAGGAAAAATAAATAGAAGGTTGTGACTTTTTCAAAAGTCAGCTTCTATAGTAAAATGCAACGCAGAGAAATTTTGTAAAAAATTTCAAATAAAATTTCAGCTACATATTTCAACATTCTTATATATATATATATATATATATTATGAAATACAAATATACAAATTCACGTAAAAAATAAATAAATAAATAAATAAATAAATAAATAAAAATAAATCACGGTTAATTTTTCAAATGTGCCCACAACCTGGTACCAAATTGTTTTTTACCAAAAATGACCACTTCACAAAATTTGTTATTATTTTTTTCTGGTTGACGGAATCAATGCAATTACTTCATCAAACGTTTGCTGAGGGTTCTAGCTTTTCATTTGTGTCCATATGTTTGCATAATATCTACTCTATGAAAAGTTATAAGCCAAGATCAAAACCGTGCACACAAAAGGAGACTCCCACTTATATAATTAATAAAAAATAAAATTTTATTTAAATTATGTAGTTTCATCTTGACATAAATTTGTGCCGTTCAATTTTTGATGTAATTCGATTAGCCCTTTTAGGGACAAGCAAATTTTCTTCATTTAAAATCAACAACCACCAGAAATCAACAACGATATTAAAAGAGAAGAAATAAATGAAGTTTTTCATCTAAAATATAAAAAAAAAAATTATAAAAAAATTCCGGGGACAGTTTTTGCAATTTTGAATTAAATTTTTTGGTTGCAGTATGCAACCACCGCCCCTGAATTGGTTAGGGTGGCGCTGCTATAAAGCGACATATATATATATATATATATATATATATCCTAACACACGTTCATTACGGTTACAGGTTTCTGGAAAATTTCTTTAATATTTTGTGTTTCATTGCACTAAGTTACCAGCAATTATATCATTAAAACAAGAATTACAAACCCTTTTAATTAACAGTAATTAACTTAACCCTTTGAGTTCGGCATATTTCCCGTAAGACACACCTTTTAGCGTTCCTTTAAAACGATCTTTCTCTTAAAATTCTCCGGTAGCAGAAAGGTAGCCTATAGTTACACGTTTTAGAAAAATAATATTTCATTTGCAGAGGAACAGAGGTGTGGCTCGTTTTTTTAATGTCCCCTCAAAAAAGATATACGAGCGATAAGGGTTAACTGCTCAATAAACATAAAAAGAAAAAAAAAAACTTGAATTTCAGTTTATGAGTACCGTAAATATTGCTGTTAATGAGTACATTATAGTACAATGCAGTATTTTATCAGAGTGACATTAATATTGTTAGTTCAATTTTTATAATGTGTATTATTTATTTTTTTGTATTTAATTACTTCATTATTATTATTTTTTTAATGAAACGTTTTACAAATTTAGATGAAGCAATTATATTTTTCTGAAGCACTTTGCAAAAAGTGAGAAAATGTATCTCTGTAATTTATCCATTGTTGCCATATTAAGGGATTATATTTTTATTCGATAGGGATTTATATTTTTATACGATATCTACCAGTAATTTTTAATTGTAACGCATACCCAATCACTTTGAAGTTTAATCCTCTATTATGTGTGTCAAATGACACTCCTCAAGATAATCTGTGATTATTCGGTAAAACAGTCTCTAAAATTGGCAACGCTGCATTTTTCAGATTTTTTTTAATGCTTAAAATACGTATGTATATATATATATATATATATATATATATATGTGTGTGTGTATATATATATATACAGTGGTGGACATAATTATAAGACACCTATCTAATTTGACAAATAATGAAAAAAAAAAAAAAAAAAAGATTCAGAGCTTAAAAATGTTTTATCAAATACGTCAAAAACATAAATTTATTCTGTTATCACACGTAATTGTTTTACAGAAATGATATTTTTATAGAGTATAATAAAAAAAAATTAAAAATACCATGGACAAAATTATAAGACACCCTAAAATCACCTGCTTTTTTTTCGAAAATAATGTGCAATATGCAAATTTTCTGCACGCTGTTATGACGTCAGCAGTTAACTAAAGCAGACGATAACCGACTTCAGGCATTTACAAACATGCCATGTGGTAGAGAATTAAAAGGCAGTAAAATTCGAGAAATTTGGAGATTAAATGGAACTGGTGCTTCAACTAATAATATTTCAAAATTTATTAAACGCTCTAGATGTGCAATTAGAAATGTTTTGAAAAGAAGAATTAATAGATCGGTGATTAAAAGATCTGGACGTACTCCTTGCTTGTCCTCCAGAGACAAAGGTCATGTGATTTCGCTCGCTACACAGAATAATATGACCACTACAGGCATTAAAAATACTTTGAAACTGAATTGTTCAAAGAGAACCATTTGCAAAGGTGTTGCATAATGCTCCCTATGTGAAATATATATAAAAAAAAAAAAAAGAAAAAAAAACCACCACTTCTATGCCGGCACAAAATGGAGCGTCTAAACTTTGCTAAGTGACTATGCCCTGGACCTGCAAATGGACCTGTGTTATTTTCTGATGAAAAAAAAAAGTTTAACCTAGATGGTCCTGATGGGTTTCAATATTATTGGCATGGTTTAGGGAAGTCTCCTCATGTACTAATGAACCGCCAAATGTGTGGAGGCTCAGCACTGGTTTGGGCTGGTTTTTCGGCTCAAGGGAAAACGGATATTGTTTTTGTGCATTCAAGAGTGAATTCAGAAAAGTATAAGAATCTTCTTAAAGATCAACTAGCCATATACGGTGAACTTCTTCGTGACGAAAACTACACTTTCCAGCGCGATAACGCGCCGATTCATACATCACACGAAACAAAAAAGTGGCTTTCAGAGCAAAGTACCATTGTTCTCTCGTGGCCTTCCCGCTCCCCAGAGTTAAATTCCATCGAAAACTTGTGGGGATCTTAGCTCGTGCGGTTTACCGAAGTGGGAGGCAGTTTATATATGTTGAAGACCTAAAGAATGCTATAAAATGTGCTTAGGAAGAACTGTGTTGCGATATTTTGTTTGAATTCATAGATTCGATGCCGAATCGCACCTTTCATGTTATGAGAAACTATAGAGGCCCCACCAAATATTGAATAACCATGTTAGAGGATTTTCTTTTTGACCATTAGTGTCTGTTAACTATGTTGACCACTGTATTTGGAAAAAGCGGTTGGTATCTTATAATTTTGTCCATTACGTTTTTAAGTTTTTTCATTAAATTGTATGAAAATATCATTATTATAAAATAATTATACACGATAACAGAATAAATTTATGTTTTTGACGTGTCTGATAAAACATTTTTCAGTTCTGAATCTTTTCTTTCACTATATGTCAAATTAGATAGGTGTCTTATAATTATGTCCACCACTGTACATCTACACACATTAAGCGCCAAAAAAAAAAAAAAAAAAAAGGCCGCACTTGGATATTTTCATTTTCTCCTTCGACAACCGCCAATTTTATTGTTTAAAAAGCAAAATTTTGAACAGATTTTATTATGTTCTCCTCCACAAGCACTATAGCTTTGAGTCCAGTGTTAAAAACAAAATACAATTTTCAGGAATATTGTAATTTTAGGATTTTTTTTTTTTTTTAAATGTTAAGAATAAGACAGTTAACCATGCTAGTAAAAGTATTAATTTTTGAAGGAAACTCAAAAAATATTTTAATAAAAAAGGGCAAAATAATTATACGTTAAAGAAATATTGGTAAAAGAATTTTTAGCAAGATATAAGAATTTTTAGCCGTTTAAATTGGAAATTTGGTTTTAAACTGCCATGTTGCTCATCCAAGCGAGATGACCGTAAGATAAAAAGCCATTGCTTATAAAACCAGTTTGTATTACATTTAGAACATAAAAGAGATTCAAAAAAATTGTTTAGAAGCATACTGTCTTTAACTACAGTACAACAACTATTAAAAGGAGCAGGTTTAAATGACAGAAAATTAAAAAAAAAAAAAAAATCCATTCTTAGTGAATATAATTAAAAATTAACAAATGGTTAGTTAATTATTAAGCTTAACTGGTTATATTTGATGAGTCAAGTTTAACTTATTTCGAGCTAAAGAAAACAAGCAGATCTGACAACGAAAATATGACCGACTTAATGAAAATCTCACTTTTAAAACAGTGGCACAATTTCCGTACTTTATGGTACGAAGTTGAATAACTTTTCAAACAGTCGGGAAAAATTGTATGCACAAGGGATCAATTAAGTCGAAATAAAACACAATCTTCATAAAAGTGATGCCTGACAGACTATTTTGTAGGTATGTTGGACATTTTCGCAAACAGCATTTCAAGATGATAATGCATCTTGCTACACGGCGTCTGTGGTAAGTTTATTCAGATAGTCAAAAATTCCTATCCATTTCCATGAGAATCTCTATTTCTGTATGTAAACATATCTTTTTCACTTTAAGTTAAATCCCACAAAGGAAATAGTAGAATATCTTCTTTACCAGACGTGGAAATATTCCTAATCGCTATCCGCTCGAAAATGTTTCGTCTATAAAAAGGCGGGGGACAGGGAAAATTCGAAATTTGTAGCCTATAACTCTGAAAGATCTAGAAAAAAAATATTTATGATATTTGGCACATTCAAATTTCAAAGATTCATATTAAAACTCTGCATAAAACCATGCCATTGTGCATTAATGCAGTAATTCCATATAAAGGCGGAATTAACCCAATGCAGAACACATATTTTTAATAAAAAATTGCTTAGATCTAACAAATAAATAGTTTTTTTTTTTTTTTTTTCACATATTAAAACATAACTTGTTTATTTCATATAATAAATCTTAATAGAATTCAAAGTGTATGGTTATTACATTATGTTCAAAAGAAAAAATTTATGCATATTTTTAAAAAGTACTTCGTAAAGTACAATAATGCGAATTAGCGAATTATTTAATCGAAAATATACATAAGTATTATTTCATACCTTTGGTATTATGCCAAAAAGACAGTTTTATTTATTTCAAACATTAATTTTAAAGTTATTACAAAAAAAAAAAAAAAAAAAAAAAAAAAAAAAAAGTATAAGTCATTTTTTCTGCAGTGCAGCTTTTTTTTTTTTTTTTTTTTTTTTTTTGTTACTTTGTGTGTATATATATATATATATATTAATGCAATTTTAGTTTAAGAAAATATATAATATTTAAAAATATTTCCCTTACATTCCCACTTTCATTTTTTCTTTGTGTGATGTTATACTACAGTAATAACTTTCAAAATATAATAACAATTACATAAAGGTAACAAAAAAAAAAAAAAATCTAATAAAATAATACTACTGTTATTATGAAATTTATATTTTAAGATTATTGTTAAATTTATCATTCAATGGTCCAAATCCAAAGCCGTCATTCTTATTGAAAACTTCGTTGTTGATTTTTGTTCTTTGATTATTTATAATGTACAAGTAACGGATTTTAAACAGTGTCAGTTTATACAGAAATATAGTAAATAAATGATGGAAGTCTTTCCAATAATTCCATAGCTAATTATACTTCCCTGCACATTTAACTAAATCATTTATGGCTTTGTATTTGCTATTTAGAGCGAAAATAATTATAAACTAATATGTTTTTAGAAAAATCAATAGACGTACATAATGAAGTTCGGTTAAATCTTTACTGTATGGTTTCGTAAATTAATTAATTTATTGCAATTTATCATTTTCCTTACACCATAATGACAATAATAGACTTGTGTTTATTCACATGAATATTTGAATTATTCAGATAAAAATAGTTGTTATTTTTATTTATTTATTTATTTTCTTTTAAGCATTCAAGTCATAATTATAAATGTGTATACGAATAATCATTGTTAACACTAAGTATATCACTGCAAAGAGTATTAAAAATTAACAATTACATTTAACATTCTGCAGTTCGATAAATTCAAATATGTGATATATATATATATATATATATATATATATATATATATATATATTTGCAACGTTTTATTTTTATTATTATTTTTTAAACTATAACTTTTATATATACGATCATATACAGACAGTAGTAGTAACCTTTTTGCATATTTTAAACATAAAAAAAAATATTTATTTGTTAATCGTTTTAGAAATCTTCGCACTATCTATACTTAAAACAATGATTTAATTTACTAAATTACTAAACACAATGAAAGTTAAATGTAAGCTTTAAATTTTAATTGAAAAAGAAAAAAAAAAGCCTATTAAAAAGAACAGCTTTAAAAACATTTTTGTAATATTATGGTTTTATTTATTTATTTATTTATTTAAATTTGTTCAAAAAGTAAATATATTTAAAAATTTAATTAAAAAATGAACATTGACATAAAAGTCACATTTAAAACGTTCAAACATTGATTAATAACAACAACCGTATATATGACTGTAAATTCAGGAAAACATTCTACTAATATTGAAGTTACGGGAAAAATTCATTACATATTTCCCTTAGCATATGGATAAAAGAGGACTAAATTTGGAGCTCCTTTGATATTAAAATTGTTCGGTTGTTCTTTGTTGGTAGAATCAGCAATATGTGTAAAACTCATCTGTAATCTAAATTTTGTGCAGTTCATTTTTTTTTCCTATGTATATCCACACTGTAAACGTAAATGTCTTAATTTCAGTTAAAAAGGTGTCTTATGATAAAGTATACCTCAGTATTGGCGAAACAAATCGCTGTCTTATGTCTTATTTCTAATTTTTTGCTATAAAACTATTGATGCTATTGATCTTAAAAATAATAAATATTATTATCTTAAATTTTATATCTAGAGGTCCAGATTTTTTTAATAATGTATAACAAGTATGTGCAGGTTGCAACCCTAGATGTTAAAGGTTTCGAGGGCTGCAACTTTCCTTAATGTAATATTAAAATTTAATTATTAATTTAATTAATTAATTTAATTAATTAAATATTTTTTTTATTTATTTTATAATGTTTGAATTTAAATATTATTTGCATTTTTATGCAAATTTTGTGTGTTTTGTACCGCACACGTAGATAAAACTTTAAAGGTTCTAGGCAAAACCAGTACTGGAAGAAATTGGATGCAAAAAATAAAATATTGTTGCGTACTTGGGAGTTCGTGAGTTGTCCGAGAATGAAAGGCCAAACGTACAAAAATTCAGTAATTTATTCACAGAAAGTTCCAGAAAAATACCGGTCTATAAACCAAGTATCAGCTTCAATTCGACCAGTAAACACAGCTTAAACAACAGCTGTCAATAGCAAATCCACAGTACAAACTGTATAGCAATAACACTTAAAGCAAGTCTCTTTCGAAGAGGCTCAATGCAAGCTGACCGACTCTGATCACAGACTAAACTGAACTGACTGCCTTGGCGAGGAAGCGCTCCTTATATGCTGTTCCATGGAGCCCAGATTTTTCGAGAAAACTCTAGAAAGTGGTCAACCAATCAACTTACAGCTTCCATATTTGGTATATCCCATATAAGGATTTTCTCGCCAAGGTCGCCAAAAAAATCGCCAAGGTGGGAAAAAGTCGCCAAATCCATTACTTGCATTACTGGGGCTTTTTAATGCGTTTTTAAGGGAAAATAAGGCTATTTCAACGCTAAAACGACTAGAAATGCACACAATTAGCACTTTATCAACTTACTAAGCCTCTTTGAAAGAATTTATACAACAATAAACACAATTATTTACAATTTCGTAACACTGCCCCCCTCCCAAGGACTGCACGTCCCGGGCAGTGCAACCCTTGGTCAAGAGGCGAAACTAAACAAATTTACACAATCTAAAACACAAAAACTAAGTTGCATATAACGATAAAATAGAAATACAAATCAAGTGAGAAATATTTACAAAAATCACAAATATGTACAAATATTTATATAAAAATATTTACAGTGCGCATGCGCAAATTTTACCAGTATTTTCATTTTAAATTTTAATTTTACCGTTACTTGTGGTACTTGGCTAGCCTATTATAGTGCACCACCTTCGGTTTTGACGAAGGTGTTTTAGTGATACGCACCACTACATCATTCAGCCTTTTTAAGACTGTGTATGGTCCATCCCAGTTGCACTGTAACTTGGGAGAGAGTCCTTTGCGACGAACAGGATTCCACAACCAGACCTTCTCTCCTTCCTGGAACTCATGTTGTGTAGCCTTTAGATCGTACCCTAACAGCACTGTTAGGCTTAACTTATCCACAGTACATCTTAGGGATGTTTCTGGGATGCCTTTTCATCCAGAAGACATCTTGAAGATATCCTGGGGAGGTGATGTGCTGTCTGGGTACCTTGTCTTCATTTTCTCCGTCGCCATGTTAATCCGCTCCCGAGCAAAGTTGTGTACGTCCTCAAATCGTGCCTGGAGATCTTCGATGTACTCCTCGGGCGATGAAGGCGCATCGGTTGGACAACCAAACAGGAGATCACAAGGGAGACGAAGTTCACGTCCAAACAGCATCTGGGCTGGAGTATAGCCGGTGGTTTCATGGACAGCACTTCGATAAGCCAGCAGGAACAATGGCAACTTCAAGTCCCAATCTTGCTGGTTCCTTGATACTAGAAGGGAGAGGTTATTCAGAATGGTACGATTGAACCTCTCGACCATGCCGTCCGACTGGGGATGTAAGGGTGTTGTCCGGGTTTTGTCTATGCCGAGTAGTTGACACAGTCGTTTGAAAACATCAGAGGTAAAGTTCCTACCTTGGTCGGTATGAAGTTGTAGGGGCGTGCCGTACCTTGACACCCATTGCTGCACTAGGACTTCTGCGACTGTGCATGCCTCTTGATTGGGAATGGGATATGCCTCAGGCCACTTGGTGAAATAGTCCATCACGACGAGAATGTATTTATTTCCACTGGAGGTCCGTGGCAAAGGACCCAAGATGTCGATTGCAATCCGTTCAAATGGTGCTCCCACGTTATACCGTTGCAGTCTTCCTCGACTTCGTTTCTGCGGGCCTTTACGTGCCACAAGGATTTACGTGCCACAAGGATTTACACCATTTTTCCACACCCCACTCCTGACACCAGAAATGTTGCGTACTTGGGAGTTCGTGAGTTGTCCGAGAATGAAAGGCCAAACGTACAAAAATTCAGTAATTTATTCACAGAAAGTTCCAGAAAAATACAGGTCTATAAACCAAGTATCAGCTTCAATTCGACCAGTAAACACAGCTTAAACAACAGCTGTCAATAGCAAATCCACAGTACAAACTGTATAGCAATAACACTTAAAGCAAGTCTCTTTCGAAGAGGCTCAATGCAAGCTGACCGACTCTGATCACAGACTGAACTGAACTGACTGCCTTGGCGAGGAAGCGCTCCTTATATGCTGTTCCATGGAGCCCAGATTTTTCGAGAAAACTCTAGAAAGTAGTCAACCAATCAACTTACAGCTTCCATATTTGGTATATCCCATATAAGGATTTTCTCGCCAAGATCGCCAAAAACATCGCCAAGGTGGGAAAAAGTCGCCAAATTTGGCGCCAAATCCATTACTTGCATTACTGGGGCTTTTTAATGCGTTTTTAAGGGAAAATAAGGCTATTTCAACGCTAAAACGACTAGAAATGCACAAAATTAGCACTTTATCAACTTACTAAGCCTCTTTGAAAGAATTTATACAACAATAAACACAATTATTTACAATTTCGTAACAATATGATTAATTAAATTATATTTTCACAGTTTTTTTTTTTTTTACTTCTTACCTATAAATTTTTATTACCTTAACAATAAATTGAGATGGCTGTCTTTACTGGTTATCACTCCAGCGGATATGTTTCATTTGTAACAGTGACGTAAAAGTAATATCTAAATTAAATGCCTCGCAATTACCCTTAAATTTAATGGAACACTTTAAATAGAATCCATTAACGAAATGCATTTAACAGTAATAACATTTAGGAAATTTAAAAATAATAACTACATTTACAGTTTTTATTTTTAAAAACATTTTACTACATATTTAAAACAACATTTGTGCAATTTTTTGAATTCACTACTTCGATGTAGTCTTTTTAGATTCAAAATTTTTTAATTGATTGTTGTTTTTTAACTAATACAATAAGGTGTATGATAATTCGTTTCTACTGTATAAAGTGATACAATTTTAATATCGTAAAATCCATTTTTTTAAGTAATTTGTTTTATACAATGTTTACGTACCTTATAGTGTTGAACACAGCTTATTGGTTACTACAACTGCTGCGCAAAAGAGTAAAAGACATTTTTCAAAAAACGCATATTATTCTGATACTAGTTCATACCCGTCAAAATTTGACGGCTTAATAACATTTAAAAATACAACTGAAATCCTCTTACAGCACACCAGCAGAAAACCACTGTTTTGTACCAACTCTTTTAAATGAGGCTTAAAGTGGGCGTGCTGGTTTTGTATGGAGTTGTCGCTCTACAATAGATATCGACTGAGTCACTTTTTTTACATATAATTATAGAAATTTTCATATTATTCAATCAGAGAAAGAAAAAAAAATAAGTTAAACATTTATGAAATATTTATTTAAAATAATCTGATATATAACAACCCCATGAATTTCTCTATGCATACTGTAAACCAAATGTGAAACTAACAAACATTTAAAATCTAAAATCTCCTACTTGTATGCAGATTTAAACGCGAGGAGACTTAATAAAATGTATATAATATAGTTAATATTAAAAGTGTTTATTTATCTAAGCTAAAGTTTAACCTTTTCTTTATAGATTCATATTTGGAGTTTGTGTAGCCGCTTTCGTGAGGTGACTCCCTATGTCATCAGCACCCTGTATGTAAAAAGGAAATCTATACATAACTGCTGTCTCGATTGGGGAGGCGGGTTGTTGTTTATGAATTATTTGATAAATATTGGTGTCCGATATACATACATTTACATTCTAGTTTTCAGCTACATTTCTGATTTTAATTGAAACTTCTATCAAATGATTTCTAATGACAAATATCCCCCCCTCAACAATCGAGACCACAGGTATCTACAAAATTCCGTTTACATACTCTAACAACTAAGAAAGTTGTTACAGTGTTACCTGCTGAATAGGCCGAATACCGAATAGTAACTGAATATTCGGTGCAACTCTACATAATGAGGATTGGAAAATACTCTTAAATATTTATGTTTGGGACCTAACTCTAAACTGCGAGCCATTTTTTGTTCATAAATAATTTTCCCATTTTCCAACATTGGGCACCATATATGTAAATGGCTCGCATAACAATGATATTAAATAATATTCTTTATGACATAATCAGCAATATAGGTATTGCTTATACATTGCACCTTGAGCTTACAAATCATAAATTATATGACTGCAAATTAGAAAAAAAAAAAAAAAAAAAAATACATTCTCTTCGTGTCCTTTGAAAGCAACTTTTACCTGATAATTTATTTTTATATAAATAAACAAAAGGATAACTGCAAGGTAGTATATATAGCAAATTTAAAGAAAATTGTTAGAGCAGTCTTTGAGATACAGATTTAATACAGACTGACTTCCGGTTTTCTATGTCCCACTTTCAGTTTTTATTTTGTTTTATTTATTTAATTTTTGCAAAAACTGATGAACACATCTGTGTGCCCGACTTGTCGCAATTGTAACTTTTTTTTTTCTTATGTGATGTGTCAAACAGAAAATTCTCCCTTTTCGACCAATGCATTCATGCACACTGTCCAATCTTTGAAAAACGCATATTTGGAGACATTATAGAGAGGACTTAAAACATATAAATTACGTACAAAATTTATATGTCAGAAAATATGTGAAAAATTAACTAATGTATGAATGAATTGGGACAATGTTTTCAAATTTGGTCGTAAGTCTCAGCTTAAAACTTTATAATTTCCTATTTTGAAAAACAGCAAGGTGTGTAATATATTTTTTTGCTCTTTTTTTCCACTTTGTATAAAGTATACACTTTTGCATGAGTTATACAGTATTATGTAAAATTCATCTTCCTTTAGCATTAGAAATTCTGCTTTTAATTTAATTTTTTTTTACTTTTAAATCTTTTTTTCAGATTAAATTTTTATTTCTTATTGAAATAAAATTTATCTAATTCAAATGTACAAACAACCAATAAAATATTTGTAGAACTACCATTCAGTAACAATTAATAGCTAACCTGATTTTGTTACTTCAAACTTCGACCTTTCAAATGCAATACTGACATCTTATTCCCCCCTCCCCCCCCCCCACACACACACATTTTAATTTTATAAAGTGGTAATATTGAACTATTTACTCACATAAATATAAGAAACTAAACAAAGTATGACAGTTATTTTAGTCTAAGTTTATTCATGCCATTATAAAAAACGTTTCAAGCTAAACCAAATAAATAAGGTGGTAATTGATAATAAAAACTCCTTTCGAATACATATTTAACATGAAAAACTTAGTACACAACATATTTATAATTATCAAGCAATCAATTTTCGCGTTTACAGAACAATTTATTTATTTATTATTATATTTTTTTTTAAGTAATGCTTCTTTTGAAAACATGAATACTCGTGTAAGTGATTTGAATCATTAATTTTGCCATAGATTAAAAAAGCGTGATAAATAAGTGTCAGCGCAAAAACCGTAAATACAACATTATCTTCTTTTCGTATTATATAATCCACTTTAAAAACATTAAAACACTGTTTTATATGCAAAATCGAGTGTTTTGTTAATTTTTAGTACGATGTGAACATATAAAGTTTTGATTAATCAAATTTAATAACTGGATAAAGTAAATAAATACCATCAATCATTGAAATAAACATACAGTTACAGTGCAGAAGAAATGTTAAAATACATACTAGAATATTTTAAATAAACGGAATAATTTACACAACGCAGAAGAAAAAGTAAAAAAAAAAATGCAGTTTCCTGTGCTAAAAGATACGGAATTATACGCAATAACTTAGGACACATGCAAAAGAGTAAACTTTATACGAAGTGAATGAAATAAAATAAAAGAATCTATATACACCTTGCTGTCGTTTAAATTACGAAATTGTGAGCTCTTTAAGCTAATACTTACAATCAAATTGAAGAACAAAACCAATTACAACAATACGACGAAAGCTAGTCGCTGCATGGCGACGCCATTGAAATAAATAAACACGAACGATGGTCTTTACGCTTAAGGAAAGGAATAAACCCTGCTTCGGTTGCTTCCTATTGGTTCAAAGCAAAGCGTGTACGTTTTAGCCGTTGGTCTCCGATTGCTTTTAAGGAAAAGAAAAGCCTTCAGCGCATGCCCATATCGTACGATTTTGGTCTTGAGTAAAGGGCTTTGTGTTTTAATATTATAGATGACACTATTCAAGATTTGAATTATTTTGTATTGTTAAAATACCTCTTTTTTCATTTTTTTCGTTTTCCAATTTTTTTCCCTTGTGCAGTCAATCGGCTTTAATTTAGATACGTATACCAGTAACCAATTGTTTTCTCTTTTTGTTTTGGTAGTTATTTTTTTCTCTTAAATATGTTGAACAACTAAAATGTCTTCAATTACAACTGTTGCAAGATAAAAAAAATCTTTAGATTCCCTTTTCTGTATTTCTTATTATTAAAGATTCGTAAATGGATTGTAAATTGATTATAAAATGAATATAAGAATTTTGTTTGCATTTTAATGTATGTTAGCTAGGTTGTTTCTATATGTATTGCCGAGGGTTTCGAAATTTTAAAATTTAATTCGCTAAACGACGTCATACTCTTTCTTTTCCATTTCTAGTGTTTAATTTAATAATTTTCTAGTTTTCAAAAAGTCCTTGGGTTACCCATTTCTATTTTATTTCTATTCAATAGTAAATTGAACTTCAGATTTTTTTTTTCTTCGTTTTTTTCTGGTCGACATAAATTATAATGTGAGAAGTATTCACGGAATAATTTTTCATTATAATAATAATAAAAATAATTTACTTAATAATTGTACATAAATATTATTGAACTGTGCTTTGAATGTAAATTATTTTCATAATGAATTTCCAGTTGTTTAATACTAATCACTGATTGCTTGTTTTAGATCATATAGTGCCTTTATAAATTACGTACATGCTTTTCCTGATCTGGAAATGAATAGTTACGTTAATTGTGTGCATATGTCTTCTTCCAATTCCCCATGTAGTAAAATGGATTTAAGGTCTACCTCTTCCTTTCTATATTTTTAATTGTTTCTGATTTTTGAACTGTTGTGTGTGACAATCAGTGATGCCAGATCTGGCGGATTTTTGATTCAATAGTCACCAATAATTTTCAATTGTAACGTTTGTCTAATCACTTCGAAGATTAATCGTCTATTATGTGTATCGAAAATAACTTTTTTTTTTTTTTTTTTCAATTATTGCTGTTTATTGAATAAAAAATCTGCCAGATCTATCAATACTGGTGGCAGCTTAGGTTTGAAGATTTTTTTCGTAACCAACGTACCTGTAAAAGGTCAATGATGTTACTTCGCTTTCTACGAATTTTAGTCAATTTCGTTTTTTAACATATTTTTATCAGTATTTCTGACCATTTTACTGTGTCTAAGAATAACGCAAAATTAATTTTTCATATCCAAACTTTAAACTTTTTTTTTTTTTTTTTTTGAAATTCTGTTTTTAAATCTATGTTTTGTATAATACTACGTTTTGAGATGCCTTGATTACGAAAGTCTAAAATTTAGCGGTGGATCTGTAAGTATATGTGTTAGCAGCATATCTTAAATATATACATATATATATAAGCAGGAAATTCAAAATTGACATTCCGAGTTTCGTATTAGGTTGCCCATTTAAAAATTTGATCAAGACTTGTAAATTTGAAATCAAACTAATAACAGCGTTGAATGTTTTAAAATAATTGTATGCACTATAATTGGATGGAGGGTTGGAGTGGGGTTAGACCACTCAGACAAAATTATATGTCAAATAAATCTGTTCCTAAAGTTAATTTAGATTGTTTTATAAGTAATAGGTACGGCAGTGAAAAGGGCGATTTTGAAACATCCACAAGCGATACAGCGATATAAAAGAATTACAACATGAATTTACAATGCTTGCAATTTGTGAGGAATGTTTCTGAACAACTTCCTTTCGTGCACAGCCATGTCACGACACAGAATGTTCATCACTTGAAAATGACATCATGACATTTTTTTTTCTTTTTTTTTTTTTTTTTTTTTTTTTTTTTATTATACTTCTCTTTATTCTTTTTAGATGATTGAAAATACTCTTTACTTTTTATAATTCTTGTCCTTTCAATCAAAATATATCTTCGTAAATATTAACAAAGCTCACATTTGAAATTACGTAAAAATTTCCAGGATTTCCTTTTATTTCTATGACATTCAATGTGAAATAAAAAAATCAATAATAATCTGAACAGTAAAAATTACAAAAAATAAATAAATTTTAATGTTTTTGTAAATTAAAGTATATGTATATTTATTATTTATTTATTTATAAATATATATAAAAAAAATACATAAAAACTGTATATTAGAAAAAATATACTAGGACTATCGATAAGGAATATTATTAAAAAATAGTAACATTCTACACAAGAATATGTATACTGTCGCAAAAGGATTGTTCAAATATAAATATATAGCTGATACTATGTGCAATGTTTTTCTATGTTTAATAACTGCAGTCGCAAGGAGTTCAATTCATGAAATTTCACATGGTTTATAGCTCTTTCTAGGTTTTAATCCAAAATTTATAGTTTTGTAATAAATTGTCAATATACCACTATGACAGGTCAATATGAAAAATTATGCTATTTTACACTATAGTAAAAATTAGTGTACAAAATTTAATATAATATAGATGATTTGAAAATCGCATTTTTTTAAAAGTGCTTTTTATGATTTTCCTGAAAGAAAGGCAGAAAGTAATACAACCTAATGAAAAAGAAAATAATAATAATTTCATTTTTTTTTTTACTTACAAAAAGTATTAACGGAAAACAAAATTTATTAACCAGACTAGTAAATTACTTTTTTAATTGATATCTCTATGATTGGTATTCAGCTGGTAGTAAAAATTTTATTTGAGATACATCATTCCATTAAAGGAAGAAAAAAAAAAAAAAAAAGTTGAATTTGAAAGAATTTTCATTGCTGATTAATTTGGAAACGAAAGTTTATATAAGCCTTTTTTACCAGCAAGAAAAAATTGTATGCTTCTTAAAATAGCTTTTTCTCATTTCGTATAATTTAGAAATTGGTGTTCTTATCATTGAACGAACTTTTGTACTAAATATATTTCACATTTCTAAATTTTTTTTTCTTATTTTTTAAATGTCATAATATTGCGAAATTTATCTATACTTTTTCAACTGCGTGGATCTTTATAAACCTATTTCCAACAATATTTTATCATTATTATTTTTAACTTTTCGAACATTATATCTAAGGGAAATAATGTAATCATGATTTGTGAGAACTCTAAAACTATGGAACTATGTAGTGATAGACAAAATTCTTACATATGGAGCAGGTATCTGGGGAAAAAATTTAGCAAAAGGGACAATCACAAAATTTAATTCAATAAAAAAAAAAAAAAAAAATTAAAATCTTATCCAATATACGGGGGGTTACAAATCTATCTCAACTGACGCCCTCACTCTCATCACTGGCGTTCCACTTGCCCATCTTCAGCTAAAATATAACTTTTTTTAAGAGGAATAACATATGATTACACAACAGTGACCTTCAAAACACCTTTTTCCCCAACACGCCATTACAACAACACACCTTAAGCTGGCAGATGCATCAGGCGGAAGACATAGCACCTAATATAATCAATCTAGCCAAAAATAGTTTATCTCCCACTGTTAATGTGGCGATTTATACCAATGGCTCCAAGACAGATCACGGGGTAGCCACAACATTCTGTGTCTTCATGGAACTCTTGGATTCACACCAATGGTCATGCATACTAGATGAGAGAAACTCAGTATTCAAAGCGTAATTATATGCTATACTTAACACTTCAATATGGCTTAAAGGTAACTTAGAAACATTCTCAACAACACCCTTTTACAGTGACCGATTCTCTAGTCTACAGGCCATCTCTCGACACAGGAGTAGATATGCTGTAGTTAATCAAATTAAACTACTTCTAACACAATTAAAAAAACACAATCGATTTAGCATATGTATCGGCACACAAGGGTGTCGCGTGCAATGAACAGGCAGATAGGATAGCAAAAATGACAAGAGAAACCGGCCAATTAAAAGTAAAATTACATACCCTCCTCTTATGCTAAAAATAGCTTAAATAATCTTCTAATGTGGGAATGGCAAGATCTTTGGACGAGTTTCTGTAAAGGAAGATTTTATCCCTGATGTCTGTACCTCTACATTCCCTCTTACACCATCAATTATCCCCTCTCAAAACTGCTCCTGGTCCACTTGAAAGCTATTTATTTTGCTTTCGTTGCTTACGTTCAACTGAGTGCCCCTGCGGCGAGGAGGGCACACTATTACTACTCATGCCCACTGACATCTGGGCACATAAGAAATCCAATCCCAAAACCAGCAAATTTGCTCTCAAACGTTTCAACATATCAAATTTCAAGAGTAAAACTAAAAAAGATCTAAGATAACTCCTTACTGTTATCAAATTTAACAGATAAAATCATAATTAAATATAATTAATTTAATTTATTTCTACTCAACCAACGCTTTCCTCTGTAAGAGAGTACTTTGATTCTTCTTGTCTCAAACTTTTCTCCTCTTCTCGATAGATCTTTCAGTTTTCAAGTAACAACAGCATGAGCTACAGTTCAGCCTCAAATGTACAACCATGGATAGTGCTAATGATTCTCAGAGTGAATTCTCGAGAGAGAGCTCTAAATGAACATCATCGGCCAAGCAGTAACAGCCTGATGTCTACTGTGATAAAATCATTTAATTTACTCCTTTAAACAAACTACTTATTCCAAATGAACTATAATTACTATTTCTTGCTATGCTTGTGAACTGATTTTTATCAGTGAACAAAGTAGAACTATGGAGTGGAAGGCTGATTTTTATACCATCTATGTGAAAAATACCAGAGCCGGGAATCGAACCCAGACCTTACGCCGGATGCTCAAGCCACCGAACTACCCTGGCTGATCACCAGCTAGGCATTTCTCACATAAAATTCGTTGGGAAATTCACCGAGCCTCGGTGGCTTTGCCAACGAATGTTATGTGAGAAATGCTTAGCTGGTAATCAGCACCAGCCAGGGTAGCTCGATGGTTTGAGCATCCGCACGTAAAGCGGTAAGTCCGGGTTCGTTTCCCGGCTCTGGTATTTTTCACATAGTTTTATATAAATCAGCCTTACACTCCATAATTTTCTGAAATGAACTTTCAGGCTTGATGAGTAAATTTCTAAATTAAAGTAGAACTATTCAAAGATTCAAATTGCCATTTGTCTCGTGGAATGTAATCCCGGCACAAACATAATTAAAAAAAGATTTATTCCTATATCTTTTACTACCGTTCTATGTCGCGTTGGAGACCTGTCACTAGCGAGCTTTTTTTCGGGGGGGGGGGGGGTGAGAGGGAGGTTAAATGAACGTACCAAAGGAGGGGCCTAGTATAACTAGAATCGCTCGACACTGCTCCTAGAGCGGTGGACAGCTCTCGTCCCAGTCAAAATCATGATTTGTGACGTGAATTTTGCACCTTCCATAACTCAAAATCGAATGGTTCTAGTACACTATAAGTTTATATTTATGGCTGTTACGATATCTAGTTGTACACCACTATCTTGGTCCAAGCGTCTCTTTGAAATATCCAAAATAACACGATTTTTCGTGATGTATGTGTGTGTGCGTGTGCGCGTGTGTATATGCGTAAGTGAACACGATAACATCTAAACGCTTTGTTGTAATGAGCTCAAAGTTGGTACGTGTTTTATAAGCAACCGTAGCATTAAATATATAGATTTTTCTGAATCTAGTGCTTATAGTATTTTTACAGGAACATAAAAAAATTCTTTATTATTCTAGCCTATAGTACAAATTATGTAAAGTTCGATAGCGTCTAAACGCCTTATTTAAAAGACCTGAAAATTTACATACAAATTTTAGATCACTATCGCACGAACTGCATAGGATTTAGTGAATCTAGCGCCTATAGGTTTTTAAAGGGACACAACGAAAAATTCTCTGTTAATGTGGCGTTTTAACGGAAATTATTTAAAGTGCGATAACGACTAAATATGTTATCCGATTCAAATGGGAACATGTACACTTGTTATAAGTCACTTTTGCAAAGACTAAATCTATTTTAGTTAATATGACACCTATAGATTTGTATAGGGACACAACGAAATATTCTTCATCATTATGACCTGTGGGTTCAAAGTACTTGAAGTTCAAGAACGTCAAACGCATTTCATGACTGCGGTGATTGGTCTCGAACTTCTCTTACTTTAAATAATTTAAGCAATATTTAATTACTTAATGTTTAGAAAATCAAAAGGAGTCAATCATTTTTATTTTCATCGTTATTATTATTATTTTAAATTGTTAAATAGTAATTATAATTTATTATTTTAAATTACCTGTGTTGAATTGACATTGTTTTAATTTAAGTTAATTTTACAAATTATACTAATTTTGAATTTCCTTTTTACATCTATTACCCGAATACCGTAAGTATTGGAAGTACTTTATTCGCTCCAAGAATTCAATGACAAGTTTTAAGGTCTCTTGCGTCCAAAAAAAATAGTTTTAGGCAATAGGTCAGTGTGTATGTATGGGGAGGGGGATCTCGCGACTATTATATCTCCGAAACTAATAAAGATAGAACGACGAAACTTCAGGATTGAGAGAGATGGGGTGTACAAATGAATTTTCACACTTATTGTGAAAATTAGAAAACCATAAGTAAGACTATAAGTCCGTATCTTAAAAATGACTCAAACGATTTTCTTGAAAGTTGCTATATAAACATTCTGTTAGATGTTCTTTCGTATGAAATAGTTGGTTAGTTCAGAGAAATTCATAGATGTCCTGTATAAATAGGTCAATTTCAGGTCTTGCAAAGGCATTCCTTTAAAAAATGCATTCCGGATTTTTTCCAACTGTCCATATTAACAACCTTTAAGATATCCTTTCAAATGTAATTAAAATCCTTGTCAAAAATTGAGTAGCAAAGTTTTTGGTAAAAGTAGGTATCTCAAAAACAGCTCTAATGGTTTTTTTGAAAATTGTTGCATAAACCCATTTTAAATACATTTTTCATGAATTACGTGATTATTACAGGAAAATTAGCAGTCATCCTAACTAGGTAGACCAGTTTTAGATATCGGGATTTGGCGTTTCAAAAAATAGCTCTTATTTTTTTTTTTTTTTTTTTTTTTTTTTTAACTATGCAAACTCTGTTTTATATGTCTTTATCAGCTTTCTCTTACCAGAAGATATTTTGTTGTCTACTTTGTTAATACGATTTTATGCCCTCTGATTCCATTATCTCAAAAGATGTGCATATGCTACGTTTAATAGTTGCTTTACACCAGATATTTTTAATATATTAAATAATATTTAAAAATTATTTATAGTTGTATCAAATTAGGTTTTCGTTTACAAAATTACTGCTAATTCGTCATTACGCATTTTCTTTTGTGCGCATGTAAGATTTACTCAGAAACTACTTTAGTTATGTAGCTTCAGTAATTGCGTAAATAATAATAATAATAGTAATAATAATAATAATAACCTCCTCAATGAAAATTACTAAATCTTTCCAGACTGCAATGATTTATTAAATAATACATATTCTTAATAATGTTATTAATTTTTGTGTATGAACCGATATGTTTTTCAACCATTTACTTTCAATTTCATTTTTATTTTCAATCTGAACATTTAAAAAAATATATATTCTATACTATGATAGATACTGATCATTCCCTGATACCTCGGATAAATGACAAAATATAAAGAAAAATTTATTCTAGTAAAACAAAAACAAATAAAATGCAGAAATCGTATTTTGTTTTAGAGTATAACATAAGAATATTTATTATTTTACTAATGCAATTGCAAAACGATTAAATAATGAAAATTTCTAAAAATTATATTAAATATCTTGTGAAGGATGTGACATTTGTTGGAATATTCATTATATGCTCATAGTATTTATTTTTCGGTCATATTAATGATTAAATTTAGATATTCCCTAACTTTCTATGTAAGATATTTATTATATAAAAGAAAAATAAATTAATATATTTTTACACATATTCTCATAACTGCATACAATACATATCACTAACTTTAAAAATAAACTGTTGAAAACTGCCATTTTCCAAGTTTCTATTTTTTTTTTTTTTTTTTTTTTTTTCTTACTTTAATACAATATCATATTTTAAAGAATGTGAAATTTAAAATATTCTTTGTATACGGTCCTTCGTCTCGCAAAGAAAAGTATTTTCGTGTATTGAAAATTTACATCAATTCAATATTAAGACTGGAGAACATGGTATAAGTGAATACAACATTCTAAATAATATAGCACAAAAACTAACATTTATCGTGTCATAAATAATGAGGTTGCTTTCATAGAATAATAATATTTTCCTTTAAAGAAGAAGTTTCATATTTTATATTAAATGATATATATATATATATATATATATATATATATATATATATATATATATATCTGTACTGATAAGTATAAAGGATTTAAGTCCATATTCTTTATTTTTCAGGACACGAAAAATAAAGTTTAACTAGCTAAAAACAAATCAGAAGAATCAATTAGGAAAAGGTATTTCGTTGATTTATACCCTTTATACCATTCAGTGGTTGTCATCCTTCATTTAATAACGGGAAAAATTGAATTAAATATTTTATACCATACATGAATGGTAAATTTCTGAATTGGTCCTTTTTTTATCAATGGATTTTATCAAAGACTAAATGACATAGAATTAAATCCTTTATACTAATCGATAGAGAATTTTTTTCTGAGTCTGACTATGTACTTAACTCAAAATCGACATTTTTGGACTTAAATCCTTTATACTTATCAGTACAGATGTATATATATATATATATATATATATATATATATATATATATATATATATATATATATATATATATATATATATATATATATATATATATTACAGGTAACAAGACAAAGACATTTTATTTACATTAAAGGAAAAAACTGAAATATTTTGGCGTTGCATGTTCAGATTTCTTAAATAATTTTAGTACTTTCCATAAGTGTATGAATATAACTTCAGTTATTCTGTCTGTCAATGCTCTAACATTTGTTAAAATTTTTAGAATTCAACTGTCAAATGTTGTTAAAAGTTTACAACAACATGTTTTTAAAAGAGAATTATAAAAATGGTCAAACTGGTTTTTGTATACTTATAAGGATAATTTTTATAAATACATTTTATTTTCAGTAATGATATAAGTGTCCGTATTATTTTTAAAACAAAACTGCTGCGTATAGAAAGGTTAAACGATACACAAGGATAGAAAAAAAATATTATTTTGAATTATTTGTATTATTATTATTATTATTATTATTATTGAGAAATAGAGATTTAAAGTTATTGTTTTAAAGCTGTTTACTGGATAGTTAGAAACGAAGTGTATTTTGTAGTCTTCTTACTTTTAAACAAAATATAGAGCTACAAAAATCAAATTTATTAAACAACCATATATATATATATATATATATATATATGTATATATATATATATATATATATATATATATATATATATATATATATATATATATATATATATATATATATATATATGTATATATATATATTCTTTTGCGGTTATATAATTGAACGTATAAAATTAACTCTTCAATTTTTATTTTTCTAATAATAATAATAATAATAATAATAATAATAAAGAGCAATTTGATAGTGTAAACCCTAAGGAAAAATACACTGAATGTTACCGAATATAAGAAGTATGTATAATTTGTAAATATTTATAAGCTATGTGAACCACAGGATTTTTCTTTACTCTTTCTGTTGTGTGTGTGTGTGTGTGTAAGGGAAAAAAAAACTTTTTGACCACATTAAAATATTCCATAAAGCAAAATAATAATAATTATAACAAAAGTTTCTGCCATAAAAAGCCAGATTATGTACGAGTTTAGTCGCATAAATTTTGTTGGACTATGTTGGCCTGTAAAAAACTATTTATTTATTTATTTTTTATTTTTTCTTAGATTATGCATAATACTGTGGATATTAGAGCTATTTCCTAGATAGTTTAGTAGTGTATTTTACAGTAGTTGTTCTAGTTGTTTCCAAACTGTTGAAAAATAAAATCGCCTCCAGTAGCATTTCATTTCTTCCGAAAGAAACAATCCTTGAAAATGTCTTTCTTTTATAGCGTAGTTTATTTACATTTTTTTTCTTTGTTTTCGGAGCTTTTCAACTGGAACCATCACTTATGGAATGTATATATATATATATATATATTATGTAAGCCCGATTAGTAAGATTCATATGAAACTTACATAATAGAGCTTGAAATGCTCAAAAGAAAACTTTTGTACAAGTACTTAAACAAATTTAATGTATATATATGAATTGTATGTACAAAAAGACAAATTGTTCAATACAAATGTCTTCTGTTTAAATAAATTATCAAATAATATTTAAATAAATTATCAAATAATAGAAATTATTTTGCTTATAAACTGTTTGGTAAAAAAAAAAAAAAAAAAAAAAAAAATATATATATATATATATATATATCTGTGGTGTATTTCGTCATTGTATTCGTGATTCAATCTATTGGACCTTTTGTAAGTGACGTCACGTCCAATCAATGATCTGTTCATTCCTTTTTACGATTATCTCTGCTAGAACAGATCGCAGTCTTAAAAATGTAGTCGTTCATGTTACTTGTATTTTTCATGTGTAATTGTCATCTATTAAATTTTGTGTGTTTAAAATGAAACGCCTCGTCATATCTTAGTTATGGCTTAATTATAAATCTTCTCCTGTCTACAAAATATTAAAATGGCGACGAGATGAAAAAGAAAAAAGCAAAAAGAAGTTTTGCTCTTCAACATGTTAATAATATCTAATTCAAGATGATTAAAAATGAAATCTGCAGTTCATAAAAAAAGAACGGAATATCTTCTATACATGTGTTTATTCAAAATCTACTTATTTCATAAAGAAAATTATTTATTGAAATGAATCATTATGCGGTCGGAGACAGCAGCAGTTAATATCATTGTCTGGTGGCGGGCAGGTACGATTTAGGCGCCAGTGAGTGTAATTATCGTCTGCGATAATCTGCGACTTTTTATTTTTCGGGAAAGAGAAAAAGAAAGGTATTTATACATTTATTTTATTTTTTTTTCTTTCTGTTCTTTTATTAGATTGCATGTTTTTATTGTTAGAACTAGCATAATTTTATTAAAAATGTTTCAGAATTTTAAGGAATTCAATGATTCAATTGAATCTTTTGAGATTTATGTTAGAAGATTGGAACAAAACTTTATATTGTTTGATGTTAAGGATGAAAAAAAAGTTAGTGCCTTAATAACTTTTATAGGCCCGAAATTATACAATTTACATACAAATTTACTGTTCCCAGATCTCCCTGAATCAAAAACTTACACTGAATTAGTAGCTGTCTTAACAAAACATCTATGTAAAATTCCAAACAAAATCAGTGAACGCATTAAATTTAGAAAATGTTGTCAAGGAGATAACGAATCTGTGCAGGATTTTAGTGTTCGTTTAAAGAAACTTACAACACATTGCGCGTTTACAGGCGATTCGCTGTCAGAAAATTTGTTAGAACAATTTTTACGCGGATTAAAAAATGAAACAATCCAAAGCAAATTAATGTCTCAGGTTGAAGATTTAACATTTGAAAAAGCAGTAGAACAAGCCGTAACTATGCAAAGTACTGAAAACGACATGATAGAATTACAAAATAAAAATTTAAATTTGAATAAAGTTTCTGTTAGTGTTAGGAAACCAAAACAAAACTATTCTCAAAATAACTTAAGTAAACAAAATGTGAACAAAACTGCGAGTACAAATAAAAGTAAAACTTATTGTTATCGTTGTGGAAATAGCTCTCATTTAGCAAATGTTTGTAAATTTATTAATGCAGTTTGCAATTTTTGTAAAAAACGCGGTCATTTGAGTAAGGTGTGTCGGAACGCACAAAACAATCTTACTCAAAAGAAAAATGTAAATGTTCTTGATACTGTAGACATTTTGTCATTACAATCTGAAGGCACTAAACCTATAAAAATTTGGGTTTTGATAAAAAATAGTGCTAAAGCAGAAATGGAGCTTGATACAGGATCGGCGATATCCGCTGTACCGATAAATCGTTTTCGGAGATTATTTCCAGAACATAAAATGTTTCCTGCTGATGTACAATTAAGGACAGCCACGGGAGAAATTTTTCAGCCCGAGGGATTTGTTAGAGTAAATGTAACTTACGAAAACAAAACTAGGAATGTTAAGTTATATTTAGTTAAAAAAGACAATTTTCCTTTATTGCTAGGTAGGGATTGGATAACTACATTTAATATATTCCCAAACAATTTACAAACTGTTCCGGTAAACAAAGTACAAATCTCGGATAATTTAAATAATTTACTGAATAAATTTCCGGATTTATTTACAAATAACGTAGGTGAAATCAAAAATGTTAAAGCTGAATTACATTTAGAGAAAGACTCATCACCAATATTTTGTAAATCGAGAACAGTTACGTATGCATTAAGGAATGCGGTAAATGAAGAATTGGAAAGATTAGAAAATCAAGGGATAATAAAAGCTGTTAGTACGAGTAAATGGGCAACACCTATTGTTCCGGTGGTAAAACCTAATGGGAAAATTCGTTTATGCGGCGATTTTAAAGTCACGGTAAATAAATTTTTAAAGGTTGACAAATACCCGCTACCAAAAATTGAGGATATATTAGCAACTTTAGGGGGTGGATTACATTTTACAAAAATTGATTTAAACCAAGCATACTTGCATTTACCGGTAGAGGAAAATTCACAAGAACTACTTACTATTAACACTCCTAAAGGCTTATTTAAATTTACGCGATTACCATACGGAATTGCCAGTTCGCCAGCAATATGGCAGAGAACTATGGAACAAATTTTAAAAGGTATAGAGGGTATTTCAGTTTTTATTGACGATATATGTATCTCAGGGGAAACTGATGAAATACATTTAGAGCGATTAAAACAAGTGCTAGAAAGGTTACGTGAATATAATCTTAAAATAAATAAAGAAAAATCTTTTTTCATGAATGATGAAATTACATACTGCGGTTACAAAATTGATAAAAATGGCATACACAAAACGCAAGAAAAAATTTCTGCTATTTTAAATGCTCCAATACCTCAAAACGTAACTCAAGTAAAAGCGTTCTTAGGCTTAGTATCTTACTATTCTAGATTTGTTCCTAAATTATCTACGATTGCTTATCCTCTAAATGAATTATTACGTAAAAATGTAAATTTTCAGTGGACTAAAAAATGTGAAAATTCATTTAATGCAATTAAACAGGAAATTACTTCCGAAAGGATTCTCACCCACTTTAATCCTAAATTACCCTTAATTTTAGCCACTGATGCTTCTCCTTATGGAATTTCGGCAGTACTTTCGCATACAATGCCAGATAACTACGAAAAACCCATAGCTTTTGCTTCTAGAACTTTATCTTCTGCAGAAAAGCGGTATAGTCAGGTAGATAAAGAAGCGTTATCAATAATTTTTGGTGTAAAGAAATTTTTTCAATTTTTATATGGTAGGAGATTTACACTGTATACAGATAGTAAACCCCTAGTTTCCATATTTTCACCCGTAAAAAGTATTCCGGTACTTTCGGCAGCTAGAATGCAAAGATACGCATTATACTTACAGACATTTAATTATGATATTAAATATAAAAAATCTGCAGAGCACGGAAATGCCGATGCTCTATCACGTCTTCCATTACGTAGTGAAGACTTACTGCTGCCGTCGTCCGATTCGCTACAACCAGAAAAAGTGTCACCAACTTTGTCACCAAATTTATTTGGCAACCTTGATGAATCTGATTGTTTATTTATTCATCAAATCACATCGTTACCGTTAAATACAAAGATATTATGTGCAAGTTCTAAGCGAGATCCAACATTGAAAGAAATGTACCGACATTTAATATCAGGCACACAGATGCCAAATTACTTACTTTTTGGACATAAACAACAGGATTTTTCTATACTAAATAATTGCATACTACAAGGGAATCGTGTTGTAATTCCTACTGTTCATAGACAAAAAGTGTTGGAAGATTTACATTTTGGCCATTTTGGCATAGTTAAAATGAAAGCACTGGCACGTAGTTTTGTATGGTGGCCAGGGATTGATAAAGACATTGAGAATTTAGCAAATAACTGTTCTGTTTGTATTAAATTAAAACATAATCCTCCTAAAATGGAAAATCATCACTGGGAATGGCCTACAACACCTTGGAACAGAATACATGTAGACTTTTTTGGTCCAATGATGGGGAAAATGTTTTTAATCGTAGTAGATGCCCACAGTAAATGGACAGAAGTGTTCATTGTTCCTAATACTACTGCTGAGAACACTATAAACTGTCTTTCTTCGCTTTTTGCCAGATATGGCTATCCTGTGTCCCTTGTGTCTGATAATGGGCCACAATTCATTTCAGAACAATTCGAAAATTTTCTACAAAGTAAAGGCATAAAACATAGTTTAACTGCACCATATCATCCCTCTACAAATGGTCAAGCCGAAAGATATGTCCAAATTATTAAAAAAGGATTGAAATCCTTAAGTTCAGAACCCGGAAATCTCCAATTTAAGTTAAACGAATTTTTATTCCAATACCGAATAATGCCTCATATTACAACAGGGGAGAGTCCCGCATCATTATTTTTCAAAAGAAATATCAGATCAAAATTAGATTTGCTTGTACCAAATGTTAAAAATTATGTTGAAAACAAACAACATAAAAATGTTTTTAACAAGAAAAAGATAAGAGAATTCCAAATAAATGAAAAAGTTGCAGTACGCAATTATACATCAGGAGATAAATGGAAAATAGGTAAAGTAATTGCCAGACTAGGTAAACTACATTACAAAATTCAAGTAGGTTCATGTGTATGGAAAAGACACGTTGATCAACTGAAAAGTGTAGGTTCCAGAGTACAAGTGGAGGAAGCTACAAGTCCTGGTGCAAATATTTCCATGGTCCCCGATAGCAATAGTCCACACCTACAAAGCAATGGAGAATCTAAGTCTGGTAGGAGGCCTGCCATGATACCAGATCCAGCGCCAACCGATCCTGTCAGTACACCAGATCCATTGCCAACCAATCCTTCCACTACATCAGATCCAGTTCCAACCGACAGTAGATCTGTGTCTACAAAGCCTGGAGAAATTGACTGTGATAAAAATATCAACAGTACTGTAAATAATGAACTAAAATCTGAACATTCAAAACTTAAAAATGCTAATTTGTCTTTTTCTGAACAGGTTGTAAGAAGATCATCTAGAGTAAGAAAACCTCCCATCAGGTATGGTATACGGAATTAAGGGGAGGAGAGTTGTGGTGTATTTCGTCATTGTATTCGTGATTCAATCTATTGGACCTTTTGTAAGTGACGTCACGTCCAATCAATGATCTGTTCATTCCTTTTTACGATTATCTCTGCTAGAACAGATCGCAGTCTTAAAAATGTAGTCGTTCATGTTACTTGTATTTTTCATGTGTAATTGTCATCTATTAAATTTTGTGTGTTTAAAATGAAACGCCTCGTCATATCTTAGTTATGGCTTAATTATAAATCTTCTCCTGTCTACAAAATATTAAAATATCTATGACTTTATTGTTGAGGTTATTCCTTCTAGGTAAATATTATTAATAACAGTAATAAATATTTGACTAAATATTGAAAACAAATTATTTAAAAATGTCTTATATTTTTCTCAAAATCTCTCTACGTATAAAAGTAACAAAATTTATTTTATCTGTAGTATCATAATTAAATATATGATAACATTGTGAGGCGTGACATAAAATGATTTATGATATCTTAAATTACAGTGGTGTTTTAAATACCTGTTTGGTTATCTTTATCGAATAATTCCGAAAATTTTCAATGTTTAAGCAGAAAAATTCAAAGCTTATGCCTTTAATTCTGAAGCAGATAATATTTAACTCAAGAAAAAATATGTTTTTTAGAGTAAGTCTCATATGAATATGTTAATGGCATAAAAGATACCTGACGAGTATTTTGGCTTCATTAAATATATTAAGATGCTCTGCGGAGGAATTATCTGACTTAATAAATAGTTTAGAAAAGCTTAAATAATTCACTAAGATACTTTATAAATAAATGGATGGGTTTAATTGCTTTACTTCTTAATTTAAAACCTTTTTTTAAGTTTAAACGCTTTACACACACCTTATATATATATATATGTATATATATATATATATATATATATATATATATATATATATATATATATAGTAGTATTTTTTGTAATACATAGTGCGATATTTTATTAATTTAAAGCCATTTTTAAGTTTAAACGCTTTACACACACACACGCACGCAGAGACACACACACACACTTATATATATATATATATATATATATATATATAATAGTATTTTTTGTAATACATAGTGTGATATTTTATGTTTGAAATGTATTATTTCGAAAATTCTAAACATGCATTTTAATAACAGCTTTCATAAGATAATTTCTTACTTTTCTTATAATATAAAATAAAGCGTTATTTTCAACTAAAGTATTTTATTTTAACTTACTTTTTTTTTTTTTTTTTTTTTTGGATAAAATTATCTATTTTTTTTTTCCACTGTAAAAACAAAATAAACTGTATTTACAAAAGTAAGAATGTTGGTGAACTACATGCGACGGATTATAACGTCACCAAAAGAAAAAAAAAAAAACATCTGATTTTGCGTAAATATATGAAAGCGGTATAAAATAGAGTGGGGAATCGAATTATAAAATTGCAGACCATCGCCGTTTTTGTACGAAATGACACCTTGTAGACATGAAACTGAAACAGGTATTTGTTTTTATGCTTTTACCGACACAAATACATGCAAAAACAATGGTTTAAAGAAATAGACCATTAATAATCTCCAAATAATTTTATTATCGACGTTTAATCTTATGTTCGTCAGCTGCAATGTACATTTGGTCATTTTATTAAGCTGCCCTTAACACACGTTGTAGGCAACGCATATGCTAAGTGAAGTTCAAACAAAGAGTCCAAATGTGCATTTGAGCTGATGAACAAAAGTTTAGACATCGATATAAAAATATGTTGTGGTAATTAGTTGTTTTTTCTTTCACTTTTTTTTTTTTTTTTTGCCATAACAGTGTAGGAAATTAATTAAAAATAAAAATAAAAATAAAAATAAAAATAACTGACGTTTAAAAGATATAAGTACAAAACTTTGAATATAGAAAGAAATTGCTAGAAATTTCTAGGATTCACAACCATTGTTTCGGTTTGAACGAAGTCATGACATTTTGTCAGGTGAACAAAATAAGCACGAGTTCTGCGAATAAAAAGGCAACGCACGTTGCTGCTGTAAACAGAAAATTTATTTTAGATATACAAATACAAGCATAATAATGAAATGCAAAAATAATATCACATATGTCCGATTTAGTCAAACGCAGCATACAATTTTAAATCAATTAAACTATGATATTTTAGGAATGACAGGGAATCTTATAAGTATCACTTTAATTGAAAATGAAGTGTATTACTACTATTTTTCTATTTTTTTTGTTATTATTATACATTATCTGGCTTTGCCTGCACAGCTAGTCTCTCCATTTAAATGGGTTTTCAAATTTCCATATAACTTAAATAATAATAATAATAATAATAATAATAATAATAATAATGATAACAATAATAATTTAAATCGGTCAAAACCTCTGTTACGTTTCGCTCCCGTACCATTCTGATTTCGGGAATCCACTCACAGCGGTAACGGCTTAAGAGAATTCGCGCACCAAAACAAACACATTCACACACACATATTGATTGAGTTAACAAGACCTTAGACAGCGTTTTTTTCTATGTCGGATTCAGGTCCCCACAGCGCGTGACAGGACAATACCATGCTTATCGCATGTGAATATCTATATATACCCATTTTGATTTTTCTACCACGAAAGAAAGTTGAGTTTATTCTCGAATACGAGAAGAATTCCACGTACAATAATCCTTTTACAGAGCTTATCCGTAAAAGTGTTACGATTTTTTTCCTACACAACTCGCAACGGGTGAAGTGGGTAAACTCTAAAATTTCTGTTAATGCGTATGATGCGCACACTTAACCAGCACCACACGGCATAAATCGACATCCTAAGGTAATCTGAAGCATAGTTAAGTTAAAAGTATTTTTCTCCTCTCTCTTTTTACAAGTTTCCCCCCACTTTTTCCTGCCTTTCATAACTAATCGAAACGCAAAAATATCACTATCCATATATTATTTAGAACAGTGTTACATTTCGAAATGTGTTTTTCGAAACGGGTAAAAGAGGATTTTCGTAACTTCTTTTTGTATTGTTAGTTGGGTGCACATAATCAACCCGCACACCAATAAACTACATTCCTTAAATGATTTAGATCAGAGTTACACTTGCAAACTTGTTTTGGTTTCCTTGCTTCCACACGGGGAACGGGAAATTTATAGTGTGATTTAATGATATACATGTAATCAACCAGCGTATCACAAAAAAAAAAAAAAAAAAAAAAAAAAAAAGAAAAACCTTCTTGAGAAAATTTGCAAATACGTTATGCTTGGAATCTTGTCTTTCCCCCTTCACCCCTAAAGGGGGTAAGAGAGACATTTCCTCAAATAAACCATTATGGTATATTTTGGGTGCACATAACACACCCAAAAATCAATATTATACATTTTTTGAGATGATTTTGAATAGATTTACCCTTATATTGGAAAGAACGAAGTGTCTGTAGGTGTAGAGATTGATACCAGATAGAAGCACTGTATAATCCGCGATTTCAATTCTGATACCTATGATGCACGTAAAGATCAACATTTGGCTTCTTCTGCGCCACTCTTTAGCCAGAACGTTAGTCGTCTATGAACTAACTTTTGAAGAAGGCTTGGAGCTTTATACAGCCTTCGTATCCATAATTATAAAATGCAGACATTAAACCGTTCTTAATAAATAAATTGTAATTTATTCAAGCAGTGTTTATCTATGCATAGAAAATTAATCCCAGTTATGCGAAGAATGAACATGTAATCAGACAATAAGCATGGCCAGTTTTGTGTTCCTTAACGGATTTCGGGAGTTGGGTGAGTACAAATCCATTTTATTTGATTAGTGTATGAACCTTGAGACTTAATTTAATTAATGAAGTCAAATTGATTACAGAATCAAATTTATATTGAACTCATATAAGGATGACTGAAGTTCTAGTTTTATTTAAGAAACATTCTATAACTAATTCTAATTATTAGTAGAGAATCGAGTGGCTTTATAGCGTCAATAGAAACGTATTGTTTGCTCACCAATCCTGAATTGGTAATTTCATTAAATTACATTACAGTTTGTGTTAGATGCACATAAAAAACGCATAAACCAAAACTGATAATCGCAATTCTGATAGATTCAACAGGGCAAATTTAACCCTCAAAATACTCTCTAGAATTTGTCCCTTCATAATTTCCTTTCAAAATCGAAAATCGCAAAACACACCCAAATTTTGGAATATGCTCTAGAAGACCTACAGCCTTTTTAAACATCTATAGTGGCAAAATACTACTTGAAAATCCGGAATTAGCGACTTTTCCACTTTTTCCCTTTAATATAAAAAATCCGAAGATTGTCGATTTTTTTTTCTCTTTGTTTTCAAGTCGCACGTCTGCGATTTCTTTATGATTAAGTAATGGGGAGAAAGAAAGGCGAGTAATACACGCAAATATGTTTTTGCCACCGACCCAACACAGACGGGAAAGGGGGGATTTCGCTAAACTCCGTCTTACTTGGGTTCAATTTCAGAAAAGGAAACTTTCCATCAAAATTCGTGACCCAACCTCCCATTAAATCGCCTTGGCCGTGTTGAGTCAGTCAGACGGTGAGTGTATCAACTCTTTCATATATGCTGATTTACAGGCTTGGCCCACTTCGCTGGTACCGATAAGTAATTGAATTCTCAAAATTCCAAATTACGCATTATTGTAAAAATCTCAAAATAAAATTAAAATAAATAAGTAAATAATAAACAAATAAATAAATAAATAATAATAAATACATAAATACATAAAATAAAAATGAAAAATAAAGCCATTCAATTCGTTGAAAACTGGGGTTTTGTATCTGCTGAATTCAGAAACGAAATTCTCACGTACCCGTTGCTGAGATTATCTCCCCACTGCTTTCACGATTAACTTTCTTGAAGTTCACCACGGTATCATAAATTATGTAACAGCTGATCCGATTTTTTTTTTTTTTTTTTTTTTTTTTTTTGACAATTTTTATGGCTAAAATCTGGAAATTTCTCACATAGATTGAAATTCAAAGTCGTTTTTCATTTTATCTATACTCGTTTGTTTTATTAATCCTTTTATATTTATTACTAGGAGACCCGGTCATGCCTTGCTGTGGCTAAGTTATACGTTGAATTATATTGCAGTAAACTATTCAATACAATCAAATTATTATTTACGAATAAAGAGGAAGACGTTGTAGCCGATGTAAAAACCCACAGGATTGATATTTGAATCTTAGGTAAAAATTTGGAAGCGATTAATAAACATTTTCGTAGAGTTGATATTAAGCACAAATAAATTTAACTGCAGGGTCATATAAATTTTAATGGAGAAGTAAAATGTATTATTTCTAATGCTAATTAGGATAAAAATGCTAAAATGACTAATAAATAAATTAAATTCTATTAAAATTCTATTAAAGGAAAAGTATAAAAGAAGCAGACGATTTTAAAAATCAATTTTTATAGATGAGTGAAATATAATATGTCTAAAGTTATTTTGGATTAAAATGCTAAAATGACTAATATGTAATTTAATCTTTATTAAAATTCTATTAATATAAAAGTATAAAAAAAGCAGTCGATTTTAAAATCAATTTTTATGGAGGAGGGAAATATAATATATGTTTTTATGGATAATTTTATTACAAAGTGATCTCATCATTTTGAGTATTTTAAAGATGGCAACAGCAGTAGTTATAAAAAGGAAAACAATATGACTAAGCCAGAAAAAAAGTAAATTTGATAAATATTTTAAAATTTAAAATAGGATATCTTATGAAATATTGAGCATTTAAAGTAAATGCGGGTTTCATTTTAAATAGGAAAAGATTTTGGAAAAGATTAATATGTTTTAACAAAGTGATGAGAAGATTTTGAGTATGTTAAATTTTAATAATAAATTTAAGTTAATCAAGATAGGAAACATTGAGGATTAAGATAAGAATATCTATAAGATAAATAAATTAGTTTTTATATACCATGTTCTTAAATTTTCTGTTGAAGTGATGACGTCTCTGACCGACTATGGAGCCAAGAAAAAGATTTCCTATGTTAATCGCCCACTGGATTTTTTGTAACTATTATTAAAAATCGAGAAAAAATATCTCCTGATTTCAATCCCCATATTTGGGTGCAGATATGTATTAGTTATTGCTTGCATGCGTTATATTAAGTTGTTTTTGCTGTAAAATTAATAACATTTGAATTTTAAATTTCAAAACACTAGAAAAAAAATTAAAAAAAACGGCAAACTTCAATATTCGATTGAAAACATAAATATTTCATTTCAAAGGATGATATTTTCAAAATAAATATCCAACTAATATACTAATTAAAAGGAAAATGATAAATATTCTATCATAATTTGAAGTCAAATTCATTTTCAAATGTCAAAATAAAATATCTGATATAAGATACTAATATGTTGTAAAGGGATAGATTTCATATCTGTCATACTTGGCGGAAAAAAAAAAAAAAAAAAAAAAAGATCGCCTAATAGTCTGACGAACATATTTAAATTATTTCGAAAATCATGTTCATTTTAACAATATATATAAAGAGAATACTGCATATAATATGAAACAACATTTCGTACAATACATATTACGAAAATATACATCTGGCATGTATATTTTCGTGTTGCGTTTTTTATCGCCAAATACAAAAAAAAAAAAAAAAAAAAAAAAAAAAAAAACAATGAGGACAGAGTTTTAAAAGTTAAAATTAATAATTTGTCAGTTTGACAGACAAATAACCCAATCTAACTCATGCACGTGATAGGTAATGCATGAGTTAGATTGGGTTATTTGTTATTACTATACCCTAATATGGGGACTAAAATCGGAAAATATTTTTTCTCTATTTATTTTACAAAAAATCGAATGAGTGATTAACATAGGAAATATTTTTCTTGGATCCACGGACTGTCCGTGACATCGTACTTCGTTTGTGTATAGCACTTTATCGATGTGTATAAATTTTTTAAAGTAATTATGAAGTCAAATTTTGTGAGATGCATAGTTTCAATTTTATAATTTTTTAACGTTCACGTTTGATTAAATGTATTTATTTTTATGTCCAAAAAAAAAAAAAGAATGAATCCGTATCTTTTATTTTTATTTATTTATTTATTTATTTTTTAATAATTAAACTTGTGGAACTTGCAGATAATTATAACCCTTTGCCATATAATAAACAAATAACTTGCAATAAAAGAATATTGTGACTATAAATCGAGATAAAAACTATCCTATCTCTCATGTTGGACCAAACAGCACGCATACTGCAAAATATCATTAAAATCGGTACATTAGTTTATGCTAGAGCCCCTTAAATAAATAATAGGCCGGCGCATCACCGCTATTTTTTTGCCTCGTAAGAGGAGAGCATTTCCGCTTGGCGATTTTATCGCTTCACTGGTGGTTTTAAGAAATTTTCATCTAAAAATAAAATCGACCAAAAATGATAAGCAACACAAGTAATCTGTTTCTGTTTCTTAAATAATTCATAACATTTGAAAGGGAGGGAAAAAAAAGAGCGTACCAATTAAAATTGGAAAGTTTTTTCAACGACCTAATACTATCAGGACACGGAAACAAGACAACTTTGGCGAACCAAAAAAACGTCGCCAAGATTCTACAAACACACAGTAAAAAAGCGTTTCTTAAAATAATTTATGGTTATTAAAATACATATTTAGATTTAAATAATACTTTTTTTTTTATTTTTTACTTTATAAATGTCAGAAATGCAAAGAAAAGTATAAGTGAATAACAATAAAACTTACTATGCAAAGCTGTGCATTAGGTCCCGGGATCCAAGAATCTGGACGACAATTCGCAGCCCATTTTCTCCTTCTTGCATTATCCGAAAGAAACCTAAACATTTTGTATCCTTTTCTGGAGTGTTTACAGCAGTTTATTGCTGAACAACCTCCCATATTGCAGTTTATTTCACTAAAATTACGAGCAAGACGGTAGAAACAATGGATGCCGTTTGTTTATCACGCTGGGTACATGCGGCAACCCTAAGGCAAAAAAATGTCGGATGCGCCAGCTCGTATATATAGGAGCCTTAGTTTATGCATTCATCGCAGACAAACATCGTGACATGAAATTTTTATATACAGAGGTTATTATTACTATTTTGGTACGTTTAAATTTACTTTTATATAAAACAATATTTAAATGAAATTATTTTCCATTTATACTGTGTTATCACTAATTTAGATTGTGTTTTATAATCTTAAAAATTAAAAAATAAATAAAACTAAGAGTCACGAATATTTGCTGCAATACATATCAACAGTAATTTATTTAGAATAAAAAATACACAAAATTGCATATATCCAAATAAACATTTCCTGCAACGGATAAATAGGTTTTGTATAGATCAGACAAAGCATTTTAGTATTAAATTTTCAGTAATATTTGAGTTAGCTTTCGTTTAACCTCTATATTTTGTCTCTATCCTAATTTGTATTAATTTCAGCAAATGTAAACTTATGATATTTTATTAATAGATGTAATAAAATTATTAAAATAAGTAACGGATGATAAAAAAATGTAAATAAATTCTAAACGTTCCTTGAACATATTATAAAATATTATGAAAATTCTTGAAAATCAGAACGTTTCATGAAAAACAAAAAAGTAATAACTGTTATTCTCATGAGCCTGCTCCAAAATTGCCAAAACCAGGAACATTCGAATAACGTTTCTAAAAATTTCTGCATTTTAGTATTTTTAAGTATTATAAAATATATAATAACAAAAAAAAAAAAAAAAAAAAAAAAAAAAAGGGAAAGAAATAAGGTTAATTATGATTGTAATTATTAACAAGTTTAATGTTAACATTTTTCAGAAATATGATCCTGAAACTTTGTAGCATAATACGTTCATGATTAATTTTCTTAATTTAAAAATATATTTAGTCTTTCATCGTACTCATCGTAAGGAAATAAAATAATGTTAATAAAATCCATTCTTCAGCGTATCATGAAAAAAAAAAAAAAATAGAATTTATTTGTAAAACCACATGTGCCTTTTTAAGATTATATTTTATTTTTCTTAACTGAAAATTCGTGATACGTATTAGTTCCCTCCTTCATGCAATTAGTATAACAGGCACATTTTAAAGAAAAAAAAAAAAAAAAAAGGGTTCTGTAAATTAGCATGAGTAAGAAAGAATGAATTAAAATGCGATAATGTAAGCGGTGTGAAAATGTATATAAACATAAAAGAAAAAAAAAAAATACATGGAAAGTATTTTAAGTTTTAATTGAAAGTTTTTTTTTTTTTTAACAGAGAAATCTAAACAAGTATGAAAAAGAAAAGCTTCGTAGTACTACAGGATAAATATATTAATTTTTTTAAGCACGAAGATAATACTTTTGCTTTCCAATGTACAACGATTTTACATCGTGTTATTTTTTGTTTTTTTGTTTTTTCATTAAAATTTCACATTTTTTTTTCTGAGTTGTATATTGCAATTACAGTATATAGATACGTGTGTGCGTGTAAGATATGTTATAATAATTTAATTACAAAATTTAATTATAAATTTAATAAAAAGTATGAATTTAAAAAATAAATTAATTGTTACTTTGCAGTACGACAGGGCTATTTGATGGAGTCGTTAAGAACTTTTATCAATCTCTTTGAATAAGACTGCAAAAATGTATAATTTTATATAAATATATAAAATAGAAAGTTGTCATCGTATCTGTTCGGGCATTTAGTCCGATATATTTTATTTTATGTCAAATTTGTACACTTATTCATCAGAAGAAAATGTAGCTAGCACTGTATTTTTCAGTTCAAACGGATAATTGGTTCAAAACGTATTCAATAAAAAACCCTAGTTTAACTTAAAAATTATATATATATGTATATAACAGGATGATGCCAAAAACAAGTAAATAAACAAGTAAATATATTTTTGTCTTATTAAAAAAAAAGTTCAAACTTTTTTTTTTTTTTTTTTTTAATTAATTAAAATAAATTTGTGAAAAATCCTTTTAAATCAATGGTTGTGAAAGCATCGCTTTCCCCCGGCGCATAAGGCAAAAACACATTTATAAGCATAACTCGACTCCAAATTTCTTCACAGTGAAGCACGGAGAGACTAGACTTGAATGCAAAAAAAAAAAAAAAAAAAAAAAAAAAAATCTGCGATTTTGGAATTTTGGATTTTTAAGGGGGGGAGGGGCGAAAATAATTTTCAGAGGTGCCGAAGGCAAAAACACGTTTATGAGCATAACTCGGCTCCAAATTACTTAACGGTGAAAAAATTGCAGATGGAGAGACTAGACTTGAATACAAAAAAAAAAAAAAAAAAAATCATTTTCTGTGATTTTGGAATTTTGGATTTTTAAGTGGAGAAAGGCGTGAATATGGCAAAACACCTTTATAACTCGGCTCCAAATTACATCACGATAAAAAAATTGCAGATTGGGGGACTAGACTTAAGTATTTTAAGACGATTTTGGAATTTTGAAATTTTAAGTGGGGAGAGGGGATAAAAAGGATTTTCGGGGGGAAATTTAGCAATGTTTGGATTTTCGAGTAAAATTCCAGCAGTAATAGTTCAAAGATATAAAAAATAAAATAGAATAAAATAAAATAAAAAACCGCCAAACGTTTTTGCAAAAGTCATTTTTGATTTTTTTCCGATTTTCGATTTTGGGAGAGTTACGAGGTGGCAAATTCGACCCCCTCCCCTTTTAGCGCTAAATTCGTCCGTGGAAATCTATAGTAGCTGAGGTAAAAAATTTTAGTGTGTGGCTTATTTACGTGTGTTACACCCAATGTAACGGGAATTTGGGAAAGCCCCCCCCTTTACCCCTTTGGGGGTGCGATGGGGAATAAAAGAGTAAAATCACTGATTCCCTGACTCAACACAGCCGTGACGATTCTATGGAAGATAGACTCGCAAATTTTGGTAAGCACGTTGGCTTTAGGATCCTAACGCCCATTATGCGTGATTTTGCGCAATATCCCCCACTCCCCCTGGGGGGAGAGAAGGCAAAAAAACTCTTATAAGCATAATTGGGCTCCAAATTGTTTCCCTGTGAAGAAATTGCAGAACTTGACTTGAGGGAAAAAAAAAAAAAACATTTTCTGTGATTTCAGTTTTGGATTTTTAGGCGGGGGGGACGATTTTCGGTGTCAAATTTAGCAAAATACAGATTTTCGAGTAAAACTCTACCAATAATAGGGGGAACACGTTTTAAAAAGTAAGTCTGCTCCAAAATATCTCAAGAAAGCGATTTTTTGATATGTCGATTTGTTATGCGTACTCAACACACAAAAACTACAAAGTGATTATTTGAACTTCCGTGTTATCACCCCCCCCCCCTTTTTTTTGAGGATTGGTGGGTAAAAAACATGTTTCCACGCGTATTTTTTTTTTTTTTTTAAATTATCATATAATGAGAATTCTTGATGTGTGGACTGCTTATACGTATTCAACACACACTACAAAGTGATTTTGTGAAATTGCACCCTTCCGCCCCTTAGGGAGCGAGGGGGCAAAAACATGTATTCATGCGTAACTCTGAAGTAAATTATCGTAGGAAGGACCTTTCTTATGTGGGAGTCAGTTACATGTGCCTAACTGATAATATAAAGTGATTTTGCGAAATTCCTTTCCCTTCTTTCCTTTGAGAATGAGGCTAAAAAAACACAGGGGATGGGGCAAAAAAACATGTTTTAAAACATAACTCTGCCTCAAATAATCTCAGGATCTCATTTTAATGTGTCGGTTACGTACGTGTATGCAACATGAACTATAAAGGGATTTTGTGAAATTACTCCTCCCCCCCCCCCTCTTAGGGGTGGGCGGGGCAAAAAACACGTTTTCAAGCTTAAATGTGCCCAAAATTACCTTTGAATGGCAAAATTCCTGTGTGTGGGTTTTGATTAAATGTACTTGATACGCACTTTGATGTGATTTTGCAAATTTTCCCACTTTACCCCGCGAGGAAGGGGGAGTAAAATGCAAGCAAGACGTAACCGAAGGCATTGATTCTCCAGCCTCGAAGTGTGGCGTGTGGGAAAACCACTACCGAAAGTTGCGTGAACTTTAACTTAGATTTTGACTGATTTCAATGATTTTATTATTATTATTATTAATATTATTATTATTTTGATATGGTGTTTTGAGAAATCATTTCAATATAATGACCAGCGAAGGCAAAGCCTGCTAGTAAATTATAAAAAAAAACATTTATGTTTTTTAATTATAATTTCTTTTGCCTGTTATGTACTGACCATTGATTTTCCACATAATTCGATGACCCACGAGAATTCTGAGAGTAAAACGACTCTTTAAATCTCTTGAGAAATAAAAAGTTTGAAAAATATCCAGCCGTAAATAAAGTAGAAATCTATGTCTCTACTCACTTTTTTGCTTCAATGCATTTATAGTTTTTTCCTAAAGAAAAGAAAGTCGTGTTTGTAAAAGATAAACTGTGAGTATTGTTAATTCAGTTTTTAAACTATAGTAGTATTTCATTTTTTTCATTTAGTGGAAATTGATATTTCAGAATCTCGTGTTTAACTCAAATTAATTTCTCCTTCCATTGTAAGTGTACAAAAAGTATATTTGGCATATTTTTATAAATTTCAGATAAATTAACATCTCGGATATCCCTTTCTTTTGAATATTGTATGCGTATTCATAAAATAATCAAATCACGTATTATTAAATATGTAATAAAGGTAATTTAGATAAGTTTTATCCATTTTAAACAATTTTTTAAGAGACATCCTCATGACCAAACAAATAACAATTTGTGGCTGCTATTAGTTTATTTTATTTTATTATTATTATTATTATTATTATTATTATTATTATTATTATTATTATTATTATTTTCTGATAACAGGTCGACACCTACAAAAAACTCTAGAAACATGTTGTTATTATCCCTGACTGTTTAAAGATTAATCATTTTCAGTCATTATAATTGAGTGGAAGATATACTGGATGTTTTGCTAGTGGTGCGACAAAGTTGCAGTATATATAAGGGCAAAAAAAAACAAAAAAAAAAAACATTTGATGCAATCGTAACAAGATAGGGAATTTTTTAATCACTATATGATTGTTTAAAGACACACCAAAAAGGTTCTAATTTCTATTAAATTAAAGACATTTGTGTTAAAACAAGCATACATTGAAAGGCATATTCGTTTATCTAGTATTGTTTAATACATTTCAAATAGTATGATGTGTACTGATGAATAATATAAATGTAATCATGAATAATATAAATATCTAAAAAAAAAAAAAAAAAAAAAAAAAAAAAAACAAGGAACAGGGTATGTGTCAATTCCCATGTATTTTACCTACACGCGAGAGTTAAAGGTTAGAGGTAATCATAAAATCTACCTTCAGCCACTTGCAGAGGTGTTAGGATGAAAACTATAAACACATGGTGATATCGAAATGACAAAAAGGACAAAAACTTAAAAAATATATATATGTATATGAGTTCCCTAATAATAATACCCCTATAACCTCCCTATTTTGTTAGGATTGCATTTCATATACTGCATTGATATGTGATTCTGAATCGTCCTTGGACCACCTATATATCTTTTAAGTTTTATCCTCAGGTAGCGAATCACCCTATAGATATAGATACAGCTGTTTATCAAACTGAATATAACATAAGCAACATATGTACAACTAAAATGAATTATTATTCACATTAGGCATCTATTTTTATTATTTTACAGACCTATAACTAATTATTAAATCTATACACAACAAAACACCCTTTTCTACAGAGTCCATGATGTTTTAAACTTTCTAACTAATAATCACTTTTTGTTCAACAGAGTGCAACGATGGTCAAATGCACGTAAATTAAAGGCTGTCTGCATACCGACATTCTTTTGTGAAATTCAATTAAATATATTATCAAAATGTCAGTAGATTGAATCAATAAATAAAATATCGCAATTTTTTGGTAACTGCGAAAACTATTTAATAATTCTTGGTTTACTATTTTCAAAATATATTTATATAATTTTATATATTAAATTAATAAATATCATTATATATATATATATATATATATATATATATATTGAATACAGTGTAACGATGCTAAAATGCATTTAAATGAAATTTCATCTATGAACAGAAATATAACGAATTTTTTTGCATTTCACAATACACGGTCTAATTCCTTTACATACCGAAAACTATACAGCTAATTTCATATAACTGATAAATTTTTATATCACATTTGCAATCGGTAGTATGATTACGGGAAGTATCAGAATTATTTTGTGTAACATCTAATATAATTACTAATCCCATGCCAAATTTTTCTACAGAAACTAACTATTACACTTTCTATTTATAAATATGTACGCGAATTTTACTTTTTATTTTATGAAGAGTAACCATACGAATATGCACTTAAATAAAATCCTACCCAAAAGCCGTAATGATATGAATTTATTATGTCCGCCCCTGTACAGTGTACACGGGAGATAAATGCTAAAATACCCCCACCACCACTCCCCCCCCCCCGCTCCCCCGAGAAAAAGAAAAAAGAAAGAAAGAAAGTGAGAGAGAGAAAGAGTTTGAGAGAGATAATTTCATGTAATTCCTAAATATTTGCATTAAAATTAAAATGAATTGGATGATTAGATAGTGTATCAAAATTATTTATTTAGAGCTGTATATATAACTTACAAATTTTATGCGATTCGTTTATTTTTTTTTTTTTATCGTGCTTTTAAGCATACTAACAACGCATGTTAATTCCGTTACGTTTAATGAAATGGAAATATGTGGAAATACGCTTTACAAAAAAGCCATTTTTAAACAAATATAGTACTTTTTTTTTTTTTTTTTTTTTTTTTGTATTCTTTGTGTATAAGAGATGAAAAAGTCAATATAGCTAATACATATAATTCATGAATATTTATATCATATTTTGGATCAATTGGATTATAATATGTGCTTTCTAGTTGCAAAGTCGGCCATTTCCAAAAAGTAAAATTTTGAGAAATAGCTGATTTTTTGCCTCACTTAGCCAAAATAAGATATCAACGAAAACTCTTCAGTTTTATAATTATTATGACAGTATAATTGAAAACTCGAAATAAGGTGACAGGTGCACGTTATGGTAGGGCTTATTCAAATTTACATTTTAAATTTGGTCCCCTCTTCTACTTAGTTTGGAGTTATTCGGTTTTGCAACAAACCACAATTCAATTTTAACTAAATTTAATCTGATTACTGGACTTTTAGGGTTGAAAATACACAAAAATAGTTTGTTTCATTATTATTATTTTTCTTTAAAATAAATAACTGATTTCTGCTATCTGTTATAAAAATAACTGATAAAAATAATAAAGATATCTGATGAAAAATACATGAAATCCATTAACCCCCCCCCCCCCCAAAAAAAAAAAAAAAAAAAAAAAAAAAAAAAAAATCCTCTGCATAGCTATGAAAATGTATCACAAACGATCATTTTTTTTTAATCCCGAGCTATTCTTCAATACAGTGGAAAATCATTCGAATTGTAAACAAGCTTACATAAACAAATCGCTATAACCTGCTGAATCATCATAGGTATCTTATTAAATTAATAACATTTGATTAATCAAACATAATATACTAACTAAGATGCTATTATGTTATCAATTAATACAAAGTTATTGTACATTAACTTTGATATTCAGATTTGTTCAATTTTCACGTCGAATTGTCACTTTTCCTCTTCTTAGATTGATTAGAAAATACTTCTTCTACAAACTTCTTCAAAGTTCAAAGAAACCCGAATTTCAATTATTTGAAATTTTGTGTGCACAAAAACAGTGCAGTTACAGGCGATAAAAAAACACTATAACACACACCTAATCGACAATTGTGCTGGTTTAGTCGGGTGGAGCAGAATCGTGATCTCACAGATATAGGGATGACCGGTTTTGAAACACACAAGCCTTAGAATTTGACAGGTTTTGCAGCACATCGGAATTTTCAAGCGCAAATAACAAGATTTCTTGTTTTCAGATGATGAAAATGTTTACTTAGAGCCGAAAAAAATTAAAAATCGCATTTTCAAAATTGAAGGAGTCGAGCGGTACGACACATATAATGTATCGGAATTCGTGTTTTCTTAAAGAAAACTTATTATGCCTACAAACTTTTCTTTATTTTTATTATTTTTTTTCCAGTAAACATGCTTTTAATAATTTTAAAGATATATGTTAATTTCAATGTAACTATGTTTAAATTCACTTAAAAGACATTTTATATATGTACTGTAATGATACAAAATATTATCGTGTGTATACGAATCATAAATACGATGTACACAGAAATTTATATGGCTGCACAAAAATAAAATAATATTAAATATTAAATACAGAAAACCCCACGTAACATAGATTTTTTTTTATTGAAAAATCAAGTCAAATGGATCTGACAGCTATCGGGATGCAGACTGATTGATAGGCATGCATACGGGGAGATCATCAAAGAAACCCTTGGATACTTATTTACTTAAGATATATAGGCAAATCACTACATAAAATGAGAACCGATTAGATATCATTCATAAGTTAGATACCATTCAATCTCCCGAAATTCGTTTGCTTAAAACAAATTATTTGTTATCTTTTTACAATCTACTAAATAATTCTTAAAGTACATTAAGTTAAATATTATTAACATAATAACAAATGCATTCTTTTGAATGAGTTCAAAGTTGATTAGTCTTTATGCAATGCGATGCCGGGTTGCACTTAAAAGATGTATATTTCCGTTCTGAGACTGTAATTTAACAGAATTCTTTTACGTACCACAAATATTGTAAAAACTAAAAATTACACTGCTAAGTCCTTTTTTAATTAGAAATATTTGTACCAATTATAACGTCTAAATATTTTAACGAAATAAATATAAATTTGTGTGTCTGAAATCGTGTTCCATATCGATAATAACACGTTTTACCGATACCTAAATATTAAAATACCAAAAGAGTAGAATATTTTTTTCTTATATACTGCATTTAATACATCTGTATATATTTCATATTATCAAATTTATATCGGTCTTACTTTTAAAAACTATATTATCATGAAATCCAGATTTTTCTTTTACAAAACAAAGTTCCCTTTGCTTTAAAAATTAAATATCTAAATTTCAACAAAATATAGCTATTTATACTGTCATATGATTAAATATGCAAATGTATTTTCTTCTGGAATTCTCAAAATTGAAAACTTTGTTTTAAGAAAAATAAATTCAACGGAACTGAAATTTGATTCCTAACTGAATAAACAGAGACTGGAAGAATTCAAGAAATTTTAAATTGCTTTACGCTATATATAATACAAAAGAGTGAAATAATGTAAATCGTTTATTATTTTTATTTTCTTAGCAAGAAGGCATTAGAAAGATAAAGCTTTATTTGCGATTTAAAGATTCCAAAGATTTAAATATATATATTTAATGGCCTGATTTTTACAAGAATACTAAATATGAAATATATATACTATATATATATATATATATATATATATATATATATATATATAAGAAAAAATCTATATTGTAGATAAAATTTAATTCAAAATTAAATCTAATGTAAATATTTAAGGGAAAATGTTAAAAAGAAGAACTTTTATACATTATATTACGGTAAAACTCATCAAAAATAAAGTGCAATGCTTTAATTTTATATTTAAAAATATGTATTATTAAAATATTAATTATATTTAGATCAATATAAAAAGATTGAGGGCTTTCTTTAATAGCAATTTATCATCGATTTTTTTTTAATCATTTATATTGCCGGGATGAATTTTTTTACGTGAAAAAATGCGCCCAAAGCACGCATGAATACTTTTCCAACAGTTTCAATGACAAGCGGGCAGATGAAATGATTAATGTAACTAATTTTAATCGATAGCAGTTAGATCGGTTAGCAGAATTTAATTTATAGGAGATACTTGAACTAGGAAGAATAGTGGCTTCAAATACGTAAACCATCCTTCAAAATCAAATCCAATTTAAATTTAAATTAAATCAAAATTTTTATAATTTGGCATGTGTAAAACACTATTTTTTGCTTAAAATGTACAAGAAAAACGATTGGTTTGTTGTAAAGACAAACCTTTAAAGATATCATGAACACTTTTCACTGTGAATTTGCGTCCATTTTGCATCCAATAACAGTTGTAGTAAACATTCGTGTTTACACTGGGTAACAATACCTTCCTATTTTCCTGAGAAAATACTGCCATCGGTAATAAACCCTTCACATAAAAGAACTATAATTCACGTTTATTACTCCGAAGGTGATTTAATAAATAATAATAGTATAATCTTAGACCATAATTATAATAATTGTAATGTTCAGAAGTAGTGAACACTTATTAGTAGTAGGGGAAAGTGGGGTACAATGGACCAATTTTGGAAATTTTAGGTGTTTACTCACAAAGTAATAATTTCTCACTATCGAAAATATGTGTGCATATTACCTATATATTATGTCTTATGTTGCACTCAATTAAAAGCAATTATTATGCTTACCTTTTTTAATATAGTTTTTTAAATAACAACTAACAAAATGTACCATTGTACTCCGACCTCGGGGTACAATGGTCCATGACATGGGGTACTATGGACTACAGGTCAAATTTAAAAAGAATTCTAATGTAATATGTTTTTTAATAGTTAAAAATGCAGACTATATTATATTTGTTTATTTATGTCTTCGATCCATACAAATAATGAAAGTTAATGAACATTAAAATTAGAAAATGATACGCCAAACAATTTTTGTGTCACTGAAAATCTGCTATTTTCTTGTAAATTGTAGGGCCTGCAAAACTCATCATTACAATAGCTTGAAAATTTACAAGGAATACAGCAACACTCTCAAGAAAAAATGTAGCGATCTTTATTAAGTTTTCATTGCATGAATCTCACTAAATCAGATTCTTTATCTTTTATTTCTGTGATTAAACAAACAAAATGTAAAACCGACTTTTTCATCAAATTTATTTGTATTGTTATTTTTTAATTGCATCATTTAATTTAGTTTGTTATAGATGTATGGTATTTGTAAAATAAAAAATACAAAATTAACTGAATATGGCTATTAAAAATAAATAAGAAGAAGCCTCATGGTAAATTGATTTCTTCTTTATCTTTGAAGACATAATATATAGAATTAAGGTTAACTCTGAAATTTTTATGTATTATTTATAGCTAACGCTTCAAAAATGCAGATTTCGTAAATCAGTTTATTATGTATATATGTATCAGTTTAGTAGCCTCAGTAATATACCAGTTGAGCGTCGCTGAGGGATATATCTGGTTATTGAGCTGCTCTTTTTTCCACAATATGCTTATTATTCAAAACTTATAATTAGGAAATTTTAGCATGTTTTTGAAGTTTAAAAGACTTAAATAATAATATTATAATTATGTTCAAACTTACATTATTAATCTAAAATTGAAATATGCATTATTTTAGTACACTGAAAAAACTATGGAGTGAAAACAATGTTACAGTTTTGCCCTTTTCGAAGTCAGTCAGAGGGATAATAGAAAATTACTAATTATTAATTTATATTTATTTAGAAATATTTAATTAAAATATCATATAGTCATTAAAGACTTTATTTTAAAAAATGTGATTTTTGTTATAAAATGGGATTTGAGTGATGTACTTAGTTAACAAAATTTATGTTGCATTTCGTATGTTTGTGTTCAGTGGTTTAATATTTACATTAAATTATTTAAATTTACATAACTGAAAAAAAAAATTAAATTTGCTCAGTAAACATAACCTAGGTTAATTTTGTCTAATTTGGAAATGAATAGTTTAAACATTCAGAACTTAATAATATTGAACTGTCATACATACACTTATAAATACGCTTAGCAAAACTCTATATATTAAAATTTATATACACTCATGGACAAAAAAATTAGCACACCAAGAAGGAGTCGTCAAAATGAAACGAAATTTTACATACGTAATGACTACTTTGATATAAGTAAATTATTAGAAAATCAAAGAAAAAGGATAATTTATTTCAGAGAAAAAGGCGAAATTTGAGGATTTAATACCTTGTTGGACCCCCCTCTAGCGCGAATGCACGATGCGATACGATCGGGCATTGAGGCATACAAGTTCTGTATGATGTCTTGAGACATTTCGTTCCATATTTGCTCTAACCTTGCCTCTAGTTCGTTCAAACTCGCGGGATGCCCAACTCGCCGTCCCAAATGATCCCAGATATGCTCGATTGAAGTCAAATCTGGGAATCGGGCAGGTCAAGGAAGGGTAGTAACATTGCGGAGACAGTCTTGTGACAGCCTTGCCGTGTGAGGCCGAGCATTGTCTTGTTGAAAAATGGCTCCTGGGAGCCGTTGCATGAGTGGCAACACATGTGGTTGCAGGATGTTATGGACATACCGCTGGGCTGTAATGGTGCCATGGATCAATACTAGGGGTGATCGTGTATTGTAGGCAATGGCACCCCATACCATCACACCAGCTGTGGATGCAGTGTGCAACTGTAAAGAAAAGGCAGAATTGAGGTATTTCCCCCCGTTGCCTCTACACACGTACATGTTAGTCTTCCCTGCCCAAATTGAATCTGGATTCGTCGCTAAGCACGATGTGGTTCCACTCGGTTGCTATACAACCCCGTCGAGTGTGACACCACTCCAAATGGAGCAGAGGGGGTGGGTATTATTGGCGGCACATGTAATGGACGCCGCGATACCAAATGTCCTTCACCCAGGCGCCTTCGTATGGTTCAAGAGGACACAGAGGCCCCTAGTGAAGGTGCTACCTCTGCCTGGATGGCAGCCGATGAAGCAGTTGGCTGTACGCGTACATTTCTTACGATGTGGCGGTCTTCTCGACGACTGGTCTGTCGAGGGCGTCCTGAGCCTGGTCTTCGTGTACATGACATCTCTCGGGTCCACTGGTCCCAACACCTCCTCACAACACAATCAGAGCGGCCTAATTGACGAGCTACTCGCCTAGCTGATCACACAGCTTCCATCATGCCGATGATTCTCCCCCTCTCAAACTGCGACAGCTGCTCATATTGTCTTCGAAAACAACGTAATGGCATGTCTACCTCAGCTCTTCCTTTGTAAACGAGTCAGCACACTCAAATAAGCTTTGGTTACCTTTTTTATACTCCACAGAGAACGATATTAAACGCCCTCTACCGGCTATACGTAATGCGCAATTACGCTGCATTTCTAATCATTTGCATATCTCCCCGACATGTACCTTCATGCCAAGTTTCGTTACGATCCCGAAATTATTTCTTGGTGCGCGAATTTTTTTGTCCATGAGTGTATATATGTATTGAAATTCTCTTAAAACATATGCAGACACACAAACATATATATATGCTTTTTAATCATATTGGGATAGAAAACTGTACAAACGAAAATGCGAAAATGTAATATCCAAAATAAATAAAATAAATAACACTCGTGTAGAACTAAATAGACAATGATCAAGAAATAAAAGTGATTTAAATTCCTACAACATTCTTACTATTTAGATTAAATTGGTTTTGACTTTCCTTTGCATGTACGTTAGAGTATTTATAAAGTTTTTCCTTTTGTGAAAAATATATATGCTGTTGTATCGTTAGATTTCTTACGGTATGCAAAGATGAAAAATTTAAATTTTTGTTTCACTGTAAAACTATTACGAAACAAACGAAATCGCTAGAACGGAAATTTCGGAATCGTTATTTAGAAAAAAAAAAAAAAAAAAAAAAAAAAAAAGCACAGTTCTAAAATATTTTGAAACTTAACCTCTTTGAACTCCTTACATTTTTGCCTTTTTGAGTCTAAAAAGTTTTCCATGAAAAAAAAAAAAAAAAAAAAAAAAAAAAAAAAAGATGTCCTGAAATTAATCGACATTAATTTCGGATTAATAAAAAATAATTGGACAAATGCATCTGCAAAATTATAATAGTAATAATAAATATACGAAAAATAAATAAATAAATAAAAATAATTAATTAATTAATTAAAAGTCAATATTCCTCTAATCTCTCTAAAGTAGCAATACTCAAATAGAGTAAATTTGTGTCTAAAAATTTACGCTTATTATTAATTTTTTTTTTCCTATTCAAAAAAATATGTTTTAAATTAATAATTTATAAATAGTTCAATACTTTTATAATTTAATAATTTTCAAATAAATAATTTAAAAATTAAAAATTGTAGCTTTTATTATTGAAAAACAATTTAGTTCAATACTTACGATAGCAATTTATCCCAAAATGTATTTATCAGCACTTTAGGTCAAAACTCAACGAAGTACTAAGTTTGGTTAGATTTCGTTCATATATTCGTGAGATATAGCGTCCACAAAATTTCTGATATTCACAGATGGACTGACAAACAGACATACAGAATGAATGAGAGACAGAAAGACATTTTCTAAAAACGGGCAAACCGTGTTTAGGACATCACAAACGTGGAAATACATGGAATTCTGAAATTCTAAAAAATTCACGAATCCAATACTTTTTTTCTTTTATCATATAGAAGAATTAAGAGCTGTTTATCATTCGTTACTATAGACTCAAATTCTTAAGAATGTGATAGCGTATAAACGTATTATTTAATTAATCTGAAAGTTGGTATACACACCTGGTCACACAATCTGTATATATATTTTAATGAGTGTACCCCTTATATTTAACTGTTTTTAATGAACACAAAGAATAACTGATTACCATTATGGAAAATGAATACAAAGTTACTTAAAAGGAGAAAGCGTCTAAATATCTGTTTTGGTTGAACTGAAAGATGCTAAGTGTGTTATGGGTCACAGTCGCATGATTTGTATGGATTTTAATGAGGGTACAGGAATTATTGGTTTTTTTACTGGGACGAAAAAAAAAAATCATAATAGTCTGTAGACTCAAACCATATTTGAAACGTGGTAGCATTTAAACTCTAAGATTAACATGTTTAATTAAGGCATGAATTGGTAGACATATTACAGGTTACCATTACAAGGATCATAAAGACTTACATAAGTGTAGAATTCATATATATATCGGTAATTCTCTGAAAAGTGGTCATTTCATGTCCCAGTAGTCTCGAGGGCATATTTTTAAAATCACAAAAACACAAATCTGTCAGAACTATCAATATTAACTAGTTATGCGTATAAACTGTTATTCTTTGGTCACTGGAATTCAAATACAATTTTTAAATATTTTTTTTTTAATGCAAAATATCATTCCCTCACTGTTATTCACTTACATTCACACATGTAAGTAAATAAAATGATTTCTATGGTATTATAGCATGTATATTTAGATTATTTGAATTGAAAATTTATTAAATATACTTTATAAATATTTATCCATTATACCACATTTATATATTATAAAATAAAATATATTAGAACACTCTTTATTGTTGTCCCTGGTAAAAGGCATCATTCCCTCATCAAACTATAATTACACCCCTACTTACTCCATTAATAGCAGCACGTCCTTTTTTTTAAGTCAAACTTAATTTATATAGCCGCAAAGTAAAGAAGCCATTTTGTGTTCTGTTGGAAACATTTCACAATGACTAGCATATGGCTCTCAAACGTTAGATTGAAATACAGTATTTTTATTAATGTCATTCCCTCATTCATTATAAAGTTAACTAAAATAAATCAAATTTGCTTTTTTATGTTATTATAGTAATAAAAATATATTTTAATAAATATTTAGTGTTTGAAAATACAATTAAACCTAATCATATTTATATAAAGTAATTTCTAGAAGAAATTTGTCATTACCTCAGAATCATTCTCTCATTTTTCTAATTAGTAAAAACTAGTTGGCATAGGTGGACTCTGCTCAGTTCCCCATCATATTTATGTTCTCATAAATTTCTCGTGGGAGACATATTATAATTATGTTAAAAGAAATGAATTTGACCAAAGCTTGATACAGTGACAGAATGAAATCCCCGCCTAATAGGCTATCCACCGTTCACTTCGATATATTTATCTCATTCTAATCTATTAATTTATTTTATCAGGGTCAATTATGTTGTTTAGTTTTCATGCTACTATTTCCAATGCAATAATCCTCAAAATTCATATTTATATGAAAAATTTAAAATTTCGCTATGTTGATAAAATCGTAAATTACGAATAATTTACGAAATTTTCCTATTATTTGTATTCAATCCTGTTCAAACAAATATCATAAATGTAATTTTGAAGTTGTCTAATATATTTATGATCCTCAAAATGGAAGTTTATGCTCAATTTTGACTTATTCTGCCATTTTAAGTAAATCGTAAATTCCAAATAACTTACGAATTTTTTAAATTGAAAAATCATAGTCTATGATATTCCTGCCAGTATCCAAAATAATATTTCAAAAGTGGTTTGACATCTTTACGATGAAAATATCCCTCAAGTTTGACGTTTATGTGAAATTTTGTTTTATTCTGCCCTGTGAAGGAATTCGTAATTTTCCAATAACTTGCGAAATTTTTATATTGGAAAATTCATAGTCATTAATATTCATGCCAGTGTTCTAAATAATATTTCAAAAGTAGTCTGACATCTTTACGATGAAAATATCTCTCAAAATTGACATTTATGTGAAATTTTCCCTTATACTGCCATGTTAAGAAATTCGTAAATTTCCAATAACTTGCGAAATTTTCAAAGTAGCATATTTATAGTTACTAATGTGCATTCCGGCATCAAAACGGATATTTTAAAACTGGTCCGACACTTTTACAGTAAAAAGTTTCCATTTAATGCACGTTTAAGTAAAATTTTGTCCTATTCTCCCATGTTAAAAAAATCGTTAATTTCTCATAATTTAAGAAGTTTTTTAATTCGAATGTTGCAAATGAATAGGGTTCTTGTCAGTATCGGAAGTAATATTTTAAAACTGATCTGACCTCTCTGCGATCATTTGTTCGTGAGATATCGTGTTAACAGACTAACAAACTAACGGACTAACACACTAACGGACTGACACACTAACGGACTGACACACTAACAGACACCCTACAGACAGACACCATACAAATTTTGTCATTTTCGGATTCCTCAGACCTGAATACGTATAAAAAAGTCAAAAAACCGAGGTCGAAATTATTTACGATTACCTAAGTTCCCCATACCTATAGTATGATGGGGAACTAATAATACTATTTCAAAAAATTATCAGTTACAGTTTGGTTTATATTATTTGTTTATTAACTGTAACATATATGTATATGCACGAAAAAAAAAAAAAAAAAAAAAAAAAAATGGAGCAATTTTCTTTGGCTAACCTTTTTTTTTTTTTTTTTTTAAATAATCAACACACTTTTCAGAGAATGACCCACATATAATGGGGGGGGGGGGGGGGGTATACAAAATATAATATTTATACATTGCAGTCTATTACCTCAAACTATTTAAAGTTCGCATTTGAAATGTTAAATTGTTTAAGATATGTTGATGATAATAATAATAATATGAGTATTGCGACTATGCCTAATTTATAGTTCTTTTAAATAAGTAAATAAAATAGCTAAATTACTCTCCATTACAACACATACAACCTGAGGATAAATATTCTTATAAAGTATTATAATTTCCCCGTTTAGGTAAATTCCTTATAAGAGATCTACCTATTGCAATGGTTCTCATGATACGACTTCTGGAATATTTCTTCATATCTTCACCGATCATGACCCCTAGAACCCAAAACCACCCTCCTTTCAAAAGTTTATATATATATATATATATATATATATATATACAATATGTATATATATATATATATATATATATATATAACGCTTTTTCCCATGTTCAATTGTGAACACGATAACAGGAGAAATTTTTATTTAAATTTAACCAGCTGGGGATATGTTGTCAGGAGAGTAAACATCTCGGTCGAGTTCGTAGATGGGGTATCCAGCTCGAAAGGGGTAGGGATGGTGGGGGATGGACATTATCATTTGCCCATAATTTGTTTAATATTGAAAATAGGAAAATACTTCAAATCAGGCGAATTACTGCCTTACCCTAAAGAACAACTTTTGTATTTAAACTTTATCGATAACTTCAATTGCTTAAAAGTTGCAAGTTAAAAAAGTGATTTTTCGTCAATTGTGATGAAGCCGGCTTTTTCTATAGCTTTAATTGCTTAAATTTATAATCTCATGCTTATGTCACGTTCAAAAGATAATAAAATAGATTACAGAAAATATAAAAACCATGGTAACAGGTTTAATTAATCCTTTAAAAAATATATAATTAAAATAATACGTTAGTCTTGGTAAAAATATCGTTTGTGGTGAATAGTTTAGAACGCCGGTTTACGCAAAAATTAAAATTTACTATTGAAATTGAGAGTAATACGTTACAGCTTCCTTTGATTTTTTTTCTTGTGGAAACAAGACATTGGTCTGTGAAGAGATATGAGGATTTTTCGTGGGAAGAAAATATAATGACGTCAAAGCTGCCATTTTTCATCGCCAAGCTCGCCAAATTTTGTCATCAAATAACGAAAATCGTAATTTTCATCGACATTTTCGTCGCCAACTGTCGAATTTTGCCGCCAAATCACAAATTTCATTGCCTAGTCGCAAGTTTTGTCACCAAATTGTATATCTTTATGGTTTCTATTTGTTGAATGTTTATGAACTTGGATTTTAAAAAATTGAATCATTTACTAACCAATAAATCTAGCCTAAAATTTTAAGTAGAATGAATAGTAGTAGTTGATAATTAAATTTCTTAAAAACAGAATAGTGACGTAAATAAAGCAATGTGTGGGAACAAAGTCATTGGCTAAGTATGTGGGAATGCATAAGTATTTTTTTTTTTTTTTTTTTTTTTACTTTTGTAACATTAACGTAAAGGAATCTACCTTTGCCTTTAAGCTTGCCGAAAAGGGACTATTTTATATTGGCGGCTTGTATCGTTTATATATTGTTAAAATATCGTTAAATACTAAATATTGATAGATTCGCCTGGAATTATTCCAGATTGTTTAATTATGTTTATTAAAATGATACTAATATGTGTGTGAAAAATCGGTACTACATTTATTTCAGTGTATATTTGTAACAGAAGTTATTTTAAATTGATTTTCGTGTTTTTAAGTCTTGTAAAGTAAAATATATATAGGAAAGTTTTAGGCATTTGAAATTCTCCTTCAACTGTTTTAATGAAAACTTATGCAAAACGTTAGATTTAAAAAATAATTTGCAACAATTTAAGTAGTTTTTGTTATTTATTTATTTATTTATATAAATATTATCTTTAATCATAAATTAATGGTGTGTTTTAGATAGCTTTGCATTTCTCAAAATTTCTCTGAAATGTTTCAATTGAAAAAAAAAAAAAAAAAAAAAAAAAAAAAAACCACTCTCCCATGCAAGCAATAATTCCTTCAATTGCTAATTGTTTACTTAATTTATTCTTACTTAAATTGATAAATATACGTTTTCAATACATTCGTTTTGCCTTATAAGAATAGCGGGATTTTAAAACTCGCTCGATTTTTGAGCAAGCATTTAATCCTTATTGAAATTTTATTTTTTCGACTGAGTGAAAATAATGCCTGGACCGGAGATTATTTTCACTCAGTCGGAAAAATAAAATTTCAATAAATATGATTTTCTTCAACAGTTCATTGCGTGATTTTAATAAAAATTGTATTTCTTTCTCCCATTGTTTAATGGATTTTTCCATTACCTGCGGCTTATTTCTGTTGATCTATCTACATGATAGACCAGATGTTTCTGCCAAAAGGTTGTCTGAGTGAGTAATGCCGATCGCTTGTCGGCCTGGATAGCTCAATTGGTAGAGCCTTGACCTTGTAAGTCAAAGATCCGGGGTTCGACTACCGGTCCAGGCATTATTTTCACTCAGTCGGAAAAATAAAACTTCAATAAATATGATTTTCTTCCACAGTTGATTGTGTGATTTTAATAAAAATTGCATTTACTCCTTAGTTTGTAATAAGATTTAGATTTTAAAAAGTGCAGTCTTATAGCAGAGTTTTCAATATCGCAGCAGTATATTATCATAACATTTGTTATTTCTAACGAAGATTTGAGATGGCTACGTCTCAACGGTTAAATAAAAAATGCCTTTGTCAGCCGTAAAAATGTGCAGAATAATTAGGTTGCTGTTCACATGCATTAAATCATTATTTAAATTAATCTCTTTTTTCGAGTCTTCCGTATATTTAATATTTTTTGTAAAAGTGTATCAGAAGTAAATTTATGTTCAAGATATCAATTGTATCATGTGCGATCAAAAGACCTGTACAAGTTACCAAATACATTATATATTCATTAATCAGCAAATTATTTTCTGTTCTGCTTATTTCTTTGTTGTCAAATTATTATTTGAGGCTTGCATTAACACTTTGTTCAAAACTATACGCTGCTGCCTAAATCGTACCGATATGTTAAAGGAACCAGTTCCATGTTGCATTTGTAATATTTAAAATATTTTGAGATCTCACTCCCATAGTGGCATATGGTTAAGAAGTTGTGAAGTTTATCCACTTTGGTTTTCAATACCATATTTGGATTCCGTAGATTAGAATAAAAAGAAAGTAGTTTTGAAAAAATAATTGATTAATTATTGGCATGTAAAATATAACAGCTTGATTCGGTACCATTGCCATTACAATTATTGATCTCCTACTATATTTTTATCAAGATATTGATAGGGTTTCTCTTCATAATCTGACTTACCTCGAAAAAAAATCCAGCTTCTACAAGCTGACAACTACTAGCCACTAGCTGTACAGACTCCAAAACGATCGCCAGTTTAATTTGAAGTTAATCGTTAAATTTGATGGCTAGAGATTTGTTTGAATTTCAGTAGTTTTGGAATTATGTTTTTAGGCACCGTTAAGGTTTTTTAGATTGAAATAATAACACACTGAGAGTCAGAAAAAAAAAAAAAAAAAAAAAAAACTCACTGCAGAAAAAATTTACTTATACATTTTTTATTTGTAATATCTTCAAAACTAATGGTTGAAACAAATCAAACTGTCATGTTTGTATAATACCAAAGAGATGAAATGATACCTATGTGCAATTTCGATTTAATAATTCGCTTTATTATATTCTACGAAATATTTAATAAAAATCTACATGAAACTTTCGGTATAAACGTTACATAATAAACATATACTTTGCATTCTTTTATGATTCATTATATGAAATAAACAAGTTATATTTTAATCTATGAAATAAAATTATTTATTTGTTAGGTCTAAACAAGTATTTAATAAAAATATGCTTTCTGCATTGGGTTTACATGGTATTTCTGCGATAATGCGCAATGGTAATGTACAGTGTTTTAATACAAATCTCAGAAATTTCACTGCGCCAAATATCATAAATATTTTTTTCTAGTTCTTGTAGAGTTCTAAAATGCAAATTTTTAATCCTCCCCCCTCTCTGCTCTCCTTTTTATAGACTAAACATTTTCGAACGAATTGAGATTAGGACTATTTCCACTCCTGGTAAAGAATAAATTCTACGATATTCTTTGTGGGATTTAACTTAAAGTGAAAAAAAGTTATGAATATTTACAGAATTAGGGTTACTCATGGAAATCAAAAGATAATTTGAACAATTAGAATCAAATAAACGTACCAAAGATGCCTTTTAGAAAGGTACATTATCATTTTGAAATGCTGTTTGTGGGAAAGTCTGAAATACCTCCAAAATATTCGGTCAGACGCCACTTTTATAATTTACGTGTTTTATTTCGAGTTAAGTGATGCCTTGAACATGGAAATTTGTCCGTTACCTTGATAAGTTATACACCTCCGTACCATAATGTACGGAGATTCTATCACTGTTTTAAGAGTGCAATTTTTACTAAGTCGATCACATTTTCATAATCGGACCTGCTTGTTTTGTCAGCTCGAATTAAGTTAAACTCACGAAATAAGTTAAGTACTCAACAAAGAGAACAAATTCAGCCTAATAACTAACTCATAATTTTTTAGGTGGTTTGGTTTTCTTTAACTTTCTGAAATCTTGCTTTCCTAATTCTTTTCTTTAAGAATGGATTTTTTTTTTTTTCAGATTTTCTGGTATTTAAACATTTTTTATTTAGTCGTTGTTGCACTGTATACAAAGAAATTGTGTCGCTAAATACTTTTTTTGATTTCCTTCTATGTTCTAAATGTAATATAAATAGATTTTTTAAGCACTGACTTTATAACTTACAGTTATTTCGATTGGATACGCAACATGAGAGAAAAATTTCCAGTTTAAACAGCCAAAAAATTTTATATCGTGTTATAAATCGCCTCATTAACATTTCGTTAACATTTAATTATTTTGCCATTTTGTTTATTATAATATTCTTTGATTTTCATTCTAAAATTAATACTTTTTGTGGTTTCATTAATTGCCTTTATCCTCGCCATTTTTGAAATACGTTCTAAAATTACAATTTTCCTAACAATTGCATTTGTTTTAAACACTTGTCTCAATTCTAAAATGTACGCGGAGAACAACGTTAAAAATTTGTTTGAAATTTGCTTGGTTGCAGGAAGAAAATAGAAAAAATCCAAGTGCGACTTTTTTTTTTTTTCGTCTCTTACTTTAACTAAAAACAGAAACCGCGTTCTGTTGTTGTTAACCTCTCTTAAAAAAATGCCTGTCTTTTCTTGAGTAATATTGTATCAATGTTCAAGATAGACTTATCGGCTTATTATGTTAAATGAACCACTTTCCAGCAGATATACATGGAAATTTTTTTTCCTTATTAACTTTGAAAGATACAGTAATTTGAGTTTTGGAGCCCAAAATATATGTTTAGTTGCAGTTTCGAAAATAGGATATATAAATTCTCAATTATTTGTACACCAGCCTCGAAATTTTATTGGCACAATTAAGCCTAGTGTGGAAAGTGGAATTATAATTCCATTGAAAATCCACTTGACACATTTAAATAAAACTTCACGGTACTTTGTTCGTCATAGATGTTGGATCGGTTATGTTTTTATTACCAGGATACACAAACTCATCAAAACCGATTGGAAAGCAGGTTATTTTTACTCCCTTTAAATTGTACTACACCCAGTCTGCGAAAAAAGTTACTGTGAACTAATCCTATTTTCATTCTCAACTAGGATATTTAGTTACAATATATTAGCTCTTATAAAAATTTTAATGAATTTACATTTAGTATGTTAGTATAATATTATTTATTTCAGTTTTTGTGCAACATTAGATGCAGTTTTTACACCAATTAATGAACAGAAACTAAATTTGTTATTGAGGAGCAAAAACTAAATTTTTTATTCAAGGAGTGTTATAAAAAAAAAAAAAAAAAGTATATGTGTACTATTTATAAAAAAAAAAAAAAAAAAAAAAAAGACTTTAAGAATAATTAATGACAAAGTGTAATTTAATATATATTTGAAAAGCAGATAGTTATTCAAAATTAATATAAATTAATTACGACTGTTTTTTTTTTTTTTTTTTTTTTTTTTTAAGAGGGACGGGTGGGGGGTGCAAAGCAAATCAATTATATACATATAAAAAAAAAAAAAAAAAAAAAAAAAAAAACACTAACCAAATGAAACCAAACCGGAAAAAAGAAAAATTGTAGTCTTTCAAGAAACAATACATTTATTCTCTAATAAGCTTTAAAAATACATTTTAAAATTTTATTTATTCTAAACAACTTTATTAAATGTTAAAATAAATATCCTTCGATGACCTATAAAAATATTTGAAAATATTTAATTTCGAAACATTCAGTAATAAACTCGCGTACTTGATAATAAAAATAGAAATGCTTGAAATGTAAAACTGAATATTTTTACCTACTTTTTCCTTTAGGGTGTCAAATATATAAAGATATAATTTAACGGAAGTAAGAACCAATTTCTCATTTCCATTTGCATTTTAACAACTTCCCCCTTCCAAATTTTAAGAAACCATCAAATATCCGACTTAAAAATATTTTAGAGTATTGGCATCATTTATTTAGGGAGAAAATACACATCGCTCAGTTTCATTTCATTTTTCTTCATATTTCAGCTGGATAGAATATAGACGAATAGGAAAGAAACAAAAATAAGTAAAATAAAATCAAAAATTAATCTTAAAAATAAGTTGCTTCTTGAGCTATATTTATTATATATATATATATTTTTTTTTTTTCTTCTTCTTCTTTATAGAATATTTTTGCGATCTGATATCTTTAACTTAAAAATTTTGATGTAGTGGAAAAAAAAATCTTAAAATACGTTTTATATTTTAGTTGTATTAATAATTTTATTAAATATTTAGAAGACCATATGTAATATTCCGATCAATAATATTATAAGCATTTGTAATAATAAACATTTGTATTAATAAGCATTTGTAAAGAAATATATACACACAAAAAGAAAAATATATATATATGCATATTCTAAATAAAGAGAAAATAAGCAATATATATTTTAAATCATTTATATACATTTGATCTAAGAGGTTTTATGATTCGTTCATAAATTTACAGGCTTAATACTATACATTTTTATAATTTAATGACATTTTTAAAAAATGCATTTTTTAAGACTATAATTATTTTAATTATAATCCCCTAGTTTCAAAAATGTTTTCTACAATTAGAATTAAAAATATTGTAAATTATAATAAGTTTAAACTTCAATCTCTTTAACGGAAAAGTGCAATATCTTGCAAAAATATTTTATCAATGTAGTATAAACAAGTGCAAAGTGTTATTATTTGAAATTAGTCATTTGTTTTACTTTTCCCCGTTATTTTATAAAATATACGATGTTATATATATATATATTTATTGGACATTTAATAAAGAGAAAGAGCCTCACAAAGTGTACAAGTCAATAACGCGTTGGCCCTCTTCTGGTCCTTATGTAAGCAGTAATTCGGTTTGGCATTCATTGATAGAGTTGGCAGATGTCCTTTTGTGAGATATCGTGCCAATTTCTGCCCAATTGGTGTGTTAGATTGGCAAAATCCCGAGCTGGTTGTAGGGCCCTTTTTATGATGCTCACAATGGCGACATTGCTAGCCAAAATATTGTTGGTCAAGGAAGAAAGCAAGCTTTAGAAACTATCTTCGTTCATATACGGGCATTATCATGCTGAAAGATACGCTCAGAATTTCATGATGAGAAGGGTAACAAGACGGGACGTAGAATTTCGTCGACGTACTACTCTGCTGAAAGATGCTTCGGTCAAACCAATGCAAACGGGCTTGCCAGTTTACAAACTTTAATTGCAGTTGTCACAACGGGCTCTGTGAGCTCAACTCCATTACTCTAAGCCGCCTATTAATGGTGCTTGAAGTCACTAAAGTACCAGTTGCACGTAGGATCTATAATAACGACGAATTTTGGGCATTAAGTAGCGCTCTGACAATTGATCGGTTCTCGCATTCTGTGCTATCTGTATGCCGACCGCTTCCTTCTTAACACTATGTTCGGCCATGGTTCACTGGTTCCTGCCAACATCATCTACTAGACACGTCGCTTAAATGCAAATGTCGAAGAATTCGCAAATTAGACGAACCGGGGTCTTTCAGCACAACTACACTCCTCTCTCAAATGCTGTCATTTCCGCATATTGTTTTGCGCACCTGTATGCTAGGCACCTGTTACTGTCTATCTGAGCAGACGGAATAAAATTCTCAAAGAATTTATGACCTGGAATCAAAATTCCTCCACTTTAGTATCCTGTCGGTGACGCAGTTAAAATGCGCTGTAGCGTCACATGTTAGTTCATCGGCTGCCAAAATTTGCATTTTCCATCGAAACCTGTATGCATGTCAATTTGTGTCCAATTTGCATTACTCATTCTTGGACCGTCGTATTTTTTTTTTTTTTTTTTTTTTTGTCCTAGAGTGCATATTACAATAAATAAATAGATAACAAATAATTAACTAACAAAAAAAAAAAAAAAAAAAAAAAAAAAAAAAAAAGAATTTTAGAACTTTAATTAAAACATTTTGCTTCATTTTATTTCATTTACTTATTTATGTATTTATTTATTTATTTATTTATTTTTTTATAATGATAATATATGGAATTATAAAATATATATTTTTTTTTCTGTGTAGAATAAACTATATTTAATTTACTTTATACTTCACAAATTATTTTTTCACTGAATGATTTCCTAATGCGCAATACAGAATTTAAAACGTGGAGCTTGATTTATGACGAAATGTGGGTTTTAAAACCGAAGATCATGAACTACAATTGTACGTCGGATGTCGAAATCCAAAATTATTGGTAAAATTGAGGTTAAAATAAGTATAAAATATTACATCTAAGCCTAAGAATAACTTAAAAGCATGTACTCTGGCATATTTACTGTAAATGAAAACGTCTTAAATTCAGTTAAAAAAGTGTCTTATAAGGTTGGTCATTTTTTAAGCGAAAAAAAAAAAAAAGTCTTACTTTTTTAGACAACTTTCCGCGTCTGAAATTAAGACATTACAAATATCTTAAAACGCCGCCACCTTTTTTACATTTAAACATACCGCCATGTTAGGTTTAAAAGATCTGATATTTTTTAGGCTTTTTATTAAATAAATAAATAAAGGTGGTGTTTGATTTTGATTTTCTGTTTAAAAAATATTTTTTAATATTCTAGAGCATTAATGAAATATAATAGTAGTAATTATAAAAAAAAAAAAAAAAAAAAGCATTACCAGCACCCAGTGTTGAACTCACTATATTCGATACCGTAGACGAACACCCTAACCGATCGCGCCACGACTTCACACAAACACTTTACGTAATATAGACTGTAATATTCACAGAATGGATTGTAGTGTTATAATTGGTATTTTTTTCTCTTAAAACTACCAAGATTGAATCTAAAGCTCAATATGTATTAATTCTATTAAATTTTAATTGTACAGGTATAAATTTTGTAAATTATAAACAAATATATCAAAATCTAAGATTGTAATGTTTTGAAAACAATTTCTTTCTATAAACTGTTATTTAAAAGAAAAAAAAAATGACTATGAAAACTAGAAAAGTTTTGTTTTACGTCCAGGTACAGCTAAAAGAATTAAAGGAAAGAGTTTTATCTATCGAAAGAGATTTTAAAAAAATAACAATAAAATTTACAAGTTGTGTGTAAGATTAGATAGAAATTCGCTTTCTTAGATATAAAATATTCTTCGCTGCAAGTGCATCTTAATGTTTTTTCTTTTAATTAAATTAACGAGCTTTAAATAAAAAGTAACAATTTTAATAATTGAATTGAAAAAAATGTCAAACTAGGAGTAAAGAGCAGCTAGCCTTTCACACTTGAAAATGATTTTCAGAAAAAATTCATAAATAAAAATATTGTGTTAAAAATTTTATTTATTTATTTATTTTGCCTTTCCAAAAATAAATATATAAATAAATAAATTTTTGATATTTGATTATAGTTTCAATAATATATATATTTCGCTGCTAAGTTAAAAAATTCTTAAAAGAAATTATCATTTTATTAAAACTATATCTTGATACGAAAAAAAAAGAAAAAGATAATGAAGATGATTTTGATTTATGTTCACAGATGGCGCCACTACTAATAGCCAATGATGAAATGTGAAATGATTCCTTTAAGACATTTTTAAATGTCTTAATTTAAGACATCTCCCTTTTTTAAGATACTTTGCATTAGTTCATCACCGGTTTATTAAGAGACAAAAGTGTATTAAATTAAGATATCTATTATGTCTGAGCTTCATTTTAAGGTATTTACGTGTCTGAAATCAATTTTAAGACTTTTTTGTCTTACTTTAAGACGCCTTTATTTCAGTGTTTAGACTAACGTCAGACGAGCGCCAAATTGCACACGCGTGCCATCGATGCAGGAAACAACGCGTGAGCAGTTACTAGAAAGAAAAAAAAAAAAGAAAGAAAGAAAGAAACGCGTGATAGCAAGAGAGTTTGACAGACATAATTCATTTTCTATATCATCAGATTTACACCTCGAAAGAGATTTCTTGTTTTGCGGCGTGAATATATTTTTATATTTGAACGATTCTCTTGTTTCATATTTTTGGTAATAGGTATCACAAAAAATAAATAAATAGTCTCAGTTTCAATTTTACAGGAGAATCTGTTAAATGCAACAAGATTTTCTTTTTCTTGTTATTGTTTTTCGAGCTGAAGCTTTTGGAAATGCCCAAATCATTATAAGTGATATCACATTTTGAGAATCTGAAGATGAAAATGCTACACATGCAGATTTTAACACATTTGTCGCGTTTACTGTAGCAGATTCAGCAGCTTCACTTAACACTTTAGTTGATTCAATATCTCTATCAGATATATATCAGTATATATAAGTTATGTTAAAAGATTATTAATATTAATCATAATATTAAAATAATATTATTGTTATCTTAAAATATACTAAAATATATTTATGCTAAGACAACACCCAAATTATAGAGAGCTATGTGTATGGCTTACTATGTAATTCCTTGTGATATGTCCTAAGGTACAGCATGGTTTACTGTCCCAAGGTACAATCACCACACGGTTTAAATAAAATAAAAATGGTGGTCAACAAAAATGCAGAGTCATTACTTTCTCATAAACAAAACATTTAAAAATCTTCCATTCAATATCCCTTTAAAATTGAGTAGAATAGTTTTACAAATACTACTTCAGAAACCGAAATTATAATTAGAAAACTTTTAAGTGCTGAAATTTTCTTTCACTCACTGAGTCCTGTGTTTATTGTTTCTGATGCTTAGGTTTACTCTGCTGTTATCTGTTTAATGACCTAAGATACAAGCGGCCCAAGGTACAACACTCTCTCCTACAGGTTTTCTAAAAATCGAATTGCATCGGATTGAGTAAGGTTATAATCAAAGAATGGGCATTTACAAAAAAGGAAAATTGTAAGTTTTATATAATCTGGAATATATGTGCTATTTAAAGACAAATGCACACAGATGACTAAGAGACACATTACCACATGCTGCAGCTATAAAGAAATTCAATCATTAATGGAGGATCCCGAAAATCCAAACATATCTTTATTTTTTTCTTTTACCGCTTTTGACTTACCACAAATGTTATACATGAAGTACAATATGATTTATAATGTATAATTAATAAATTTTATATTATTTTACAGAGTAAACAAGTTTTAATTTACAATCTAAAATAAGGCGAAAAAAAAAAACATTTTTTTTTTTAATTATATTTTATTACATTAGTATTAAAAATATAGTATTAATACTTAAATATATATATATATATATATATATATATATAGTGTTACGAATTTGAAAATAATAGTTTTTTTTTTTTTTTTTTTTTTTTAATACTTTTATTCTTAATTCCTTAGTCAGGATTTAAAATGCTAATATCCTGCATATCTAGCTTTTTTGTCTGTTAAAATAGCTCATTTTCTTTTAAAAATCCGTTAAAAAGCTTCAAAAAGCAGGTAAAGGTTTTGGCGACAAATTTGTCGACGTTTTCGCCTCTTGACGACTTTGTTTAGTCAAAAATTCTCGTTTTTGTACGAGGTAAAAAGGAAATCCGATCCGGCAAGTCAGTTTCTCGGCAATCGGCTCATTATAAAGTTCATCTGGCTTAGTCTCTTGTACTGTTTAATTACAGCCTATTGGTGTGCATTAATGATATAATACAGTTGAAACTCTGAATCTAATGTTGTCAGCAGTTATTTAAGCTGTGTTTTCTGGTAAAACTGAATTTGATACTTGGTTTTCAGAACTGCGAACTTCTGGAACATTCTGTAAATAAACTTTAAAGCCTCGGCAAGAAGATTCGCCTAATATTCACAGGCAATTCACGAACCCCGATTACGACACTATATATATATATATATATATATATATATATATATATACATAAATTTATATATACAAGTAATTTATTGTTAAGCTTAAACATGATTTTTAACAAATTTAATCATGACTAAAATTTTAGTCTCGTCATTTCATAAATATTTTCATAATTTAAATGAACACCTTTACCAAACCACACACACACACACACAAAAAAAAAAAAAAATGGTTCTGAACTTTTTAAATACCTAAGATGATTAGAAAATACAACAGTTATAAGCTCTACATAATTAACACATTTATCATATGCGTGCATTTTACTTGAAAATAGTAATTAATTTCTGGAGCCATATTTAATTAGTGAAATGCATTTCTAAATCTCCTCTGTTTATGTTTTATTAAAATATTATTTTTTGCTTCACTTGTGATATTCGTCGCTAAAATAATTAATTTATTTTAAGCGTTTAGTGTTTTGCAATGTTTAATATTCTCTACGACAAATAACACAAATGCAACGAATACCTTTCCCAAAGGTAAATTATAGTATATTACTTGTTTGTAAGTACACGAATGTGCAAAATTCAATTATGAATTCCTTACTAATAAAATCCATTAAAGAATATTTCATATAAATAACTTCTTCTCCCAAAAATGTAAATTTCTAAAGCTTTAATCTATTTAAATATATTATGAACAGGCAGTTAAATAGAGCAATTTAATAATGTTTATGACAAATTTATTGAAAACGTTTTTTAATACCTTTTTCGTATTACTACAAAATAATAAATGTATGCTGTATACACATGGTAAAATATAATATTACATGTGTTTACAGCATATAAAATTAATGATTGATAATTACTTTAACTTATAAAATTTTAGTTAATCTTTTTTAATTATAACTAAATAAAAAGTCATTTTTTCTTATTAACACATTACTTTATTTCAACTGAAGTATATATTCTGTTTAAACAAAATGTTCATATCTAATAGTATTTTGTTTGCTTAATTTACAGTATTTAAATTATAATACACTTTAATTTTGAAAATTCCTCTATGTACTTCATTATATAGATAAAAAATACAGTATGTAACAGCTCCAACACCACAGAAGAAGAGCTCACTCGTGATCATTGCAGAGGAAGAAGAATGGGTGAACTTGCGTAGACACAGCTATTTATGCATCGACTAGATATTAGAGAAGACCTCACACTGCTAACTTTTTTTGTTCTCGAAAGTCAGATCACCACCAATCCACCAATTCGTTCGCCAAACCGACATCACATTTCCATCAAAGCCTCGGCTATTCAACTTCTTTGAAAGCACGTTACCACCAAACCACTTAAAGCATTCAAAATCCCAAGAATCAGTTGCCAAAACAGCGATTATCTCCAAAACAAGATGAAAAAAAATCGCAGTGATGTTCGCGGAATTCTTGTCCATAGGCACTAAAAGGAATCCGCACTTTACATCTATCACTACTCAACAGGCATATGAGAGAAATTGTGGATGGTCAATGAATAGCATAATTGTATGGGCATCCTGATCACTCACCTCTTTTATTTTATTTATTTTATTGTAAATATGCAAATTTCATTTTAATTGTATTGTGTGTAAAATATTGTTTTTCATTATTATTATTATTATTATTGTTATTATTATTATTATTATTGCATTATATTACATTTTATTTTAATTAAATTAAATTAATTAATTAATTAATTTTTTACACAGATAATGTACATAGCCATTTTAAAACAACTCTGCAAGCATTCACTTTAGATTTATTTATTACTTTTAAATTATTATTGATATGATATCTACCATTAACTAAATTAGTATATTTATTTGTAAAAAGGTGTTATCAAATCTCCTGTTGCAATTACAGTGAGGTGTATAAGCAGTGATAGAAATTGGGATGGAAAAGGAAGGAGTCATATGACGCCTGCTGCAAATATTTTAGGCGTCTAATTGAAATTTCTAGTTGCCATTTCAGAAATTCACTTTTAACATTACTAATCGAGTGATTCTGTGTAAAACAATATTTTCTGAACTACACGTCAAAATTTCTGAAACACACACACACATCTATGTGTGCGTGTAACATTCCTTGAAACTTATCAATCTTTATCAAACTTTTCCAGCAACAAACTTATATTAACTTAAAAATACAACATTTGGATCTCCTAATATTATTCGTTTTTAAGTTATTCTAAGAGTAGTATAACACTAAATATCCAAAAAAAGTTAAATTTTTTCTCAATATTACATAAAAATATTGCTAACTTTATTTTAAATTATCGCAGATCGATGGATCAACCATTCGTTTTAAAGATCATTGGCGAGATCGTTTGAAAGATACCCATCATGAAAATTTACTCCCCTCGAGGGGGGACTTCCCCCCCAGGGGGGGAGGGCCCCTACACAATTTTTTTTTTCCAGTTGACTATATCTATAAAAAAATATATATATTCGTTTCATTTGGTTTAGTTCAGTCAATAGATGTTAAACTCTACTTAACTGCAATTTGCCCCATAGACCTAACGTATTTGAATAATTTTGAGTGTCCCTGTACACGAACCATTTGCTTCATCTCAATGAAAATCTTAGTGATGCATCCCTATATAATACACATTTAGAATACCGAATTTGGAATTTCTGCTGCAATTTCTGATAACACACTCACACACAGACAGACAGGCAGACACACACACACACACAGACCATTCGCTAAAAAATGATTTTCGTATTCAGGGAACCTCAGAACATGTAAATATAACAAAAGCTCTCTTTTGAAAATTTGACCCTAAAACAATTCTTTCTCTATCGTAAGGGTAAGAGAAAGTAAAAAATAGATAAACAAAGGTTTTATTATTTATATATTTTATTTATTTATTTGAAGAAACGTCCCTAAGTCTTAAAAATATAAAATTGTTATCCATCATATTATTCATAGAACTATTATACTTTGTTATTAAACTTTGAAGATTAAAGAATTTTTTTCTTTATTTCTACAGGATATTATCAGTTAAAGAAAAAAAAAAAAACATCCCTTAAATATAATATATAAAAATTATATATCTGTATAATAAAATCTTTATAAAATAAAAATATATAAATAAACATTATTAAAATATTTGTAAATCAAATTATTTATAATTACCATATAAATATATTAATTACAATATACAATTGGAAAATAGAGTTCTAATTTTCTAAACGAATGCAGTTCTTATGAACAATAATTTCACATGTAATTAGAAAATAATTTTTAATGAGCTGTTACGTGCAGTTCATAATTTAATCTTTCAAATGTAAAACAAAATAGTAATTAAAAAATAAATAAATAAATAAATAAACTAATTATCACTTATGAATTTCATTTACAATCATTTTCCTTCTTTAATAGGAAGTTCGCTAATACAAATATCAATGAAGAACTTTTTTTCTTTGATAAATATCGTTAATTGTGTTTTAATAAGATTTTTTTTTCAAACAAGACACATATATCGAAATGGAAAATTGGAGGATTGCCAATTAAGTATTATAACAAACATTAAGTATTCAAAAAATATCGTTGAAAAATTTTCTTTTTTGTTGTTTGGAAAATATGCTTTATGATTTTAAATATGAAGAATATTAAAAAAAAATAATAATAATCCAGTTTTATTTCATTATTTATACTCTATATATACAAGACGTTCATTACGATTCTTTTTAAAGTTAAAGCATCTATTTATTGTTCCTTTCAAGAATGTGGATTTACTCAGTAGTAGAATTGTTTTGCATGTACAAATGAACTTAAATAAAAAATAACAATAGCGAACATAAATGAGGAAAGGCTTTTAAATAATTTTCTAAATATACATAAATAATTTATAGAACAATGGCAATCGACGGCAATAATTTATTTAAATACACTTTTCTGGCATTAATTTAAAAAATACATATACATATATATCTATATCTATCTATCTATCTATCTATCTATCTATCTATCTATATATATATATATATATATATATATATATATATAGTAATTTCTTTACAATTAAACTTAATATTTCATAATTTACATATTTTATAATTCCTTAATATTTTCAAAAATATATGAACATCCTTAAAAGGTTTTTTATAGAAAATGTAATAATTTAATGTTGAAAAATTAAATATATTTCGGGAAACATTCCAACAATTTTAAAAATTAATTGTTAAGGAGTAATTAATATGAAAATTCTCAGAGATTTTTATCATTTATCATTTAAATAATATCTCATTAATGAATTGAACGCACAATTTTGCATATCAATTTTGCAATGTATCATCATAGAAAAATAAACATTTTAATTATTTATGATTCCAGTACACATTATTATTTCATATCTTATGCAAATTCTGCAGACAAAATTTTAATGGAAGCATGCACTTTCTCCTAATTAAATGCATTAGAATGAAAGGATATTTATTTCAAGTCTTTATTTGAATTATAATTAATTTTATAGTCGGAATTTATAAATTAAATTTAACTTACACGAAAGGCTAATAATATTATAAACTAGTGTGCTGTGACCGTCATTTGCATTTCTTCTATATATAAAAATTCTCTTAGTAAAAATTATTTATTAAAATTCTGTTCCCTGATGCATGCAGGGATGATGCAATTATTTATTGGAATTCTGCTCCATGATGCATTTTTATTCACGAGAAGTATAATACTGAAAAATCAAAAGTCTATTTTATTCTCTGTATTACATAAAAATAAATAAATTATATATATATATATATAATTACTTATTAATTTAATGAAAAAAAAATGGGAATTTTTTCTTAAAAATTATCACAGGTCTTTAATTCAACCATTCGTTTTAAAGTTATTGACAAATTATTTTGAAAGATACCCACATTGGAATTATAGGTATTAACGAATTATTTTGAAAGATACCCATATTGGAAATTTGACTTCCTCGGAAGAAGGGATGAGTTTTCACCTAAGGGGGGGGGGGGGTTACACCTATATATACAACACTTTTTCTCAGATGGGTATCACTGCGGTAAATAATTATATTTAATCTCCCGATGATTTAAAGAATATTAATTTTCTTCATACACATATGCACCTTTTTTTTCTCTTTTTAACATACCCCATGTTAAAAAATCATAAAAAGCAGGATGGCAATGCCAAATTTTAGACGATTTTCACCAAAAGTTGCTTGGCAATAATTTATGTCAAGGAGCAATTGCATATCAATTTGAATGATATTCTCTGCAGTACTTACTGCAATACAGTTGACACAAAACTTTTTCACACAAACGCAGACAGGCACACGTTTTCTAAAAATACTCAGATAGTGTTCTAGACTTCTCAAAATTTGTAAATCCACCAAAAACCCGTAGTCGAAAGCTTTTACTACATACGTTCTTCTATTGTATATAGAAGAATGTAAAAAACACTATGTATATCATTTAAGATAAATTATGTCTAATTATTTTTAATTTTAAACATAAGATTATATACATAAGTTTACCTGTCTACCTAAAAGTGATTGGAAAATATTCTAGTAATAGTCTTAAATTTTGAATGTCCCCAATTGAGGAACAAAGATTTATATTATTTATTTATTTTTTTATTTATTTTATTTATTTATTTTTGAGAAAACACGGTTTGAAAGAACAACAACTGTATTAGTTTCTTAGATTTAACACTTAAACTTGAAGGAAGTAATATTTGTACTGATCTGTGTGAGAAAAGACAAGATTTTTGTTTCAAAGTAAATTTATTTTTACACATTTTCGTTCTTGTCTTCATATCTCTGTTTACAGAAATATCATTCTAAATCACCTCTTTCGCATACATAATCTTTGTTCATTTAGGTATAAAAACAAAATTATCTTTCACATAATTAATGCTGCTACAAAAGTGGGTTATCCCAAAAAAATTATTTATTCAAATGTTGATCATTAAAGATCTCTGTATAACACACACACAAACACACACACACAGACACACACACACACACAAAAAAAAAAAAAACTATGTTTAATGGTCCTTTTAAAATTATTATTATTCATGTCGGAGTAAGTAATTTACACTCAAGTCCATAAATTAAGGATAACTCAGATTCACACTGAAATCGAACTTTAATGCAAAAATTTCACCCGTAGAAATACCACACACATCTTTAAGAATAATATGCAAATTATAGGAAGCCATCAGATGACTCCGATATGATGTTACAATGACGAAAGTGTAAGAAGGGGGTAGATAAAGAATGGGAGCAAAGAAGGAAAATTGTTCACAAGCGTTCTGTGTGCCGCTCTGTGCCACAACCGAATGGTTATGACACAGAGGAAGCATGCAGATATTTTTTTACGTGGTAGAATTATCGGCCGACTAGAATGTGGGCGTACTCAGATAGAAGTATCGGGAGAACTTAGAATCGTCCAAAATGTCATCTCTAGGCTTTGGCAACGACTCTAAAATGATAGAAATGCCAGTCGACGTTACAGTACTAGTCGGCCCCGAGTTACAATGCCGAATGACCACCGGTATTTGACAGTAACTGCCAAAATAAGCAGATAAAACACAGCATCAGACCCACCTCGTCAGCTGTCTGAAGCCACGAGTGCCACAGTTTCCGGACAAACCGTGTATAGACCGTGCATAGTTTGGGAGATATTGGTATATATGCTCGCTGGCCTGTTAGATGTGTTCCACTCAAGGCAATGCGCTGTGCCAGCGGTTAACTTGGAGTAGAGAACATGCAATGCTGACAGCGGCACAATGAGCTTGTGTGATGTTTTCCGGCGAGTCCAGGTTTAGCTTGTAGGGTGATTCACACCAGACTTTCATATGTAGAACGTCAGGTACCCGTTACCAACAAAACAACATCATTGAACCATTACTGTGGGGCAGGAGTGCTCGTTGGGGGGGGGGGGGGGCATATTAGGCACCAGAACAGATCTGCATGTTCAAATCGGAAAAATGATAGGCCAAATTTATCGAAACATCACTGGGGAACAACATGTACATTTGTTTAAGGGTGCCATGAGCCCAGAATTTGTGTTTATGGATGACAATGCGCGTCCTCACCGTGCACACGTTGTCCACGGATGCCAAAATCTGAAGCTATCACCCGCATGGAATGGCCAGCATTCTCAAATTACTAGAATCCGATAGAGCATGTGAAGGACATGCTTTTCCAACGAGTTGTAGTCCGTCAATCACTTCCTACATGTGTACCGGAACTTCGGAGAGCATTGCTTACTGAGTAGAGTAATCTTCCAAAAGATCAGATCAATAATTTAATACTCAGCATTCCTAGGCCTTGCAACTACTGTATTTCATCATCTGAGAGACATAGAATGTACTTACCTTCATACCAACCATGTAATGTTAAGTTTTTGTAAGGGAGATATTTTTTGTAATTGTTCCAGGGAGCAAAAATCGTAGTTTTTATAAATGGTATCCTACACAAACCACCTTTTTTGTACTTGATCTTTTGTTTAATAAATGGACTTTATGAATAAGTCATGTTTGTTTTGCTTCTGAACCTTTATCTGCCTCAGCTAGCATTATCCTTAATTTATGGACATGAGTGTATATTGTTTTTGTCCCTTATTGGTTCTTAATCAGTATCGCAACATTTTTGTGTCAGTCTTACTTATATAGTCCAATAAGTTCTATTTTTGTTGTGTTGGCATTGTTTTGTATCTATTAATTGCTAAATTTTAAGGTTAAATATTATTACGATAACTATCATATATATATATATATATAAATTTAAGGGCTCATTACAGTACTATATTTCAAGTAATACATATAAATTGTATGCCATTAAATAGATAAATACTAAAATATGCAGGTACAATATCTTTATCAAGAATATTTTAAAGAAAAATATAGCAACGGTCGCCAAAATAAAAGTGGCACTGACGTGATTACGCCATCGGTTTAACATACAGAAGACTACAAATGCCCCTATGGAATGATTTGAGTGCTGAGAATAACATATCGACAGATTGTGACAATACTTATGTGATAGCGCATACTGTAAAACATTACGCAGATTTTTACAGCAGAAATTGCTATTTACATGACATATATACATGATACACATGCATAAGGAACAATCACAATTAAACTTTGTCTATTCAGAGCACTTTTGTAACTAAAATGCGGATTGAGTCAAAAGGTTTTATACAGAAAATTCAAAAGATGCACTTAAAGATTCTGGGGGAGGGGGGGGAATGCTGGGAGGCAATTCATCAAATACATACAAGCTACAATTTTACATGCAAACATTTAATTTATTACAGATAATTTTTGTTATTTCTTTGAAAATGATTACAGGTGTAAAGCATATTATTCAATGTGGGGGGCCTCATCATTTATTTGTGCTCAACCAGACAGACAATTGCTACATTGACAGACCAATAGCTGATCGCAAGTGATCTGTTATGATTCGTCCTTCATATCATTCAGAATTTCGTGAAACAGTTCAAAACTTACCACGCCACACTTTTTGGTAAATTAACAGCAACCCTAACTGAAAGAATGCTAATCTTTCAATCTCTCTCTTTAATACCCAGAACTTACATTGAATTTATCTGCTCATGCAACCTAGATTGTTTTCTATTTCTTCACTTGCAGTGACACTATTATCTATTTTTGTACTGTCTTAATGCTTAAAAATTTCAAAATAACAGTTTTAAATATTGTAGTGTTTGAAAATGTTAAAATAGAAAGTGAAATTTTCAATATTAAGTTTTGACATGGTTAATAAGTGTCGAATTTTGATAAATAATCCGGACAGATACAATGACAATTACATATTTAGATAAAATCAAAAATGGTTGCACGTTCATTCAAGATGATAGATAGAAATCGGTGATGACACAAAAACAGGCGAATGAAAGAAGTAGTACGAACTGACTTTAAATAAAAAATAATGGTAATAATAATAATAATATTTTGTTACAATAATATTTATTTTTTATTGCTTTTGTATGATACGGATTTTATTTTTGTATAACAATTTGGGTAAGCGTGTTATCAGTACGCGTAATCATGGTATATATAGTTCATTTATATCAGTTAAACAGTTGTATAAACAAAAAATATATACACGTATCGGTATAGAAAGTAAAGTTAAAGATATTTTCAACTCGAACCGACTGGTTAAAAACTGAATGAACCCAAATCCTAATCCAATCTGCATGTAAAAATATCAGAATGAAAAAAATAAATCAGCAATCCGACCCGAACGTGATACACACAAAAAAAGTAATCCAACACGGCCTGAATAGGTTCGGGTAAAATCTTGTTACTCAGCCCGATGCAAAATTTGACTCTTAATTTGAAATTCATTGGAAACAATTCCCTGCTCTTGACGATTTCACGAAATTTTTGTGTTACACGCCACTAAATTCAATACAACTACCCTGCATATTGAACTTTTTATTTATTTTATTTTATTTATTTATTTATTTATTTTTATTATTGCAAAATTCACAAATGCATGGTTTAATGCAGACTTTTAGCCCATTTGTTGTAGAATTTTAGGCTCTACACATGTGAAACTGAACAAGAAGAAGAAGGTGATGAAGAAAGTAACCCACAAATTTCAGGTTTTCAAAGTTACAGTATTCAAGACCCTTAATTTGGATCGCCTTTAAATTTGGTAGGTTTTTGGTTGAGGGTATGCTCAAAAGTTTTGCAAAAAAAACATAGGTCGTGGTGCCTGAGAACCTGAGATAAAGGTAATCAAATTCCAAGAAGCTCTGTCGATTTAGTATACATTAGTAGCGTTTCGCAACTTTCCTGCTTTGTAAATTTCATTTCTTTTTCTTAATGTTTGTTTTAGCCTGGCGGAGTGGAACATTGCCGCGTTTCTAGATGTTTAATGCTAAATAATCACTATGTATCATGAAAGGTTTAAAATGTATTTTTTAACAAAAAATTTAATCAACATTTCAAGTTGTAAAATTTTATTTTGTAAAGCAGATCTTAATAGTAATAGTTTAACACTATTAATGTGTTCTTATCATTTATAACTTTAATCTATAATATTTTAACATATATACACATATACATATATGCATATATAGATAGAAAATAGATACATAGATAGGTAGTATGCAAACGAAACAACAACGACAAGAAAAAAAAAGTATTTTGTGTAAAGTAACACATTAACTTCACTATCATATTCACAATATAGCTAGCAAGTATTTTTATATTGCGCTTTGTATAGAAAATTAAAAAAACATAGCACATACTTTATTAACAAAAAAAAAAAAATGTACGGATTGTGAAACAATATATATGACAAAATCCGAACAGAATATAATACCACATTTTATTAAATTTGTATTTTGTCAGAAATTTATTTAATAAATATCAGAAATATAATCTTTCCTGAACACGATATATGTGCATACACAATAGATAAAAAGTTAACAAAATTTACTTTATCTTTCAACGCTAATGAAATTATATCATAATAAAATTGTAATGCATGCAATACTTTAACTTAAGAGATCGTAAATTATAGTGGTGGCTTAAAAACCTTTGTGGGTAACTTTATCTAATAAATCCACGAAAATTCTCAAGTATGTGTGAAGTTTCCTTTAAAGCTGTTGCAGATAATCACTCAAGCATGAAATAACAAAAACCGGTTTTGAGAGAGAGTCTTAAATGAAGATATTAATAGCTTCAAACATGCTTTCAGAATATTTCGGCCTGATTTAATATATTTAGATAAAATTAATCTCTTGAGACAAAGTTTTCTCACTTAAGCAGTGATTTAGAAGAGCTTTAATAAATCACAAAAATATTTAAAAATAAATGAGAGTTGAGATTCCTTTCTTAATATAGAAATGATCTTTAAGCATATTATTGATAAATTTTGTAAGATATAAGAAATTTTAAAATATTTAATTTACGCTTGCCGAAATTTTATTTTTAAAATATTATTTTTGGAAATCTATATACACAATTTGTAATAATGAGCTTGTGGAGGAAAAATACCCATAAATGACTTTATTTTCAAACTAGTCGATCTTCGCCTCATGGCAGTTGATGTTTTAAGATGAATATATTTATAAATTTGCCATATTCGTCTAAAGAAAAACAGTGTTCAAATGTAATGATAAATAGCCTTTAATAACAAATAATTATATTACTTAAAATTATTCGCGACGATACTACAGTGCGTCCTAAAAGTTTATAGACAACCGTTTTTTTTTTTTTTTTTTTTTTTTTTTTATTTATTTATTTATTTATTTATTTTTATTTATTTATTTAAGAGCTAATTAAACGAGAAAGAAAGACGAAATAAATTATGCAAATATATACTGACGTAAAACAAATAATGAAATACTTAAAGGACTTTAAACACACATAAATTTAATATAATAAAAATAAAACGAAAATAATGCTGTCCCAAAAATATATAGACAACCAGTGTTAAAAGCTGATTGAAGTACTGATTTTCAAATTTGCAAATTCCGAGGTCATGTACAGTCGGTAACAAAAGTGTCCGAACAATAGCAAAAATTCCTATGTAAAAAAATTACACTTCATACAGTTTTGATAACTAAATCCTTATCGAATCATGTTCTTACACTGACTAAGAACAGGATTCGACAAGGATTTATTTCACAAAACCTCATGAAGTGTACTTTTTTTACATAGGAATTTTTGCTAGTGTTCGGACACTTCTGTTACCGACTGTACTTGTGACGTAATAGTTTTCTGAGATAAAAGTGAAGCTGACTTTCTTTTTTTGCAACGTGCCTCGCAACGTGCAGTTTTCCAATAATGAAATTTTGAATTTTTTTTTTTTTTTCAAAGCTCGTGGAACGAAAGTTCACAACATTTCAAGAAAAACTGGATGCATCAGGGCTGGTATTTAACAAATTCTGTCAATAGGTGACAATTTTGAAACAAATTCACGTTCTGGGTGACTAAAGAAAACAACTAAACGACAAGACACAGATATTTTCAGATTCGTTTCAACCCAGAACCTGTCTGTACGGTCAATGTCCAGAGAGATGACCATTCTAGTATCAAAATCCACGGTGCATTGACGGCTGCAGGTAAGTAAATTCCTTGCTTATTGCAAAATGAGTCGTTCACCAAAGCTAACAATACAGCATAAAGACGCTCGTGTTTAGTGGGCTCGAAATCATGAGAATTGGGCATATGAATGGTTGAGTGTTCTGTTTAGTGATGAAAAGAAGTTTAATTTAGATGACACGGATGGTTGGAAGTATTACTGGCATGATATTCGCGAGGAACCACAAACTTTTTTCAACAGACAACAAGGAGTGTGTTCACTCATGGTGCGGGGAGCATTTCCTTTAAAGGAACTACCGTCACTACCGATATTGCTGTTTAAAAAGTTAGTCAATGTTCCGAAGATTACCTGAAAATGCTTCATTCACGTGTCAAATTCTACAATGCAATGGTTTAGACAAAACCAAGTAAATATTATGGACTGGCCAACCCAAAGTCCTGACCTGAACCCAAAGGATAACCTTTGTGGAATATTAGCTAGAGACGTATATGCTAATAGCGTCAATTTGCATCAGTTCAAGATTGAATGCTGCAAATTGAAAGAAGTCGGATTTCTCTAAAGCCAGAAATTCTTCGAACTATTGTTTTGAGTATGCCTATCGAGTTTTTGAAGTGATTAGGAAAAATAGCTCAAAAATTTGAATGTTAAAGAAAAAATAATGAGTTGTCTATAAACTTTTGGGACAGTAAATTTTCAGTTTTATTTTCTATTACAGCGTCTGTGATTGTAGGATAATATTTTTGTATAATATTATTATTGTCTTGATATTACTTATAATTAAAAATTATTATGAAATCTTTATTTATTTTTTTCAATGGTAAAATAAAGAAAAAACCGTTGTCTATAAACTTTTGGAAAGCACTGTATGAACGGCATCAATCAGTCAGCTACAGTATTGGAGATTTAGTTTGGGTCTTCACACCAGGATGAAAAGTTGTATTACCTGAAAAGGTTTCGTGGCGTTATTTCGGAGGGTATCGAATAACAAGACCACTGTCTGAAGCAAAATACGAAGAAGAATACATGGAACGATACAGAAGACGAAATCCTAAACACATAGTCCACGCGTTGAGATTAAACCCTTACTATGATCCAAAAGAACAGTTATTTGACGAAAGAAAGCAGAAAAAGTGTCAGATGATCGGTTACAAGAAGCCAAACATCATTGCAGCGGAACGGCACTTTTCTCTAAGGAACAGGCAAATAAAAAAAAATCGTTTCACTTGCGAACGCTGTAGCTCCAAGGTTAAGCATCAGGCTACGAATTCAGAGAGTCTGGTTTCAATCCCCGTCAAGAGAAATTATTAAAAATTATTTTTATTTAAATCTAAATTGTTTCTTTCTTATTCATTCATCATGCCATTATGTTAATTATGTTTATGGTAATTATTCTGTTATGTTATGCAATTTCTAGACTTTTCGAATTCTAGAATATTATGTTATAGAAAATTCAGTAGTTGTATAGAAACTGATGCAAAATTTAATTGATCCAAAAAATGCAGTCTCGAGCATAGTTTAAAATTATCTGTATTATTTCGCTTTGGTGTTTATCCACAAACAGTGATTTAAGTCTAATCTAAGGTACAAGAATAGCTAAACAATCAAAAGTAACATTCAGATCAGTGTCTTATAAAATGAAGAACATGCAATATATTTTATACGAATATATTTTTTTCGTCAAAAAAATACATAGAAGTAGTTTTCCAATTCTCTGCTAAACCTACTTGAAAGCATTTACCTGAAGTAAATTATTTGTAACTGATGTAGAATTCATTTCGTTTCACCCCCATGCAGTGTTCATTTTTGACAAAGGTTAAATCTCTCCTCTTCTGAACAACTTTTGTGCATAAATCATATTAAAATACTTATTCCTACAGCTGTTATGGAATTTAAAGGATTAAACAAATGAACCTATAAAATTATGAATTAAAACCTATGCTCAATTAATACCAACATACGTTTAAATAATGTTTCAAAAGAAACTAAATGTTTATATTATACTTAATGTAAGAGCTAACTGGAGATATCCTTTCTTTATATAATTTATTTCTGGAAAAGTAGAAGAATGCACATCCTACAAACTAAGCTATCCAAAGTATACTCAATCTAACTGATTTGAATAAATCCAATTTTATGGCAAACATAATATATAAAACATTCTACAATATTTTTGAATAGAATGGAAATATAATGATACGAACACTTATTACTCGGTTAATATCCCAGGATGTTCTCGTCTACAAAGCCATTTGGAGGTTTTCATGGTTTTTTCCGAAACACGCATTAATACCGGCGAGTAACCTTTAGAATAACCCCATGGAAAGTCCTTAGGCCAGGTCTCACATGTATACAATTGGCATTATCTCAGACACCAACACCGACACTCATTATTGGAGGCTGGAATAACCGATATGTTCTGCCGATGTTCGACTTGAAATGCGGTTTTCGATTAATGTTTGATGTAGAATTTGTAATAATTTTCTTTTCGGCTCAGTACTTTATGTTAGCAGCCAGCTGAGTTTCCAATAGGACGTAACATCCTATTTCATTGAGGATCCGCCATTGGTTGACTCTGAAATGCATGGTTTCATCATGATTCGTACACTTGTGCACATACATTATAAGTGAAGCAGTACCTGGTGGAGGATTTCAGGGAATACACCATGAATTATGATAGTTTCGATAAGTAGCCTACATGCTCATCTGATATGGCTTCAAGGAATTTTTTTCTGTTGGGATACTTCAAACAGTAGGTGTATGTGAACCACCTGCTAACATTACAATACATCTAACAACTCCTCATGGATGCTTGAGCCAACGCATCACTCACTATGCTACAAAGTGTGCAACGGAATGTTCAAGCATGTGGGCAGATATGGATGTGCATTGCTGATCACGAGAGAAATTGGAAAGCCAAAAACAATGATAGCTTGTGATAACTAGATTTTTTCTTTCCTAAGTTGGTTTTGTTACGTCACAAAGTAACGAATCACTATCAAATACGCGGATTATGCACTCTGCTCTTAGCATCTCGATTGAAAAATAACTTTTCAGACAAGACGATATTTTTTTACAACTTTCTAGCATTTTCTTTTTTTTTCCCAACAACACGGTGTAATCTTCGAAATAGGAACGCTAGTTTTCCCAGTTTCCACACACGTGGTTTTCTGAGCGACCATACTTTGCAGACCTTAAATATTTTACTGCACCAAGAAAATAATTTATGATTATAGCTGCAGAATTTTGATAGTTAAGAGATTGGGCAATGACTTTAGTCGGTACCTTACATCATAAACATATTTCATAAATTTAATGGAATATAGAATTGTTTTATTGATGTTATATATTTTTAATTTTCGAAGTGTATATATATATATATATATATATATATATAAGAGATAGATAACGTAATAAAATTGAATCTTAAAATTTAGCAATTAATAGAACTAAAACAATAACAACACACAAAAATATAGAACTGAATTTAACTTAGAGGAAATTCTGACACAAAAAGTTGCGATTTAGATTAAGAACCAATAAGGTACAATAATAACTTAAAATACTTACGCCGACATGAATGAAAATAAAAAAGGACCATTAAACTAATGGCAGAGAAAACAAATAATTAACCACTGAAATAAATGGATAAAAATGCTTAAAATTAGAAGTATATGCATCAGGGGGCGAGTACTTCATAAAGCTGTGAACGCTGCATCGATTTCGTAAAACAATATAGCTAATCATAGCAATTTATATCATTCCAAGCCCCTATCGAAGCAGCAAAACCAGATAGAATGAGAAATTAAGTGAAATATTAAATTAAAACACAGATTAAATAAAATCTTCATGGAAACCAAAGAGAAAACGAGAAAGAAGCATTGTAACCACACGTAAAAGAGTTAACACAAACTGGAGAAGAGGATGATTATATATACATATATTAAACCACAATAATTACTTTTTAAATCATTTGAATGTATGAGATATTTATGAAAATATCGCTTATATTAATATAGTATATTGTCTGCTAAGTAATAAAAACATATTTTTCTTGGTTATAAAATAATGAAGAAATCCTTCGATATACAATCGGCAGTAACGTGATAGAAACGCTGGCAATAATTCGCATTTAAAACAGGTGCACCTAATGCTGTTTTGTTAAGTAAATATTTGTCAAGTCATGATCTTAATCTTTATGCTTAGTTTTAAAAAAATGTAAGTTGGTGATAAAAATTAACAATCAAACTAAAAATATATAAAAATGTGGATGTGTGCTTTAATAATTTTGCTGTCGGCTGTATGTCTTTTTATTTAGGAAATATCATTTATTGAGGTAGAAGTTTAAAAATATCACTCAGTTTACAAAAATAATAATAATATTTTCTATACAATTTGACATTTTTTTTTCTTTAAATCTTTATTTGTATTATTTGTTTTATTTTCATCAACAAAAGTAATAAAGATTTAATGACAAAAATGTTTACGCAAAAAAATAATTTGCTTTGATTTATATAGAAATAATAACGGATAACAGATCTTGCAAGTAAATAATTCTTCTAAGATAATGAAATGAAATTTCATTAATGTTTATGGTCTGTTAATAAAAACTGGTTCGTGTGGAAACATTGTTTGTTCATAGATATTGGAAAATGGTTTCGTGTAACGAAATCCCTAAATGAATCATGCATAATAAATCCACTTTCCACTTTATTTTCAGAACAATCGATAATCAATATGAAAGTTTCAAATCTAATATGTTTGTGCATGAAATAACACCATCAGGGCATAATGACTCTATATTATTAACAGCTGTCAGTTTAATTTTCATACATAGGTTTGATCCTCACTTGCGGACATTATATCTCTCTATTTAAAAATGTCCATTGTATTTTAAAGCAAATTACTCTTAGCTGTCATTTTACGCATAAAATATACTGATGACGTTTATACTTTATATCTATTTATTACTGTTTATTTTTTTTTTTTAATATTTATAATGCGAAAACTGACAAAGTTTGATATAAAGAAACATCTATTTCCGAAAATTTTTCAGTACCTCATGGAAAATAATATTTAAATTTTAAGTATATTTAATCAGTACAAAAACCCTTAACGGGTTAAAAGTTTGTGACGCAGCTACTTTATCACTATAAGAATCTGAAATATCGGTCTTAAAAATAATGATATCAAATTTTAAGTGACGCTTTTCTATTAATTAAAATATACATAGATTTTCTTATTTGATCATTTGCTTTTTTCTTTTTTTTATATTTACAGTGCAAACATAATATTTTTAACTTCAAGATAAGACAGATATATAAAATATACTCACTGATGCTTTTTCATTTGCAGTTCAATTTCAAAATAATAGTTTTACAAGGAATAATATAAAAATTCCAGTCAAACCTCGGTGTCATTTTAAAAGATTTGTTTTTAGATTCCACTAAAATTACCTTTGTTTTGTCTACTAATGTATATTTACACATTCAGACACTGCTTTTAATTTTCAAATATACTGTCAAATAATCACACTTTCACTGAGTTTGCATTATAATTTGAAATTATTTATTTCAATAAATCGATTTGTCTTTTGCGTCACGCTATCCAAAACTGTGAGTAAAATATATGTAAATGTTATTTTGTATCATAGTATCCAACTAATTGATAACTTGTGCAAAGAGACAGTGTGATGCAAAGAAAACATTTGCACAGATTTTACTTGCACTTTTGGTTTCGTAAAATAATAATCTATATTAGAAATTAGTTGCTCTTGCATAATTTAAAAAAAAATAGCAGTAAAAGGATTGATTCCATATTTCAGCAAATTTATTGCATACATCGGATATTGTCTTTGTAAAAAAGGGCAGATTTCATTGATTAACATAGAGATAAAGCCTATTTCAGAAAACAATTAGGATTAAAATAACCGTATTAAGCAACGGCGAAATGTTTGCGTGTTTCAATAATCCGCCACAAATCATCGTGAATTTTGGAAATCACCTTTGAAAAGATTTCAAATTTTATCGATTAACGCCGAAATAATATCGTATTTTAAGCAATTAGTTGCGCTTAAACATAAATTTTTGACAGTTAATAGTAAAACGATCTCGTATTTCCAAATTAGGCCGCAAAATTATTGAATATATCAGGAATCAGCTTTGAAAAAAGCATAAATTTCATAGATTAGCGGCAAAATAATTGAGTATTTCGAGATTAAACTTTATAAAGAATACAAATTTCATTGATTAGGCGCAAAATAATACAAGGTTTCAGCAATTTACAACAAAAATATCGTGAATTTCAGGAACAGCTATGGGGGGGGGAATGTGAATTTTATTGTTTAGCAGAGATATAATAGCGGTATTTGGGAATTAAATGTGATTAAATGTAAATTTTAACTATAAAAATTCACACCATAGTTAGCTGTGGAAATAATCCTGTATTTTCGAAATCAGCTGCAAAATTGTTGTGTATTTCAGCAATCAGCTTTGAGAAAAAAGTGTAAATTACTTCTATTATCGACGAAATAATTGAGTATTTGGGAATTTAACTTAAAAAACGCAGAAATGTTATTAATTAGCGATGAAAAAAAATATGCATTTCTGCGATCAATCGTAAAAATATCGCGAATTTTGTCTGCTTTTACAAATCTCTTTGATGTCAAACTAGCCGTATATATGAGTTCGCAGCTTTCCGTCCGTTTGTCCTTCCGCTTGCGTCACTCGAAAAACTGCCGTTTTTCATGATATCATTTTCTGTACTTTTATTTAACAGAATATATGATAAAAATCCTTTTTTTATTTATTTAAAGTTTCAAGTTAAATAATAGTTGTCGCTCTGTCCACATATTTAAAAAAAAATACCAATAATGATAATTGTAAAAAAAAAAAAAAAAATCTTTAAATTTCCAGAAATCACGAAATAAATATGTTTGTTCCTTTTTAATAGATATAAATTTTGGAATTTAAAAAAAGTAAAACAGTGTTAATTAACATTATTTGTAAATTTATTAAATGGTTTATGTACCACTGTTATCAAATTTTCGAATCGTTGCATTTTAATTAGTATTTAAAACAGAGTAGTGAAAGAAAGTATATTTTATTGTACATTTAAAATATAAACGTAAAGCAATTGAAGCTATTTATTATTTGAATACATTAAAATCTATGAATGTATTTTATTATAATCATTAAAACTAAACATGTAAAGTTTTTCAAAGAATGTTATTTACAATATTTTATTATCATGATTTTAAAATAATTGTAACATATTTTAATAAGGTTAATTTGGCTCCTATAACAATATTTAAAAAATACCTAAAGTCAAAAGTCGTAAATAAGTACTCAAACCATTCAAAAACGATAAAAAAACATGTAACGATATATCTATACTTATCTAACAAGTAAGCTAACAACGAAGCTTTAAACTAGGTGGGATGAGTATGATTCTGAGTAGAGATAGGTTTTTTTTTTTTTTTTTTTTTTTTTTTTTTTTAAGTCTCTGAAGAAGGTTTTCATTTCAGAACAGTTTTACACTTACTACCCGAGAAAAGTAGATTTTTTTGCCCTAAAATTACTTCTGATGAAAAATGTTTTTCTTCCAGTATGTGACTATAGTAGGTAATGGAAGTATTTTGTCCGGTTCACAAGACTTACATGTCTTAAGGTCTCATACATCCAAAAGGTGGTTTTCAGCAATTGGTCAGTGTGTATGTGTAAATATAAGTATGTGTGTATGTGTATATGTGCGTATATGCGTGAGTTTTTTTTTATTTTTATTACCCATGTACCGTATGTAATAGAAGTATTGTATTTTGTCAAAAATTCGATATTGATTTTTCAACTGATTTACATTTTTAAGGTCTTCTGAGACCAAAAACAATATGTGAAAAAATGTGTGCTAATCAAATTTTTATTTTGTTCAAATCTTTGGTAATATGTTACTGCTCGTTGATATTATATATATATATATATATATATATATATATATATATATATATATATATATATATTTCATTTGATACTATCAGCGATAACCTTTTGGAATTTTCACGAAGTTTGCTTCAGGTTTAGATATAAGAAGCTCAAATTTTTTGGATGATAAATTATGGAAATGAATTTCTTTTCACCGTTGCACATGCTTAGAAAAACAATTAATTTTAAAAAAAATGCTCATATCTCCTTAGACATTTAATACTTTCGTTTTCTAATTGAAGTATGGTGTGTCTAATCCAGTAAGTAATTTTTCTAATGCCTTTCCATTGGATTTAACAAATCTCAAGATATAAACAAACATTTTAAAGCAAATTGATGTTATTTCCTATTGTTAAAAATTGTGTTATTTCCTATTGTTATTCTCTATTGTTAAAAATTTAATAGTTGAATTTTTTAGGGTTGGATTATCTGCAAATTTTAATACTTTAAAGCCCTAATTACATAGCAAATGTAAACCCTACGTCAATTCCCCCATCGAACATCATTAATAGATATTAATAGACAGAAAAAAAAGTAGTTTAGACTGGTTTGGAGTAACATTGTACTGTCGCATTTTGTTCATTAAGGCTTATTAGGCCGAGACATATGGTTCAAAGTAGACTTCGAATGAACATGTAGGTTTTATATCGATATCACTGCTTTGAAATAATCGCTGACTACTCCGCCACCTAGTGAACAAAATAAAGGAGTTTAAAATATCATGTTGTGAAATTTATCGAAACGAGAATATGATTTATTTATTTATTTAATTTTAAGAAGAATAATCTTCTAATATCTAATGTAGAAAATACCTGATTTACTACTTGATTTAATAATTAAAATACTTGAAAATACTTGATTTAATAATTAAATGTATGTGGAGATTATTAAATAAATATATTATTTTTTACTTTGACCAAGGGCAATATTTTTGTAAATATAAGACATACAAAATACATACAATACAAATTAAATTTCGTATTTTAATATGAATACAGAATATTGTACAAAAATGTGGTATCTGATTTCTACATATGTTATGAACCAATTTTGTAAAAGGAAGTATGTTTCTGTGATTGTTAGTTTAAGATATAAATGCTGTCACTTTTTTTTTTTTTTTTTTTATTCACCTGATATTGGTGAAATATTTATTTCGCATACTCGAAACTCTTCGCTTTACAAATTTAATTCAACATTTCCCCGCCAACTATATAAGCCAGAATTGAATTATTTCACTATGAGTGAATATCTAATCAAATAAATAAAATTTATTTTAAAAATGATACTTTTGAAAAATTTATAAAGTTCAGAAAAAAAAAAAAAAAATCGAGGAATGTATTATTTTTTTACGGAACTTTATAGTTATTACAGTAATAATAATATATATTAAACCTCATTTCGCATTAGGTTGCGCAGAAATATCCATCAAAAATATTTAAAGTAATATGTTTTAAATAACTGAAAATAGAAAATAGAAAAACATTGATTCAATAACAGACAAAATATATTATTTTTAAAGAAGCATCTTATTAGAGACATTTTTACATAAAATAAGTTTAAATTAACTTGATGTATACACTAAAAATAGACACGTTATTCGTAAACAAATTAATATATTTTTAATATAAGCGTTATTTATAAACAAGAAAATTTAATACAAATTTACCATAGCATTGCACTAAGAATGATATTTATCACTAGATAACCTTGTAAGAAGTTTGTTGATTTTAAGAAATAGTCCGCTAAAAAATGTCATGCGTGAAACATTTTCCTAAAACGTCTTTTGGAAGTACATTAATATATTTTCCTTCAATCTAATATAAGATACATGCACAAACGTGCTGTATCTGATAACTCATCTTGAAAATAAAATACCTCAATAAAATCATACTGCAGTCTATAGATCGCGGTTTTCTTTTATTCTCCTTTTTTTTTTTTTTTTTTTACTCTCTCTTACAATAAGGTAGAGAAAGCATTGTTTTAGGGTAATATTTTCGACGTTTTTGTTATATTTACATGTTTTGAGGCTCCAAGAATCAGAAAATCATGTTTTTAGCGGTTGGTCTGTGTGTGTGTGTCTGTCTGTTATCAGCATATCTCAAAAACTAATCATAGGAAAAAGTTCAAACTGAGTATTCTAAATGTGTATCTTTTAAGGATGCTACACTAAGATTTTTCTTAAAATCAAGCATATGGTTCGTGTACAGGGACACCCAAGAGAATTCAAATACATTGCTTCTATGGAGGAAATTGCAGGTAAGTAGAGTTTAAAAACTATAGATTGCACTAAACCAAATGAAACGAATATATATTTTTTATATGCGTAAAAGCATGTTTCAAGTGGAACATTGTATAGAAATCATTTACAGGGCTGCACAAAAGAACTACATTATAATGCGACAATACTTGAAAACTGATGGAAGTGTATTTCAAGTTGGTCCATGGGTTATTAATGTAGGATTATATTATTATGCTCTATGTGATGTGTACATAACTTTCAGGAGATATAGAGGGATACCAATATTTAAGCCATAACATTATTTTATATTCGATAGTGGAAGTGCTTTACTATAATATACTATATCATATAATATTTTACCATGTCTAGGAAAGCTGCTCAGGAATTAAAATTATTCATGAAAGCCACGTGGTAAATATTGTGTTTTTTAAAGCTAAATATTCGTCGATTGGTTTCTTGTGTATTTACACGATTTGAGGCTTCCTGAATACCGAAGTCAAGTTTCATAGTTTGTACTTTGACTGTTTCTGTTAGAGTAATTTAAAAATAAATAATTTCAGGCGATCCAAATGATGTGTTTTGAAGTAAATACATTTGTTACAAGAAAAACCCGTTCAAAATTGATAAGTTTCAAGTAATGATGCGTGAGAAAGTTGAACTGAATAATATATTTGAATTCTCTATAAATGTAGGTACAATAATGAAACGGGGGGTCGAGGGGGGACGGTAATCCCCCTCACATAGATTTATTTGTCAAATAAAGCTGTTCCGAAGATTATTTTAATTGTTTTAACATAGATTTACATAACAGAACTCGTTATTTTAACCCTTAATCTCTAATCCGTACTTATAGTACTAAATTTCAGGTAAAGGAAAGTCGTGTGAGTGATACACCATATTATTTATTTATTTTTTAATTTAGAAAATAAACTGAAACTTAATAGACAAACAGAAGGATAATTTTAATGATCCATGCCTAATTTCATGCTTAGTAAAACAAAGAATTATAGTTACATAAAAAGTCTAATGGACCATATAGTTATATTTAATATGCAGATTAATATTTTGAACAAGTCATCGAACAAATATATATGGCTGTATTTTACAATTTTATGTACGTAACATCTATAAGATACAGATTAAATTTTACTCAGTTTTTTCCTCAATAATTAAGGCATCGTGATATCGTGAAAGAATAATATAGATGAGATTACCTATTTTTTATGTTCATATTTTTCTATGAATTTTTCCATTTTCATTAATCAAATATTCAGTTTCAGATATAAGCGTCTCGTTCACATGTCAAATAAATTTTTATGGCAAAGCTTCATTATATATATATATATATAAATGTTTAAAAAACTATAATAAAATAATAAAAGTCGTTTTCTTCTTTTTATATTTGTTAGATAATTCTCCCAATCTGATTGTAATTTCAAACGCTGATTAAAAAAAAAAAAAAAAAAAAAAAAAAATTTAAATTTAAAAAAAAATACAGAACATCGTGAATATTTTTAGAATTTTCATCATGTTAAAGAAAATGCACTGCACAAAACTTGAGCATCATACTTAAAAATATTGTAAAACGAATAAAATAAAAAGATACATGATAACATTATATAACACTGCTCGGTATGAAAATTGCCTCTGATACCCTATTCTTATGTAAAAAGACCTCCTGAATCAGAATATGACGCCGATTTCGCCCTATCACCATTGTTTTTTAGGAATTATTATCATTTTTCGATTATTTTATTGCTGTAAATTGGATTTTATGAAGGGGGGTATTTTAATCGCTAAATATCTTCGAATGGGGCTAGAGAGTTGAAAAATTGCAAAACACGGTCATTTGTGACAAGGAAAAAATTCTGTGTGTGTGTATAGGCCCCCCCCCCCTATACACCCCCTATAGGTATTGCCACTGAAATTATGCATTACATATCATATACTTTTGTAATCTGTTATTAATGTTATTTTTTAAACTTTATATATATATATATATATTAGGTGTTAAATTAATTATTTTTCATTTTTCAAATCAAATTCATGGTAATAAAATTATTGATCAGGAAACGAAATTTAGGGTGGGGGTGGTGTTTCTAGAAAACGTTGGGTGACAGGGCAAAATGGGAGTCATATTCGGAATATTCCAGTCTTGAATAATGTCGAATTTTGCATTCAGGATACGGTTTCCGAAGAGATCCTTAGTATCGAATGGGATAAACTAGTCCAGTCACTTGTCGAACTTGTTTCCTGGTACAGGTCTAGAAATTCAACAATCTTGTCTTCATTGCCTTTTCATTACTAATAAGCAGACTAATCTATCTTTGTATAGAATTTAAGGAAATCAATGTGCAACCTCTCTTCAGTGACAAAGGCGCAGATTCTTGTATTTCAATAGGAGTGATTGCTCAACTTTTTATTTAATAATTATTCTCTTTTACAGAGAATTGTTGGTGTTCGTACCATGAGTCTGGGTAAGCAGCTTATGAGAAATTGTTTAATAATTAAAAAAAAAAAAAATGTACATTTGATATTCCTTACAATTCCCTAGCAGGTAAAATGAAAATTCAAATATTTGTTTTTGAAAACAAGATAGAATAACCTCGTTTTATCTTACAAGGAAACATTCAAAAGGTGTCTTCTTCAAAAAGTATTAAGAAAAATATATGTGATTCTACTCTTCATAAAACACCAGAAAATGTAAAAAAATATCGGCTGAAATTAATTGCAGCGACCACAAAAAAATATCAAAATTAAGCATATTTGGCGATTTAGCACTGTTAGGCGATACGTTTGCTAACACCGAGATCGCCGTGTACGAACAGAACCGTGTTTTGCTTTCCCGCCAAGTACTCAAAATCAATCGCCTAGCAGTGTGAAATCGCCAAATATGCTTACCTTTGATAATTTTTTGAGGTCGCTGTAATTAATTTCAGCCGATATTTTTTTCATTTTCTTATGTTTTATGAAGAATAGGATCACATATATTTTTTTCAATACTTTTTGAAGATGACACCTTTTGAATGTTTCCTTGTTAGACGATTGGAAAAGTGGGCATGCACACTCAAGTCGGCATTCTACTGTTGCTGTCGTGCATCTACTTGGAACAGTAGCACTCAAACTCTCCTCTTTCTCCCCGTTCGTCTATGTGCGCAATCTCTCCTAGTTTTATCATATATTCTTTATGAAATATTCTTTATTGTTCATAAATAAAAATATATAGATTATTTTGTTTTGTCTAATGCAGTCTCGACGTGTTAAAATATACCAAATAATAATTTTCTTTTTAGACATAGTATATTTGAATATTATTGAATATCCTTGTGTAAAATCTATTTGTAAGACATCAATAATATGTTTAAAGTATTATCTCCATATGATAGCGATTTGCAATAGCGAGTTTAGATTTTCTAATGATAACTTTATTTTAATTATTCTATTTAATTAATTTTTATGCTAATAAATTTAACAATTTTGAACAACAGATAATATTTTCATTTTTACATTTAGTGGAGTTTAGTATAATTATGATTAAAATGTAAAATTGTAATATAATTAATTTAAAATGTGTAATTATAAAATATATTCAGTTTTCTATTTTTTTTTTCTTTAATTTATATATATATATATATTTAACATGAAAGAGAAAATAAGAAAAGAAATTTTAATAAAACATTCTTTCTGAACATATAGTAAAACATATTAAACCACTTAAAAAGAAATAAAGAAATATAGAAACACCTGCTTTATTTTAAATTTTCCCTTTATCCTGTTAATTAAAAATACTTGTAACGCATTAGTGGTATTATTCCTTCAATTAGTATAATGAAACATTTACTGAAAAATGATGTTTTGCAGACTAGCTTCATTGACAAAGAGTTAATTTAAATGAGATAGAACAAAAGGGTGAAAACAGTTACAAATTATAAGAAAAAAAAAATAAAAAGTATAGCTTACACGGAAAACATTTTAAGTTTGTTAATTGAATATGAATCAACCCTTGTATAATAGAAAATTGTCTAGTCAAAAAAAGAGAAAACCGGTTTAGTCATAAAAAGTTAAGAATGTTTTTTTTTTTTTTTTTTTTTTTTTTTTTACATTTTACAGCAAAGTAGAAAGCGATTATGATTGCCTGTCTGCCTGTCTTTCCACGCTTTAACTTCCCTAAATGATCATGGAATTCTTTGAAACTGATATGTGTTATTTAAGTTCACTAAGGTATGCTCTCTATTTGAAATGAATTAAATACCACCATCAGCTCGTATAGATTGTTACCAGAAACTACTTTAAAGCATGGAATTCCATGAGAGATATTTTTATGTAGCAGATTTTAGTACATTTATTATGCAAAAATCATAATGAAATTGACAATTATTATTCATAAACATAAAACAGATTTTCTATAAAATAAAGAATGATTACCATTACGAATTACAGCGGTACACTAAAATATTCAGATACAGTTTGGACTACAATTAGATATTGCTGCAACTGCATTTTTGTTTGTGTTAATTTTTTTAGCACTTTTCAAATAGGTTTAAAAGAGATATGAATTCAGTTAGTCCATTTGTCTGTCGTTTTGTCAATCTGCTGTGTAATAGCTTAGCCAAAGTACACTGAAGGTTAAACGATGCATTGTGTACGTACAGATTGAAAGTGCCAATAATCTATGCGAACTGCATGATTTTTCGTTCTTTTTTAATTTATACTGCGTTACATGCAAAATGGGCATCAGGTTTAAAGTACATTGATAGTTATTATCATCATTATCTATATATTAATTTGAGACATGTTTTTGTCTGTCTCCACTAAATTGAGAAATCGGCTAGGTGTAAAAATTTGGTTGAGCTGTCAGAAAAAAAGGTATCGGTCTGTAGATATGTTATGAAAAGATAAAAATAAAAAAAAAGTCGAACGGTTTCCCCCTCTGGGGGGGGGAGGGGGCAGGTGTTAAAAACACGTTTACGAGCTTAACTCAGCTCTAAATTACTTTACGGTGAAGAAATTGTACATATAGGGAATAGAGTCGAATACTAAAAAATCACTTACAGCAAATTTGGAATTTTCGATTTTGAAGGGAGGAAAAATCGATTTGGAGGGGGGCGGGAAAGGGGGAAATTAGTTTGAGAGGGAAATCCGTTCTAGACCCACACATGTAGCACCTCATTTTAAAGGTCTTGAAATTTTATGTTGATTGAGGATGTTTGTATACAATATAGTGCGCCCCCTGGTGGTGAAAAATGGAACTAGGTGATTTTGTAGTAGACCCTATCATGTTATATCTTATTTAAAGGTCTTGGTATTTCCTGATCGTTGGTGATGTTCGTACAGAACACACTGCGCCACTGACGGTGGAAAGTGCAACTAAAGAATTTTGTAGTTGACACCACCATATGACACCTTATTTGAAAGGTCTTGGAAATCCAAGGCGATTAGTAATAGAGGTCTTGAAATTTCATGTTGATTGAGGATGTTCGTATACAATATACTGTGCCCCCTGGTTTTTAAAAATGGGACTAGGTGATTGTGCAGTCGACCCTATCATGTTACACCTTATTTTAAAGGTCTTGGTATTTCCTTACCGTTGGTGTTGTTCCTATAGAACACGCTGTGCCCCCTGCTGGCGAAAAGTGCAACTAAAGGATTTTGCAGTTGACACCACCAGTGACACCTTATTTGAAAAGTCTTGGAAATTCAAGGCGATTGGTGATGTTCGTATACAACATACTGCACACCCTGGTGGAGGAAAGTGGAATTTGCAACGCATGCGTAGCATGCTTGCTTGCTATACAGTGCAGCAATCACAGGCAGAGGTAACACGGGTCAGAGGTTCGCTCGTTTCAAGGTTCATTTTTGAGAATTTTTCATGCTATTAGCGGCCTGTATATAAGCAACCGCAGGCACCGGCTCACGAGGCCAAGTTCCGTTATGTTTGAGGTTTTTTTTTTTTTTTGCGATGCTTTCATTTGAAAATAGAAATTCAACAAAATCGAGTTAAAGATATAAAACCATACAAATTTAAGGTTCATTTATGGTTATTATCATGGGCCCGGGCATTGCCGGGCGGGTTCGTTTGGTTCCAGGTTAATTTTTTGGTATTTTTTTATTTTATTAGCAGCCCACGTATGTGCTGCCGAAAAAACCGGAGTCACAAAGCAGAGTTTCGATGAGTTCGAGGTTTTTTTTTTTTTTTTTTTTTTTCTTTTTGTTACTGATGATTATTTTTTTCGTGATGCTTTCATTTAAAAACAGAAATTCAAACTAAATCGAGTTAAAGGTATAAAATCATACAAATTTAATGTTCATTTAAGGTATCATGGGCCCTGGCAACACCTGGCGGGTTCGTTCGGTTCCAGGTTAATTTTTGGGAATATTTTTATGTTATTAGCGGCCGGCGTATGCGCTGCCTCAGGAAACAAGGCAGAGTTTTGCTCGGTTGGAGGTAATTTTTTTTTTGTTACATCTGATTATTTTTTTCGGGATGCTTTCTTTTAAAAACAGAAATTCAAACTAAATCGAGTTAAAGGTATAAAATCATACAAATTTAAGGTTCATTTAAGGTATCATGGGCCCGGGCAACACCGGGCGGGTTCGTTCGGTTCCAGGTTAATTTTTGGGAATATTTTTATGTTATTAGCGGCCGGCGTATGCGCTGCCGAAGGCACCAGGGTCACAAGGCAGAGTTTTGTTCGGTTCGAGGTAATTTTTTTGTTACAGCTGATTATTTTTTCACAATGTTTTTATTTAAAAATAGACATTCAAACAAAGTCGAGTTAAAGATGTAAAACCATACAAATTTAAGGTTCATTTAAGGTTTTTACCATGGGCCCGGAAAACGCCGGACGGGTCAGCTAACATGTAGTCTTAGTATTAATCGAAATAGAAAATGAAAGGTAGGAACCGTTTATTTGGAGTCAGTTTGACGTCACATTGACTTTACTTTGTAGAAAGTGATGTCATATATAGTATTTCTATTTATAAACATTTTTCTGACTTTCTTCTTTTTAAGTGAAATGTCGTAAATTATATTAGATGTTTTAATTTGAAATACATTTAAATAATGATGCGACGTTTTTTGAAACATTACGGTCCATAAAATGATCGTCGAATTCGACGGGTTCCAGCTAGTTAATTTTATAAATATAATTTTGTATTTTATTTTATGTTTTACACATTTCCAATATTAATTAATAGAAAAATGAATTTGTTTGAATTAAACCTCTCCGGATACTATAATTCTGTATAGAATTTAATCACTTTTTTTCTTCTAGTATTAAAATTCCAAACTAGTTTTCTTTAAATAAATCTTTAAATAAATCTTAATAAAATATCTATCTTTACATAAAATAAACTTTAAAAGAAAAGAAAAGGAAAGAAAGAAAGAGAAAGGAAAGAAAAAATCTTTGTTTATTTCCCTATATTGTAAAGCTACGAGAGATTGCACGGTAAGAGAGATTGCACGGTAGGAGAGATTGCCCATATAATTGGTCGGTAGGGAGGAGGAGAATCCGTTTGCTTCTACTCCAAGTGGATGTATAATAGGGTGGTGCGAAAAAATTCAAATTTCGATTTTCGATTCGTAATACCGCGGAAAAGTTGTCTGTGGCCATTGTATAAAAAATAAAAAAAAAAGTTTTGAAATTGCATAATATCTTCCGATCGCGCATGCGCGTCGAATTTACAAAAATTGACGATTTTCAAGGTTTTTTCGTATTAAAACAAAAATTAACTTCTGCAATGTTTCGATTCGTAATAGCGCGGAAAAGTTGCTTATTACCATTGTAAACAAAACAGAAAAAGAAAATTTGAAATCACATAATATCTTCCGATCGCGCATGCGCGTCAAATTTACGAAAATTGGCGATTTTTAAGGTTTTTTTCGAGTAAAAACAAAAATTAGCTCCTGCAATATTTCGATATATTATAATAAATAAACAATAGAAATAGATGCAAAATTAATAAATTATATTATAATTAATAAATTAAACAATATTCATTTTTGCAAAAAATGTAATATAACAAATACTTACATTAATACTTCCTGTTGTAAATGTTCTGTAAATCATAAAACTGCGACAATCCAGTCACCAACCTCGTCATTTCAAACTGTCTTTTTCAGGGATAGAAACTTTGTAGTGTGATTTTTGTGAAAACTCAGGCATGATAGATCGGGATTCAAGCGTTGTTTTAATGTAGCCATCCCTTGACTCATATTCACAAAGTTTTAAGTGAATGTTTTAAGTGTTTCATGTGAAAAGTAAAAAAAGATTCCAGTTATTGAGCAACGGTTCATCTATCTTCAAAGAATGCACAGATTGGGAAAAATCGGCACGATAGACAAAACGGAGACCAAAAAATTAGAAAATAGGATCAAAAGGAAATTGTGCCAATCCCCAAAATGTGATACTTCAAAACAAGTTTCTGTACAACCCATCCATATCGAAAGTGATTCTTTAGAAGACTTGAGCATGCAGCGAAATGTTTCTCAGGATGAAATAAATGATAGTGGATCTGAATATAAGCCACGCAACTCTAAAAAAAAAAAAAAAAAAAGCAACTCCGTGGCAAATGAGAATAAAGTTACAAGCAACAGCGTTACATAGCGATCGGTACGGAGTATTGGAAAGAGCAACTGCTGCTATTGCATCAAGCGTGCTTGAGGACATTGGCATTATAACTAAAAGGGATTCTTCCCAAGTTATTGATAGATATAAAATTCGAAGGGAAAAAAGTTGCAATAGAACTGAAATCCAAAACAAAATTCAAAAAGCCATAGAGCAGCTTCGTGGTCTTTATTTCGATGGGAGAAAAGATAACACTTTACTCATAGAAGAGATGGAATAAAAAAAAGTTTAGAAGGACAGTAAACGAAGATCGTTATTCCATAATTAAAGAGCCTGGCTCTACATATGTTGGTCATGTCTCCCCATGTTCCGGATCAGCTAAAGACATCGCATACAGCATGCTGTCCTTTCTGGAGAAAAACAAATTTTCACTGGAAGATCTAAGCATTGTTGGATGCGATGGTACTAACGTCAATACTGGGCGGAAAAAGTGATTCGCCAAATAGAAATTTATATTGGACGCCCATTGCAAAGGTCCATCTGTTTGCTGCATTTTATCGAGCTGCCATTCCGTCGCCTGTTTCAACATGTAGATGGAGCAATTACGGGACCTGATTCATTTTGTGGGCAAATTGGACAGCAACTTATCAAATGCGAAACACTGCGAGTGGTAGGTTTTCAACAAATCTATTGTACAACCCCAGAATTAGATCGAGATATATTGAGCAAAGATCAGAAATATTTTCTGGATATTTGCCTTGCAATAAAATAGGTAACTGTCCAAATGATTTGTCTCATGGTAATCCTGGCCCTTTTTCACATTCCAGGTGGCTTACAACAGCCAGCAGGGTCCTTAGACTTTATGTTAGTACAGAAAGTCCGTCAGATGTGCTAAAAGTCTTAGTTAATTTCATTATGAAATCATACATGCCCGTCTAGTTCGAAATTAAAGTAGGCAATACTTTTACAGATGGTCCTATTCATCTTTACAGATCCAATGAAACTTCTCGTTATTTGCCTGATAACCTGAAGCAAGTTGTCGACCCCGTGATCGAAAGAAATGCGTTCTTCGCACACAATGAAAATTTATTGTTCGCTATGATTTTCGACAAGAGGACACATACAAGGGAGCTTGGCCTGAGAAGAGTTCTAAAAGGTAGAGAACGTGTTTCGAAAGGGAAAACAGTCAGAAATTTTGTACCTCCAAAATTGAACTTCAATGCAACTGAATACACAGAACTCATTGACTGGAGCTCAGTAAAATTATATCCTCCACCTCTACTTCGAAACATATCCAACGATAAAATAAAATATTTCATATAATCTGGTGAAGTACCAAACTGGGATGTAAAGAACGTCCCCTGCCGCACGAGTTTGTGGAAAGATGTGTGAAACTGGTTTCAGAAGCATCAATAAAACTTTGTGAATATGAGTCAAGGGATGGCTACATTAAAACAACGCTTGAATCCCGATCTATCATGCCTGAGTTTTCACAAAAATCACACTACAAAGTTTCTATCCGTGAAAAAGACAGTTTGAAATGACGAGGTTGGTGACTGGATTGTCGCAGTTTTATGATTTACAGAACATTTACAACAGGAAGTATTAATGTAAGTATTTGTTATATTACATTTTTTGCAAAAATGAATATTGTTTAATTTATTAATTATAATATAATTTATTAATTTTGCATCTATTTCTATTGTTTATTTATTATAATATATCGAAATATTGCAGGAGCTAATTTTTGTTTTTACTCGAAAAAAACCTTAAAAATCGCCAATTTTCGTAAATTTGACGCGCATGCGCGATCGGAAGATATTATGTGATTTCAAATTTTCTTTTTTTGTTTTGTTTACAATGGTAATAAGCAACTTTTCCGATCTATTACGAATCGAAACATTGCAGAAGTTAATTTTTGTTTTAATACGAAAAAACCTTGAAAATAGTCAATTTTTGTAAATTCGACGCGCATGCGCGATCGGAAGATATTATGCGATTTCAAAACTTTTTTTTTTACTTTTTTTACAATGGCCACAGACAACTTTTCCGCGGTATTACGAATCGAAAATCGAAATTTGAATTTTTTCGCACCACCCTAATGTATAACAGCAAGAGTAGAGTGTAGACTTGAATATGCACGTTCAATTTTTCCATAATCTAAGATAAAACGTAGTTATTCTCTCTTGTTTTAAATAAATAAATATTTGAATTTTCATATCGACTCATACAAATTTCTATAAGGTGGCAGCAGTATATATATATATATATATATATATATATATATATATATATATATTAATTAAACCATTTCTCATAAGCTTCTAACCTCGACTAACGGTGAAAACACCAACTCTCCATAAAAGCGAATCATTACTCAATATAAAGCTGCGCAATCTCTCCTACCGAAATATGAGTTTGCGTCTTTTCTACTAAGGAAAGAATGTGCGTTAATTTTATTAAATTTCTATACTAAGAGAGTTTACGCAGCTTATTTACAGTGTTGGAAAATTTAAGAGCATACTTATTCAATAGCCACCACTTTATTTATCTGTAAGGATTCTCTAATCACTTCGAAAGTTATCCGTCAATTAAGTATATCACATGTCACTCCTCAAAATTATTGGTGGTAGTAGAATAAAACAGCCCTAAATTTCGCAACGCAGCTTAGTGGTAATGCAAGACAATGCATAAAATTGTTGAATGTCTGGAAATGTACCAGGTGACAACTTCGACAAGTGACTGGACTAATTTAACCTATTCTGGACTTAACATCTTTTTTGAAACAGAATCCAGAATCCGTAACATAACATTAATCAGGAAAGGTAACTATCGACAAAGACACACCTTTGGCGGTGTTATATGTTATACGTCGCCATCGCACGAAAGGTATAGATTATGGTGATTCTAGTACTTATAAATTTTTACATGGACACAAAAAAAAATTACACATCATTATGGCCTACAAGCTCAAATTATATATAGTGCGATAACGTCTAAAAACCTTTTTCAAATGAACCGAAAATTTATATACATATTATAAGTCACCGTCACAGTCACAAGAAATGTATGAATTTCAAAGAAACTAGCGAGCATAGTTTTTATTTATTTATTTATTTTATAGGCACACAGTAAAAAATACTTTATCATTATAGCCTACAGGCTAAAATAATTTTAATTGAGACAGCGTCTAAATGTTTTATCCGATTGAACTGGAAATTGATAAAATATAAATTTAGGAGAGTTTGTGCACAATTCAACAGAACAATATAAAAAATACAAATATTACTTTTTTGCTAAACAATTAGCGCGTAAATTTAAATTGATCCTTCTTCTATATGTTCCAGGTGCTATTTTGTTGCTGTGTTATAATTTAAAAGAATAGCTGTAATAAAATAAAGAAAACTGTTTTGCGCAATCTCTTCTTATAGGGTAAAAGTGATTGCGACGTGGGTAGACGAGATTGTTCTCAATTAAAACTCCAATTATAATAATAATAATAACTACATTTAAATGGTATTGTTGTAAGGTATTTGTAAACAAATATTTTTGTATTGAGAGTGGATATTTCAATTCAATAATTAAAAAAAAAAAAAAAAAAAAAAAAACTACAAAAATTCTCTATACATTAAAAAAAAAAAAAGTTACTGTCGCTGGCGTCGAGTTTTTTTGCCTGCGATCAGTGCCTGATTTATAGCAGGGCTTTCGGGGCACGTGGCCTGGGCCCTCACATTGAAGGGGCCGCAAGAAATTACATCATGCATTAAAAAAAATGAAAATTTTCTTAATTTTGCTATGATGATCGATGTTTGCCATTTTTTCTTCAATAGATAACGATACTACTGTGCTGTTTTATAAATCTGAGGTCATTTAATCCTTCATTATAAATATTTCATTATTGCAAAAATATATATTTTCTTGAAAAATTATACTAAGCTCTGAAAAAGTAATACTGAAAAGTGAAATACTTTCTAAAATTACAATTTTTCTGAAAACTGAGTTTTGATTTTAACACTTGGATCAATCCTAAAGTGTACGTGGAAGACGACATAGTAAAATCTGTTCGAAAATTTGCTTTTTAAAATTAAAATTGGCGATTGCAGAAAAAGAAAAGGAAAACATCCAAGTGCAGCTTTTTTTTTCTTTTTTTTTTTTTTTTTTGGTCCCTTAGTGTATAATACTGTGCATTAAAGATATTTACCTTAAAAATATTTTCTCTGTGTGATTAATGTAACATCAGATTGTAAATATTAAAGTACGGGGAGGGGGGCCCATTAAACATGAGTGCCCTGGGCCTCCAAGTGAGTATATCGGTCCCTGCCTGCGATCGCACCTTCTCTCGGAGGGCAGTGCCTTTCGCGCCATGAGAGGTACCAATGTGTTCCGAATACTCCAAAAAAGACATTTCAGTTGCTTAGAAATTTCTATCTTTTTATTTAAAGGAGTTATTAACTATAAACGACGGGTTTATGAAGGTTATTTGCCATCTTGAAAAATGTTTCTGCCAGCGACGTTATTCTTCTGTCATGAAGTCGTTTTACTCAGGAAAATTAATGTATGATCCATGGCTGTAGGTAGCTAGGTTGGATTTAACGTCGCCCCAGTAATGCGCTGTGGGTAATTGGCGACTGTCTTGGTCACATTCCTAGAGATGTTCCGGAAAATGCCATCAAAATTTTGATCCTCAACAGAGCGGATGGGTTTCCCGCTTTGGTGACCTCCACAGGTATACTTTTGATGTGAACGTGGAGGACTTCGCGACCACAACAGATTTTATGTACACCAGACACTAATAGTGTAAACGACGGTCTTTGGCCGTCTCAAGTATCGAACAGGCAATCTTCCAATTCGGAGTCTCGGTCTGGATCCATTGCTGTAAAAAAAAAAAAAAAAGAAAGAAAAAGGGTCATATAATAAAGCTGCATTGCAAAATGAGTCTAGATATTACAAAATTCTTTCTATTAAAAAAAATAAATAAATAAATAAAAAAATCAGTATAATTTTAAAAGAAATAAATAAAAATAAATATTGTGATATTAATCATTATGTATTTCAGTTTGGCATTGAACACGGGTATTTTTACATTACTTTTCTTCTTTTGTCTTATTAATATTCCTATTCAGTCAAAAACAATTAGGCGAATAGGCGGGCAGAGCTCTGCATAACTAAATAAGTAAAATCAGTCGGGGGGAGGCGAAGCCTCCCTCGGGGGTTGTGGAGCGGAGCGAGCAGGGTGCAAAGCCCCCCAGTTATTAAAAAAATAATAATAATAATAACATTAAATTACTATATAACACGTTTAAGTTAAAATTAGTCCATTTCTTTTTCATGGTTTCTTGTATGATGAAAGAATCTCTCGTTGTAAACAATCATTAAACTCTTTATTGTGCATGGTGAAGTTATTGTGCAACCACCTGGGACAAGTAATTTTGTTCCAGACGGGTTTCATACATTGTGTTCACTGCATTTCCGATCAAAAAAAGAAAAAAAAAGTTTTGTACACCATGTTTGCAATGCTATATGGCTCATCCCGCTCATTTTTAAGCACAGAATCCGCGCACCATTTACCATTTATTAAAGTTTCTTACTTTTTCCCCCCCTCAAAATCTTCCCCCCGAAAATGCTCAAAACACAAAGCCTAGCTATCACTTGATTTGAAATCTTCTCGTTTCAACTTTAAAATCGTTTACGTTTATTTATTTTATTTTATTTTATTTTATTTTATTGTAATTTTTTATTTAGACGAATACATTCCTTAAGAAGTTCGAACGGGTTGATATTATTTGCTTGTATTTAGGTTTATCCCTTTTATTTAAACAGCCGATAGATGCACAAAACTTGAGCATCATACTTGAAAGTGCTGCAAAACTAAATAGATATACAATATCATTTAAATATTTTGAGATAAATTTCTCATTAGTTAACATAAGCATTCTAAAGGTAAATCCCACCAGAGGTGTGTCTTCTGTCGATCATCCCACTCCTGAACAATGTTCAGTACGTGATTCTAGGATCCCTCTCCTTTAAGATGAGCTGTTTCGAGTGGGGTGAACTAGTTCAATCACTTGTCGAAGTTATTTCCAGATGCAGTCCGAGATATTCAACAAACGCATCCTCATTTTCTTCCCATTGCTAATAATCTGCGAAATCTCTGTTAGCATAGAATTTTATTAAAATCAATGCGCAATCTCTCTTAAATAGCAAAAGCGCAGACTCTCTCGTTTTGGTAGGAGAGAATTCACAGTCTTTCATTAAATACTAATTCGCTTTTAGCGAAAATCTTAGTCCTCGTATCGTTAGTCTATGTTAGTGGCTTATGAAAAATTGTTTAAATTAAAAATATTTTGTACTACTATCATTATATTTAAATTCTTAGGAAAGGTTATTAAAATGCATGCATATATTTTTTAAAACAAGGCAAAATAATCACTTTTTTACCTTATACTCTTGAAGCAATCAACATGCACATTCAAGTCGTAATTTCACTATTGATGATTTACAACCACGTAAAATTGCAACACGGCCACTCTGCTCGTTTCCATCGAACCCCTATTTGCGTAATCTCTCCTAAACCGCGACCTCTCCTAGATTCATCTTACATGTTATAGGCTACTGTCATGAATTTTATGGTTTTTCTAACAAGGGAAGTATGAATCACTAAAATTCCTACTGAAACCAGACTAAGCTTAATTAAAGAGCATGGTCTAAAACTAGGGCAGCGTGCAAATTTGCTGCGCAGCTAGAAAACGACCTAAAAGATTTATCTGTTTCTATCAATAACAAGACGGCGTAACGTAGTGGTTAGAACGTTCAGCTTGAGTAACAAAGGTCGTGAGATCTTTTTTTTTTTTTTTTTTTTTTTTTTTTTTTAATTTCTTTTATTATACATTTCTCTTTTTCCTTAAGTTTACTTGAGTTCAAATCCCGACGAAATGTTCATTTTTATTATTATTATTATTATATATATATATACCGGGTGATTCAAAATAGATGTTACAGCAATTATCTCGTAAACTAAGAAAGATAGAAACAAACTTCCAATTACAAAATTAGAGCAAATTAAGAGTAGATTTCAGATATGGCATTTTTATGTCAAAGGGGCTGTATACATATTAAATATGAAATTTAATTTTTATACGGCCCCTCCTATCGTATGACTTATATTTAGAAAAATATTCCCCTCGCTCTAACAAGCAAAATAAAAAAAAAATCATCTCTCTAAGTCAAAATCTCGCTGAGTTATTGCAATTTGAAAATGATGACTTACACCACTTTTTTTTCAATTTTGGCATCTATTTTTCGACGCCAACGGGCTGACTTTAGGGGGTTATCTATGAGTTGAGAAAAATTAAAAAAAGATCCTTTATTTTAAAATAGCAACTAAAATCGTTCAAACACGTGAAATCAACAATTTTAAGAATTTAATGCAAATTTACATTATTTCGTATTGTTAAAAAATTTAATAGTTAAATTTCTTAGGGGCCACCTGCAAATTAAAACACGTTAAGAGAGAGAAAAAACTAAAAGACTAGCAAAACCGTGTGAAATTTTTGCGCTTTATTTTTACCACTTTCCATCATGGTTGATAAATTTAATGACTTCGGTTCTTTAACAATTCCAGCAAGATTGAAAAGTGTTAATGGTGTTAATGACTTCGATTTGTCTGTCTGTCCATCCGTCCTTCTGTGTGTCTGCGCTCTAACTCCCGTGAATATTCATAGAATTTCCTGAAACTGATATATGTTATTTGAGTTCACTATCGGATGTTCCTTATTGAAAATGGAGTGAATACATCTGCTAGCTTGTGCACAGGGACACCCGAAAGTATTCCAAAGCATTGTGTTCTATGAGAGGTATTTTTATAAACCATATTTTCATACCTTTAACTTACGCATATATTAATAAAATTGAAATACGTTATTATAGTTTTCTATCGGATATTTTCTATAGAAAATGGAGTAAATACCATCACTGGTTTGTATAAAGGGACACCCAAAAGTATTCCAAAGCATTGCGTTCTATGTGAAGATATTTCTACAAACCAAAATTTAATTACTTTGCATAAATATTAATGAAATTGAAGTATGTTATTCATATGCACAAAAGAATGCTTTCTATACTGTACAGTACGATTAACATTAGATTTACAGGGCACGCAAAAATATTCAGTTAGGTTAAGGGTTATTATTGGACATTTTCTGGAATTGTATTTTCGTTTACATTAAACATTTTCTAACAATTTTTAACTGCGAATAGGATTTCAATTTGCATTTTTTTTTTTTTTTTTGGTCTGACTGTCTATTTGTCCGTCTGCCCGCCCCCAGCGTCTGTAAATATTTTCAGAAATGATATATGTTATTCAGGTTTACTATATGATATTCCCTATTTAAAATGGCATTAATTCTTTACAATTGGTTTATGTACAGGAACGCACAAAAAATGCCAATGTATTGCGTTTTGGGACAGATATTCTTATGAATTACATTTAAATAACTTTATACTGTAAAACTCATAAGGAAATTCATATTTATTGTTAATATTCTAAAATAATGTTTTGTATAGAGTATGATATGGTATAGATGTATAATTCTATGCCAGGGGGTTACCGCCCTTCTCAACCCCCGTTTAATTATAGTGCCTATACTTATCAAAACAAAAATCAAGTGTGTTACCAATTTCCTTGAAACTTGCAAACCTTCATCAACTTTTCAAGTGGCAACTAGATATGGCATCCAAAGTACCAAATTCGCCTTTCCTGTACTTATTAGTTTCTCATACCCATAAGGTAGAGAAAGTATTGTTTTTGCGCCAAATTTTCGAAAGTGAGTTTTTGTTATATTTAGACGTTTTGAGGTTCCCTGAATATGAAATTCGTGTTTTTAGCGGTTGGTCTGTATGTGTGTCTGTCTGTTATCAGTTTATCTCAAGAACAAATTGCAGTAGACATTCCAAACTTGGTATTTTAATTATGTATCATATAGGAATGCTACACTAAGCTTTTCATTGAGATGAAGCAAATGGTTCGTGTACAGAGACACTCAAGAATATTCAAATACATTACGTCTATGGGGGAAATTGCAGGTAAGTAGAGTTTAACACCTATAGGCTGCACTAAACCAAATGAAACGAATATATATTTTTTATATGCATAAAAACATGCCTCATGCAGAATATGGCAGGGAAATCATTCACTGTTCATTTACAGGGCTACACAAAAAACTAGATTACAATGTGACAATAGCTGAAAATTGATGGAAGTGCATTTTAGGTTGTGCCGTATATTATTACTATAGGTTTATATTTAGGTGCACTTTGTGGTTTGTACATATTTTTCAAAAGATATACGGGGTTGCAAATATTTAACGACCCTCTTCACTTACCGTCGCCCGAAGCCCGAGCCAATGTAATTCTATGGGGAAATTTTCTTTACAAATAACTTATTAACTAATACATATTTTTAAATTCTGTTTTCACATTCAGAAAATTCCTAACTGTTAAATTGTCGGACCTTTTTTAAAAATGTATTTTTTTAATTTTTAATATTTTATTTTGAAATTACAAAATTAAAAATTTTACATATTGAAAATTCGTATTTTACAGCTTCAAAATAAAATATAAATAATTAAAAAAACAATTTTTTAAAAAAGGTCCGTCAATTTAACAGCTGGGAATTTTCAAAATGTGAAAACGAATTTAAAAATATGTATTAGTTAATAAGTTATTTATAAAGAAAGATTTCCCATAGAATAACATTAGCTTCGGCTTCCGGCGGCGGTGAGTGAAGAGGGACCTTAAGCTAAAATATTCTTTTTTATTGTTAGTGAAAGCGCTTTACTATAATATTTTACCATGTCCAGGAAAGCTGCTCAGGAATGAAAATGAATTCCTCATAGACATATGATAAATATGTATGTTTTTAAGCTAAATATGCATCGCTTGTGTTTTGTGTATTTACACGCTTTAAGGCTTCCTTATTACCAAAGCCATATTTTTTAATGTTTGATTATTGCCTGCGTCGAAAAATTTCAGGAAACGAATAATTTCCGGAGATCCCCCCTCACACAGAACTAATTATCATTAAAACTCTTCCGAAGCCTAATTTGAATTATTTTAACGTAGGTTTACATAACAGTACTCTTTATGTTACCTCTTAATTTCCAACCTGTATTTATGGTATTAAATTTCTGGGTAATAGAAAGTCGTGTGAGTGGCACACCAGATTATTTGTTGTTAAATTATGCTGATAATTCATATATATACAGATCAACGAATAAAAATTTACCTTTCGTATTCAGGAGACCTCAAAATGGGATATCTCTCCAAAAGCTACTTTGTTTACAGTATGGGTATGAGAAATTAATTTTGCGTTCTGTCTCAGCAGTGTTCTTCGAAAAAAAAAAAAAATATGCAGCAAACACTTAGACCAATTACATTTAGTAATAATAATAATAATAAATATTTACCTTAATTTTGGGTAGCCCTGTATATTGTCTATGAACTATATACACATGACTTTGTGTACGTAAATTTAGTGTTAAATGTAAAACAAGTAACACAAAATGAAATACACTTCCAGCAATTCCCGAGTATAGCTCCAATATATCGAAATACTCTGGGTAACCCTGTAAATGAATGATGAATGGTTGCTATACCAGAATCTACATAAAACATGCTTTTATGCGTATAAAAAATTTGTTCTTTTCATTTTGTTTAAGGCAGTCTGTACATGTCACACTGTACATATGAGAAATTTCGCTCACAGACGTAATGTATTCGAATTCTTTTAGATGACCCTGTAAACAAACAATTGTCTGATCGTAACGAATACTTTAGTGTAGCACCGCAATATGATACGGATTTAGAATGTCGAATTGAATTTTCTGCTACTATTTGTTCTTGAGATATTCTAATAATACACAGACACACACACATACACACACACACACACAGAGAGAGAGAGAGAGAGAGAGAGAGAGACCAACCACTAAAACATGATTTTTGAAGTGCAAATATAACAAAAGGTAATTTTCGGAAATTTGAATCAAAAACAATTCTTTCTCTACACCGTGTATATGAGTAAGAGAATGTATAAAGAAAGAAAAAAGAATTTGAAAATTCTCTTTCAGTACATAAATTATTCATAAATTTTATTTGTTAAATTATCAATGAGCATTTTCTTGTGTATTCACTAGAGAAAAGGAGACATAACAGGTTAAAATAGCCGTCTTTCTCTGAATGATTTCTTTTTCTTTCCCCCCCCCCCCCCCAAACGCTTAATCAACGTGTGCCTTATTACAAAAGCAATAGTAATTACAATTTCTCACTTTTGATACAACCCCTTAAGACTTGGCGAAAAATGCTAGAATTTTCAAATTGCAATAACTCAGCGAGATTTTGACTTAGAGAGATAATTTTTTTTTTTTTTTTTTTTTGATTGTTAGAGCGAGGAGAATATTTTTCTAAATATAAGTCATATGATAGGAGGGGCCGTATAAAAATTAAATTTCGTATTTAATATGTATACAGCCCCTTGTACAAAAGAATGCCATATCTGAAATCTACTCTTAATTTGCTCTAATTTTGTAATTGGAAGTTTGTTTCTATCTTTCTTAGTTTACGAGATAATCGCTGTAACATCTATTTTGAATCACCCGGTATATATATATATAAATAAATGAAATAAAACAAATCATTAAAATAAATGAATAACGTTAGAGAAAATAATTATTAAACTTAATTAAAAATTAATAAATAAATAAATACACTATATAGATTAAAAATTACTATTCACTATATTATTAAAAAAATATATAGGATAAAATTACCTCTTTGTGAAGAAAAAATCACGTTTAAATTTACGAATGAATTTTCAAGTTAATAATGACTGATTAGAAGTAAGAAAATGATCAAATCATAAGCACTTTTCACGATGATAACAACATATAAAAGAAAATTTATCTTAATTAATTTCATTACAGTCTTGTTCAACTTTGAAGCACGTATCGCAAGCATGTTGGAAATTATTTGTCTATTCTTCGAGATAACCACCCAGCAAACACAGAACTATCATATTGACACCAAAATGATATCTTACGCCAAACACGAAAGGTATCATTACGATGCCAGCGATTCGTAACTTTTCTGTGTTGAAACTGTCCGCGAAATCGATACCCGTAGCGATACGGGAATAGGTGTCGGTCCGGCATCGCGTATCTGATACAGATACGAACGCCACCGATACTTCCAACACGAAAGTGTTAAAAAAATGACACTATTCGATATCTTTATGTAGCCACTACGATCCTTATTTTTGACGCATATATGATACATATAGGACTTGTGCCAATCTGCCGACAGTTATAAGATAGTCGGCGTTTCCTGTCAATTTTAATATGCATAATTTTAGTATTTTCTATACATAAACACAAAATAATTATTTTTACAGGTATCGATTTATTTTCTTTAAATATATATACATTTAACTATATTTTAACGGTACAGTCAAATAGTGGAAACTCTGATAAAGATAAATTAAATAAAAATCTGCAGTTATATATATGTATATATGTATTTCATTATAGCATGTAATGACTTTTTTTTTTTTTTTTTTTAAGTTTTAAGTAGTCACATTTGAATGATTTACTAAAACAAAATTAAGAATTATTAAAAGTAAATCTATTTTAAAAATTCTGTTATGGACAAATTTTACTGTAATTAAAAATCAACTAATTAAAGCTTTGAGTTTATCCACTAAAATATATATATAAATAGATCTATCAAAGCATTTTTTTTCTTTAAAAATGAAAGCTTTGATAAATTATTCTTATTTTAGGAAATTATTAGATATTAATTTCTATTTCTTAATAAAAAAAAAAAAAAAAAAAGCTTTTATAAGTTTTATTTTTATTACTTTAAATTTGAACAGTCCATAAAAAATGTATCATAAAGGCATATTTATATGTGTGTTTGCAGGCAGTGTTTCCGATATTCCATATCATTGCATAGAACTCTCCACCAGAAAATCACTTACAATTTATATAAACCAAAATTTAGTATTATACAGAGATTTCTTGTGGATAATGCTACGGAATGTTTGCAGTTCTTTTGTTACACACAACGTCTTCACTACTGAAAGAGAGGAATATTACATCAGATGACAAACAAGCTTAGAAATAATCCATTACCTCCCCCCCCCCCCCCGTCCAATGGGACTTATGATTTTAAATAAAAAATTATTGTTGGTCAGTGCAATATAAAATAGGGTAGAGTGTAAAATTTGCGACCTCCCCTCCCTTTTCAACAGGTCAATATTAGGTATGACCCTAGAAAAAGTTTCAGCTGTCGCTATGAGAACAAATGAAACACACAGTACAAGAAAGTGGGGTGTAGTATTTATATGTGGGAGGTATTGAGATGAGTCTCAGCAAGGTTTTCCTTTTTAATTTTGAACTAAAAATTGTTTACTTTTTTAATTAAGATATTAATTAAATATATAGATATATATTTAATACATTACAGATTTTTTCAGAAAAAACCCTTTTTTTTTTTTTTTTTTTTTTTTTTTTTTTTGTAATCATCAGTAATGAATTTTTTTACGATAAAATAAATGAATAATTTAAGGGAAAATACATTTAGATAAAATTTCATTACTGATTTGTTTTAACATTTTATGCCAACTTTTTATTGAATCGCAAATAAGTTTTGATTGTCTACTCTTAATTGTATTCTTATCCATGCTACTTACACATAAAAAATTCGAATCAACAATAGCTGTTGCTCAAATGTTTGACATCACATTTAACGTCTATTACAATTATTTTATAATTGTCAAATTTTGTTTTTTGGGAGAACTGACAGTAAAATTATTACATTGTTTACCTAAACCATTGTATAAAGCACAGCACTATTGAAGACCTAAGTCTGCCATGAGATGTAGATGCTGAATCAAGTCACTGCATGCCACTCACATCTATGCGTAGCACGCTTGTCAGACAGTTTGCTATAAGAGGTACTTACCATGAATTCCTTTGTATTCTGGTTTTCTTGTCCCTCACAGAAGAAACATTGAATTTTTCTTCGGCAGGAGTTTCCAAAAACAATTTAAAGTTAGCAAATGAAATTTTTAATTTTCTTCTTTTTTTTTTTTTTTTTTTTTTTTTTGTAATTTTCTTCTTTCAACATTTGTACAAAAAGATCATGGTTCTGGCTTGATTTTTACACAAAATAAGTTTTTTTTTAATGCAATTTGCATGTTGAGGCTCCCAATTTACAACACCAGATACATTTATTTAACAGAGAATTATTTAATAATTTTTTGTTCCAAAATCTTGCATTATAAAAAGAAGAAGAAAAAAGAAAAAGGAGGATAAAATAAATATGTAAGGCTACAAATTTATAAGAATTTTCAGGCATTAAGTTTTTTTTCTTCCTGTCCTTACGTTGTGTAGAGATTGTGGGAGAGGGTTGTTTATTTGTGAAAAAGCAAATTAGGATCTAGTGAAGTATATTTTTATTGCATGTGGAAATGACAATATTTATTTTAGTAAATTTATGAAAATAAATTTGTTAGCCATATATGAAAGATAATAATTGTTACTGGTGCAACCGATATAATTTTTTGAAGGATTAGATCTTATAAATGAACAGGAAAAAAAAAATATATATATATATAAAAGATTCTAAAATAGAAAGCTTTTTTATCAGTGTCCTAAAAAGTAGTAAATAAGACAAAATTTTCTGTACTCAAACCAATTAAAAGGTAAAAAGCATTCATCGATGATAAAGGTTTTTTATTATATAATAGAATGTAGTCATCAACGAATGCTTTTTATCTTTAATTGGTTTGAGAACAGAAAATTTTGCCTTATTTACTACTTTTTAGGACGCCGATTAAAAAAGATTTCTTTTTTTTTCTTTAAATTTTTATATATGTATTATTTTTTATTTGTAACTTAAAAGCTAGACACTCATATTCATAGGTATGGCCCTCAAGTCAAAATATAGCAGAAAAGTGGCTCGTAGACACACCGGCAGAATGAAAGACAACCCGGCTGAATATAAGGCAAAATTTTCTACACTCAAACAAATTAAAAAATAAAAAACATTCATTGATGACAAAGTATGTTATAGTTTCTAGTCACCAATGAATGCTTTTTATCTTTTAATTGGTTTGGGTACAGAAAATTTTGTTTATTTACTTCTTTTTAGGACACCGATAAAAAAGCATTCTTTTTAATTATCAATAAACAATTTAGAATTATACAAAAATCATTTTTAAACACTCTCCCTCGAGTGGGTTCGAATTCACGACCTTTAGATTCACAGTTCAGCGCTATTGTCTCACAATCACGGCGTTCACAGGTGAAACCGCTTTCGTTATATTTCTGCTTCCTTAGGCTCAAAATGTAGCAGAAAAGTGGCTCGATGACAGATAGAATGACAACCCGGCTGAATAAAAAATCATTCTAAAAAGTCCATATTGTATTGCAGCCTGAAAATGTCCCCATATTAGAATTACTATATTGTGATGAAGTACAACAGTTAATTTACAGGTCTACAACTTAAAAGACACCTATTTTTGTAAAATCAGCTATGATATATAATATACTTACCAAATTTGGACTCAATCCACTGCAGTATTCAAGATATAATATTGCCTTTATTTATATAACTCTTTATTTGTAAAACTAGAAGAATTCTACAAAATTTCATCATGATAAAGAATCAGTTAAAGGACACAGAATTGAAAAAAATATTTCCTTAGTATTTATTTAATTTTTTATTTTTTAAATCTCACAAAATAAATACATTCACGTAATTTAAAATTCTGCTTCTTTCAGTCATGTTCTCTGCCAATAGCACTTTCTCCATCTTTGTAGGTGAAGAAGAAACCCTAGATAAATATTAAGAAAAATATAAACAATTAGTACATTTAATATAAAATAGGAACAAAAAAGTTCAGCTTTCACTTTTCAGAAAGAGAAAAAAAAAAATGAAATATAAAACACAAATAAGATTTTGTTTCCTGCTGTGTTTCGAACCAGTGTTCAAAAAAAAAAAAAAAAAAAAAAAAACTTTACGCCAACATCACATTGTCTCCCAGGAGATTGTACGAAGCACCATGTCATTGCAGTGTTAACTCGAACCCACAAAGCAGGTTTCGAATCGAGTCACAATAGCCCTGCTCATACACCTAAATTGCTCACTAGATTTGCTTTAAGCAAGTTACCTATCATGAACTTGTTTATGCTTTGGATTTCTGCCACCTGCAAAAGAGAGTATTCAATTTCTCTGGGGCAGGAGTCTTTTGAAGTTAGCGATTAAAAATTCTATCATTTTTTATTTATTCTCCTCCTTCAATGTTTAAGTGTGAAAAGTTGCAATGTCAAGCTTATTTTTTTGCACTAAACCAATTTAACAAATAAAACAATAAAAAGAAAACGAACTTATTCACAAATCTATTCACTTGGCGCAAGAAGCCCAAAGAAGCAACAAAAATTATATATATATATAGATATAATAAAAGATGTCTCCCTGTCTGTGCATCTGTACGTTCAGCCCCTACTGAACGCAGAAGTACAAAATTTGACATACGGGTGCTCCGAAGCCTCCCCGAGGGGCTCTTGAAAACATAATTTAAAAATTTTAATTAGTTCCGGAGATATTAATTAAAATGTAGACCTATGTCTAATCAAAAAGTGCTCTCAATGACTGAGAATTCACCGTGATTGCATAAAAATAGATATTTTAACGGAGTTAAAAGCAGAAAAAGTGGAAAATAAATTAGAAATATTAGTCCGATCGTTACGAATTTGTTATAAAATGAAAGGAGAATTTTTTCCAAATCTAAGAGTGCAAGCGGCTTATAGATACAACAATTAGATTTTTTTTTAAATTAACTAAAGTATGAAATTTAGTTGGCAACAGGCAGATGACTGTCTGCGATGAAAAGGAATTGGTAATCAATTAAGATATCACGTGTTTTATAGTGGGGAGGAAAAATTTCAATTTTCAAACTTTTTCAATTTTTCATTTACCTTACATTTAAATGAATATTTGGCTTAGACAGCATATTATAAAGCTACTGTTAAATTTTCATGAAAATATATGAATAAACAAAAAACAAAAAAAAATTACATATTTATTGGATGGTTGGATGGTTGGGTTTAACGTCGCACTAGGTGCTGCGCAGATGGGCAATTGAAGACGGTCTGGGACACACGGTCCGGAGACATGCCATCACAATTTGGATCCTCCGCGAAAGGGATGGCTCTCTCGCTTCGGTGACCCCCAGAGGTATAATTTTTCATGGGAACATGGAGGACATTGCGGCCACGACAGATTTTACGTGCACCAGCCACCATTTGTGTACACGCCGGTCTTTGGCCGGCTCGAGTACCGAACCCGCAATCTTCCAATTGCGAGGCCAGCGCATATTTATTGGAAAAGATTAAGTTTTCTTTTACATTTTGCAGTATTTTAAATTGAGACATGCCGTTGAAATTTCGTATTATTTGGTTTTAATGCCCGATAATTCGATTGTGAATATTTTTGAAAGAGTAAAATTATTAGGGAGGGCTTGAGGGAGGGGGGAAAGGGGAAAAAAATAAAATAAATAAATAAATAAATAATCTGGTGTGTCACTCACACGACTTTCTCTTACCCTGAAATTTAATACAATAAATACAGGTTGCAGATTAATAGGTAAGATAACGAGTACTGTTATGTAAACCTATGTTAAGCATTTCATAATAGGCTTCTGAGAGTTTTATATGATAATTAGTTCTGTGTGAGGGGGGCTACCGCCCCCCCTCAACCCTCCGTTTCATTAATGTACCTACATTTATATAGAATTTAATTCGGTTATTAAAAAATAAGTCTGTTTTTAAAAAATAATTTATTAAAATTATTATTTTAAATAATTATCTTTCATGATAATGCAGACGATTCCCATATTAGAGAAGTAGTATAACATAAAATATCCAAAAAAAAGTCCCATTTTATTCTTAAAATTTAAAAAAAAAGTACGATTTCGTTAAAAGTAAAAAAAATCGATAACTTTGTTTTAAATTATCGCAGATCGATGGTTCAACCATTCGTTTTAAAGGTATTGGCGAGCAATTTTGAAAGACACCCATCATGAAAATTTACCCCCCTCGAGGGAAGAAGATTTCTGTCTGTCTATCTGTTTGCGCATCTATACTTTCAGCCCCTACTGAACGGAGAAGTACAAAATTTGGCATGAGGGTGATCAGAATCCTTCCCGAGGGGCTCCTAAAAACAGAATTTAGAAGTTTTAATTAGATCCGGAGATATTAGTTAAAACTTTAACCAATGTCTAATTAAAAAGCGAGCTAATCGTATTTTCCGCCCTCCAAGTACAATTCAGCGCGTTCCTCGAAAGATGAAACACAAAGAGAAATTTTCGCGCTTTTTTGTAAAGCCATCCCAGCTTAGCGGTTGCAGATATTGAAAATACACCTGTTACACGAGAAAGAACATTTATTACTGATTCTTACGGTACAAATTGTTTTGAAAAATACGGATTTTTTATATTTTTAAAAAAGTTTTAAAAAGGGTCCAAAATTTCTCTTTTTCTCGATCATATTTTTTGAATCGCCCTGTACGACCGAGTAACTGTTCCATTTCTTAACAAATGGCATATTTCAAAAGCTTATTTAATTCTCTTTCGAACCATATAAACATTTTAACAAAATATGGATTAGCTATCCATATTTTTAGATTTTACGAAACATCGATTTTTCACAAACATTTTATAACTCAAATCTTTTAGAGATAAATCTTATTATTATTATTATTATTATTATTATTATTATTATTTTTTTTTTTTTTTTTTTTTTTTTTTTTTTTTTTTTGTATATAGATCTCGGTTAGACGATTCAATTCTCAAAAGATTGAAAGATGTTTTCAAAAACTGAATGAGTTATAATTTTTTTAATTTTATGCATAAAACCATTGCATACCGCGAATTCTAATTATGATTATATTATTTTTAATGCATCATTCGAAAGATATTTTAACGTACATTTATATTATCGAAAGTGGAATTCGAGATTTCACCTGACTTACACGTTTTGAGGTGTCCTGGATCAGTTTTCTTTTGTATCTCAGCTACTAATTAAAATAATTTCATAAGTAATACATCATTTGAAAGCTTTGCTTATATGGAATTGAACAGTAGATTACAGAAATTTCTACCGCCAGATGGAGCTGTAATATTTTAAAATTTCACTATTTCAAATTCTAATTATGATTAAATTATTTTTAATACATCATTCGAAAGATATTTTAAAGTATTTTTATATTATCGAAAGTGAAATTCGAGATTTTACCTGATTTACATGTTTTAAGGTGTCCTGATTTGGTTTTCTTTTGCATCTCAGCTACTAATTTCAATAATTTCATAAGTAATACATCATTTATTTATTTTTATTTATTTATTTATTTATTTATTTATTTTTGAATTGAACAATAAATTACAGAATTTTCTACTACCAGATGGCGCTGTAATATTTTAAAATTTCAATATTTCAAATTCTAATGACCGAGAAAGGTGTTGTAATTTATAAAACGGGGCTAAGGCGCCGCAGGTGCCACTGAGCGAGTCGTTGCTAAAGTCAGGAATTTGAAAGATCATAACATGGTGAGAAAACAGGCTGTTTCAGAAACGGGAAGAAAAAACGAACGGGAAGAGGGACGGGGAAAGTAACGGGAAGAACAGACGGGAAGATGAGACGGTTTTGAAACGGGAAGAGGACGCCGCAGTCGCTACCGAGCGGAAATTTACTGCGAAAAGAGAAAAAACTTGAATATTGACACTACAGTTTGAAAACCTTTTGTTACTGCGGTATAAATTGTGTAACATCTATTTCTGCTCTACGCCGATTAATTAGCGTATACTTTTAAAAACTATGTTTTAAATATCATTCCAACACGTTAAACAAATTGATTTAAGTAAGCATGATTATAATAAACCTAATCAGTAGAATATCATTTTAAGCATTTTTAGGGGGGGGGGATACTTTAAATTTGCATTTGTAATTAAAATTACACACACACACATATGCATATATATATATATATATATATATAAATTAGTTACTAATATGCATTTAATTTTAACGATGAAATGTAGAAATAGTGCATCGTATATAATTTGCAATTAGAAAATTAAATGTCAATATTTGCATTAATATAAATTTATTAAATATTTTTCAGTATAATTTAAAATTTCTATACGCATTCAACATTTAATATAATCCCTTAATACTCTTTTTTACGTGACTCAACTTATTATCTTTATACAGTTGATGGGCTTTGTTTAATTTCAAAAGCATATTTATTTTCAAAACTAGATGCTTAAAATTTAAAGCAAATATTATGAATGGATTTTATATTATATAAATGCTAAAATTCCTTTTATGAATACACAATAACACAATTAGCATTTTTTTTTCATTTTTAAAATATGTTTGTTTAAATATATATATATATATATATCTTTCCTATTGAAATATTAGCAAAAACACATTTCATACATTTATCAAGCAAATAATAGTTCTGCATAAAATGTTTTTAAAGATTACATAATTTATTGATAAAAGACTTTTCTTCTCCTTAGCAAAAGTAATAAGAAATTATTATGATTATAAAAAATCTTCTAAAAAATAATTATGTTATAGAATAAAAAGAAAACGTATTTTGTACATTCATAAAGCAAACAATTCATTATAAAAGATTGACATAGTTGCCAAATTGTACTTTTTTGGTTAACGGAAACATTTAATATAATTCGTAGTAATTTTTTAGCAGTTTTCTATGATTAATCATGATGCAATTTCTTGCAAAGAAATAGTGGTGTTAATAACATGTGCAAGTTGGCCACTATGGATTGGTATAATTAGCTTAGTTTAATGATTTTTTCTTGGATATTCAGTTAGGGCATTTTAGTTTTTTTTTTTTTTTTTTTAATTATTATTATTATACATAAAACATCTAAAAATGAAAGTCAAATTAATTTTAAGCATGGACAAAATTATAAAATATTGAGATATTTGAGAACAAACTAACGCCTGTATTAAAAAACAGAAAAGGCCAGAATCAAAGCATTTAAACACAATTGAATAGAATCTAAATGTTAACACAGACTACATAAAAACTTCATTTAGTGAAACTTCCATCAGCCTCAGTGTAGTAATGGTGTTATATGGTAATTAATGTATCCATATTGGCTAATCTAAGAACTTCACTGATGTTCTGCAGAATGTTATTGGAGAGATTATCAACCAATCATTTGATGTTATGATGGAAGCAGTTTGTTTAGATAAAAGCTGAAATGGGACAACTGGATATGAACAGCTGCACTCATATTTAAAGTGGAGTATTCAAGGAAACTGAAAACCATATATTCATGGGTTAAATAGGCAGTTTCAAATGGTCCTGGAATGAAACATATGACTTGTAATATGCAACACCAGAAATGAAACAGGTTAAACGTATTGGCAATGGTAATGGCTTTGGAACTTTTGCAATAGAAATATGGAGGCTTCATATCAATTTAGCTTTCACGATTCACAGAACAATCGTAGCTACGGAGAAATCAGTGTCAATAACGATTGGAGCATCCTTGGCATGTTTCACCCCCACTCGAAAAAATTTTCATCTTAAGGACCCTTCAGACACTGGCAAGCAGCAGAGCTTCAAAACTCCATTCTCCGATTATCCATTGTCCGAAGGCAACCCTTGAAAATTTGCACACATTTACAAGAAGGACATTACTTTTTATTGCTCTTTTACAAAAGAGACCCAATTTCGATCGCAGTAGGAGGTTTGTCAGCCGAGAATATCTCTCTCCTGCTTCGCGTCAACTCGATTCCCACATCAAAGGGATTTCAAAAGAAACCGCCGATGATGCTCTGAAGTTGCCAGAGTTTGAAGGCAGCCTTATGGTCCTGAATGTAGCTTTTCCCCCACAAGAAGAAGCCTGAGAATTCTTGGCTACTCCATATGCAGTGTTGTCAATTTTAGGGAGTTTTGTTTTCCTTATTTACCACTAACTTTTAATTGTAACGTTTGCCTAATCACATCGAAGATAAATCATGTGAATCAAACAATACTCCTCAAAATTATGGGTGATTAATGACTAGAATAATCCCTAAATTTGGTCACACTGGCCACATGCTTACGACAGTTTAAAAGGATTTCTATAATTAATGATTTTTTCTCTATAATTAATGAATGTTTTTCATAATTTTTTGAAAAAAATATATGATTATATTTTATTTTCCTAATTTTTGTTTAAAAAGAATGTCAAATTAATTGTGCGTTTAATAACAAGCATTCCGAATCATATTGCAAATTTAATAATTAGTGCAATTAACGATATTACTATCGGCGCAGAAAATGAGACAGATTAAATGTAAGAAAAACATAAAAAATTCCGTAGGAAATGTTATTCGACGTGATGTGAAGATAATAATAAATACTCGTTCTTTCATTCACAAACCAAAACTATATTCAACATACAATACACAGATGCGAATATGCGTGAAAAACATGAGGTGCGATAAATCATTGCGAATAAATAATAAACAATATAATGTGAAGTAACAATGCGAAAATAATGCGAAAGATAATAATGTGAAAGATAGCATGCAAGCTACCGTGCTGATGAAAAAGAATAAACCTGTTCTTTTCGGTTTCTGTTCGAGTAGAGTTGAGATGTTCGTACCCGTTGAACAGAAAAAAGTAAAGTTGAGATGAAAACAGTTAAATCGAAAGTGTCATTGAGTGCGGAGTTCGATTATGTTAAGAATCGAATATGACTGGATAGGGGAAATCGAACATGACTCCCACACTATCAGGGCGCTAGTCCTGATATAAAGGGAGAACAGCAATTTTGTTAACAGTTCTTTTAACAACAGAGCCTTTAGTTTTTATAGACACCAGTCTTACCAGTCCGTCGGTACCGGTCTGAACCTTTGTAATTCGACCAATTGGCCAGGATAAAGGTGAGCAGCTGTTGTCTATGATAACTACTAATTCTCCTTCCTTGATATTTGATGCAGGATGTTGCCATTTATTTCTTTCTTGCAAGGAACTGAGATACTCCTTTTTCCAAGCTCTAGAAATATCTCGTCTCATTTTTTGTACCCTTTGCAATCGGTTCTTGAGATTCCTGCTACAGGATAATGGTTCATCTGCAGGTGAAAGCATGACATCACCTGTAAGAAAATGTGATGGGGTGAGAACATTAATAGAGTCTGTATCAGAATCAGTACTTTTAAAGAGAGGACGTGAATTTAATAAGGATTCGATTTGTGTTAATAAAGTACTCAGTTCCTCAAATGTCAACCGTGTATCACCGATTACTCGTCTAATGTGAAATTTACAGGATCGTACTGCAGCTTCCCAAATTCCTCCGAAATGAGGTGATGCGGGAGGAATAAAATGCCACTCTATTGCGGCTTGTGTCAAATAATGTGCTACGCATTCATTTCTTGGTAAAGACAATATTTGTTTTATTTCATCGAGTTTCCTTTTAGTACCAACAAAATTGGTTGCGTTATCGCTGTAAATATGACTAGGTGAACCACGTATAGCACTGAAACGTCGTAAGGCAGCTATAAATGCGTCAGTCGTCAAATCGCTGACAGCTTCGATGTGTACTGCTTTTGTAGCAAGGCAAATGAATAAAGCTATGTATCCCTTTGTTGTTTTAGAGCCACGACCCTTGTTAAATTTTATGTACATTGGACCAGCATAGTCCACACCACATGCAAAGAAAGGTCGCTCGAGATTTACTCGATGTGGTGGTAAGTTTCCCATGAGCTGGGGTGTAGAAGTAGCTTTGAAACGGAAGCATTTCAAGCATTTATTAACAAGCTTATTGATTAATCTTTTTCCACCAATGATCCAATATGCCTGTTTTATAATGTGGGATAACAATGATGGTCCTGCATGCAAGTGTGCAATATGTTTCTCTTGTATAATAAGGTCGCTCAATTTGTGTTTAGACGGTAATATTACCGGATGATTTTCGTTAAATGATAATTGAGCATTTTGTAAGCGACCTCCCACCCGTAGCAGACCGTTCTGGCCAATGAATGGATGTAGAGAGTGTAAAGGACTTTTTCTAGACAAAATGTTTTGATTCTTGATGTGATTTAAGTCTTCGTGAAAGTATTTATTTTGTACTCATCTGATGTTCTCTTCGACGTGTTTAGTTTCCCTACATGTAAGAGGGGAACAAGAATCATTTGTTGAGACATGAACTTTACTTGCTGATTTGCAGTTATTTATGAATCTTATGCAATATGCCAGAATGCGTTTGATTTAAAAAAATGAAGAAAATTTATTGAATAGTTGATCATAAAGATCATTAGATGTATCAATATGGTAAGACAAAATGGGATCAGCTTTCTTTTCAGCCGAAATTTGATCCTCGATTTCCTTAGACTTAGGTGCATCATTTGGCCAATATATAGGATCCAAAAGTAGCCAACTTGGGCCATTCCACCACAAGTTGCATTCAGGTAAACTTTTAGGATCGATGCCAAGAGAAGCGATATCAGCGGGGTTTTCTTTAGATGGAACGTGTCTCCAATGTTTTGTGGGAAGAACATCTAATATTTGTGACGTTCTATTTGAAACAAAAGTTTTCCACTTACGTGGATGTGCGGATAACCAAGAAAGAACAACTGTTGAATCTGTCCATGCGTAAATGTCAAAATTATAATTTTCTAATATTTTTATGACTGAACAAACAAACTTAGATAATAAATAAGCACCACAAAGTTCCAATTTGGGAACGGAAATTTGCTTGATAGGAGCTACTTTAGTTTTGGCAACTAAGAGTGAGACTTTTGATTTGTTATCATGAGTCTATCGACAATAGATTGCAGCGGCGTAAGCATGTGTTGACGCATCGAAAACATGAAACCATGTAATTCAAATGTACTATCGGATGAAAGCGTGACGCATCTAGGAACAGAAAATTGGCTAATTTTATTGAATGAATTCTCATATTTAATAAGCTCCTCTTCAAATTGTTGCGGAACAGGAGAATCCCAGTCTCCTTTTGTTAACCATAGCTTTTGATAAAATATTTTTAACACTATTGTACAAGGTGAAATTAACCCTAGAGCATCAAAAATGCGTGCGGATTCAGACAAAATGCGTCTTTTTGTTAGTGGTGGTTTGAGAGTAAGTGCGGTTTTGAAAATAAATGTATCTGCTAAAAAGTTCCAGTAAAGCCCTAGAACTTTAGAACTTTCATTGTTGTTTGGTATTATTTTAAAGTCTGTATCTGTGATGCAATTTTCTCGAAATTCCGTAAGGAATTCATTTGAATTGGAATTCCACTTTCTCAAATGAAACCCATGTTCTTCGAAAACATTAGCAGTTTCCTTAGCAATTGATATTGCGCTATTAACTGAGTTTGAACCAGATATCAAGTCATCCATATATATATCTTTTAGCAAAGTACGCGAGACGTGTGTATTTTGATTATAATCTAAAGCGATTTGCTTAATGCACCTAGTGGCCAAAAAGGATGCTGGAGCAAGGCCATGTGTAACTGTCTTCAATTTATATTCCTTTATTTTCTCATTAGGGTTGTATCTCCAAAGGATTTTTTGATAATTTTGATCGTCCTCAGAAATTAAAACCTGGCGGTACATTTTCTCCACGTCTGCAGAAAAAACTATCTCCGGTAATCGAAAATTAAGTAAGATCTCAATAATGTCTCGTTGTAATTTAGGGCCAACACCTAAAACTGAATTTAATGATTTACCATCAGAAGTTTTACAGGAACCGTCAAAAACGACTCTTAATTTAGTGGTAGTGCTAGAAGGTTTAATAACTGCGTGATGAGGTAGGAAATATTGTTCCCTTTGAGAAATATTTAGCGAATTCCGAGTAATTACCTCCATGTGTCCTAATTGTTCGTATTCATATAAAAAATCTTTATATTGTTGTTCGAATTCCGGATTTTCAGAAAATTTCCTCTCCATTGCATATAATCGGGAAAGTGCAGCGGGTTTTGTATTACATAATTCAGATTTACATTTATAAAATGGTAGTTTTACCACAAAACGGCCTTCTGGATTAATTGAATAATTTTCCTGAAAATGTGACTCCACAAACTGTTCCTCGGGTGAAAGTAACTTCTCACTTGGATTAAAAACTTCTTCTAATTCTCAAAAACGTTTTAACTCACTATCAATATTAGTTTCGTAAATATGCAAATTTGAAATCGAATTAGATTTTGTCTGAGATTCAGGTAATTTTCCGGATACGGGAAAACCAAAAATTGAATTTTAAGCAATTAAACCATTCTCAGTACAAATTGCTTGACCAGGAAGTAAAATAGAAAAAAAATAATCAGATCCCAAAATCATATCAATTTTACTTGGAATTTCAAATTTGGGATCGGCCAGTTGCATATATTTTAAATGCGAAAAATGTTCCTTGTTTATTTTCTCTGATGGCAATGGAGCTGTTAATTTATCTAATATAAAAACTCGCATGGATAACTTGACATCGGAATCGTGAATGGAAATTAAAATTATGTCTGTATAACCTTTAGTTATTGCAATTTTTGAATTTGCCAACCCTTTGACGGGAAATCTTGCATTTTTTCTCTCATAACCTAAAATACTCATACATGATTCTGTTATAAAAGAACTTTCAGAGCCCGAATTGCATAAAATTTTTAGCACATGTCTCTGACCCATTGAATCATAAATATAAGCGCTAGCTGTAGGAAGTAAAGCGAAAGATGTTTGTATAGAATGGTTATGAGTACTTGTTTGCAATTTAGTTATGCCAGATGGCTCTGTATGATTCTCAGAATTTTCAAAATTATTACCAGCAGATGAAGCCGAAGCTGTATAAGTTTTTAAATTATTATCGCATATACTAGAATGATGTTTTGCATTACAAAAATGACAGGTATAAGTGGAATTACATTGAGCGATAGAGTGCTTATTAGATAAACAATTACTGCATAATGAGTTCTTTCTAAAAAATTGTTTTCTATCCTTAACAGGAAGTTCTTTAAATTTAAAGCATTTGAACAAGAAATGATTATTGTTTTTACATAAAATGCATTTGTAATTAACGTTAGAATGAAACTTAGATAACTTAAATTGTTTATCATTATTTTGTTTATACTCATTCTCTTTACTCTCATTTTCATTACATAATTCCATAGATGCACATTTATCATTAATAAATTGTAAAAAGATCTCTAAAGTAGGAAAATCAATTTTTGCAGAATATTGTGCGAATTTTTCACGTGATTTATGGTCAAGTTTTTGTAATAAAATATAAATTAACCATACATCTCTTTCAGTAGCTTTAGTGTCAATAGTCTTTAATCCCCTTATTACTTCATTCGAAGTATCTGCTATCTTACGTAAGTTATATGCAGTAGCATGACTTACAGTTGGTTGATCCATAAAGGTTTTAATAGGTGCAGAAATAATTTGTTTTTTCTTATCATACCTAGTAAGTAATTTTTCCCAGGCTTCTAGATAACTATTCTCAGATATTGGAATGTGTTTAATAATAGAAGCCGGTTCGTCTTTTAATAAACCCTTTAGGTATTGGAATTTTTGTACATTACATAAATTAACACTTTCGTGAACTAATGATATATACAAATCCTTAAAAGACATCCAATCTTTATAATTACCACTAAACGGGCAAATATTTAATTTTGGTAAACGAAAATTACTAGATTTAACATTTGTATTAATGGTAGGATTTTGAAAATTTAAAACATTAGATTGCAAGTTTACAGATAAATTTTCAAGTTTTTGTTGAAGCTTGGCTTTGGTTTCATAATATTTTATCTCGAATTCTTCTATTTCTGAAATTTCATCAGGTAATTCAGAATCGGCTTTATCAAAATCAAAATAAATAATTTCAATCTTTTCAAGTTTATTTAAGAGATCAAGTTTTTGAAAAATTTCATTTTCATTATTTATGAAATTCATAATTCTAGTAAGCGCATATTTCGCTCTGCCTCGATAATGTTTTGCTATTTTTTCAGCATCTTCTAAAGCAACAGTTTCATTACTGTCATCGCCATTGTTCTTTTTGCTTGCCATTACTACGTAATGGAGTAATGCGAAAAACCAAAGTCAAACTTGTAAAATAGGAAAATAAGAACTTATCTGTTTTATTCCTTAATAGCTGCGCTTGGATATCCAAATTTGAAAGCTAGCCAAAATTCACACAGAACATCTCGCCGGTGCCTCCAGAAATGTTATTTGACGTGATGTGAAGATAATAATAAATACTCGTTCTTTCATTCACAAACCAAAACTATATTCAACATACAATACACAGATGCAAATATGCGTGGAAAACATGAGGTGCGATAAATCATTGCGAATAAATAATAAACAATATAATGTGAAGTAACAATGCGAAAATAATGCGAAAGATAATAATTTGAAAGATAGCATGCAAGCTACCGTGCGTATAAAAAAAGAATAAACCTGTTCTTTTCGGTTTCTGTTCGAGTAGAGTTGAGATGTTCGTACCCGTTGAACAGAAAAAAGTAAAGTTGAGATGAAAACAGTTAAATCGAAAGCGTCATTGAGTGCGGAGCTCGATTATGTTAACAATCGAATATGACTGGATAGTGGAAATCGAACAGGTATTATAAATTCAAAAATCACTTAAATGGTAACAATGTGATGTTAAAACATTCCAAAATCAGGTGCATGATTTAAATTTAAACACACATGCATATAAGGGAAAAAGGAAAAAAAAAAAAAAAAACTGTGCTCGTCATCCTTAAAGTCTGCATCAGTGTTCGTCACTCTCAAAAAAGAGATGTTAAAATAATCGTTAATTAACATCTATGGATTTTAAACCACCGGAAATGTATTCCATAGAACAGGAAAATCTATTTCTAGCACATTCAAATCCATAGATGTTAATTAACGGTTGTTTTAGCATGTCTTTTGTGAAGATGACGGATACTGGCGCAGACTTTAAGATTGACGAGCACTGGTGTCAAACAAAAAATCATGAATAATTAATTTTAAATTTCAGGAGTTCTAAATAAATTTTTGTTAACATATTTTTTATATTCACTTATTATTAAGGAATAAGAAATTTTTTTTAAATATATATATATATATATATATTCTTTACGTAACATAAAATAAATAATCCAATAGAAATTGTGCATACATTAAAAAATGTATTACCTAACTGTTCAGATTTTCAGTACAATAACAATACATATTTAAAGGACAACGTAATTCCAGATATTAAATCTTAAATGGCTTTTACTTTCATCTTAAAGAAATAATCTTACAATTAGTTTTATGTTACATTTAAGTTTGTCGACGTGATATTTTAAAGAAGAAGAGAAATTTCGCATTAAAATTATATTGTTAAGAAATATATTTTTTTGAAATATTACTTTTCATTCAATTTGAAATCAGCTAAAAAACATTCATTGGGAAAATCTTTTGAGCTAGTAATTCGACCTTAGTAATTAAAAGTCCCTCAAAATCATAGTAAAGCACAACTGTATTTTCAATTAAAATGCATTTTTCCTATCAAATGACGTGGCAGAAATGACGTTACTATCAAAGACATTAGCTCTTTATTTGGTTGGGTTTCGGAATTTTCGCAATCCTATCATGTTATAAAAAATATTTTGATTTTAATTATATTAAGATTTTATGTCATTTTAATGTATTCACAGTAAAATATTTAATTCGTTTGCATGAAAATCGAAAGTATATATATATATATATATATATATATATATTTAACACTACTATAGCGGAATATACACATTAGAAGTAGCCTATAAATCAAATTTGAAATTTCTAACAGGATGTGCACACGGCCTCGCCTTTTGCCATGGAACCTTTCATCGTTTCCTCCTAACTGTACACTGTTCATTTAAGAGTAAATATATTTTTAAATAATACTATTTGAGGTCTTCTGAAAAAGACGGGGCCGTGCGCACCTTGTTATACATACATTATTACTGTAGAAAATATAAAATATTCTGATTTTTTAAAAGAATACATTTCCTCATTCCCTTCTATTTCACATGAGTTTAAAATATAAAACACCCACAGTACTTCAAATTTGGTCATAAACAATAACTGTGGCAATTTTCGTTAAAACTGGTTCAGCGAATTTGGAGGAGATGTCGGACATACTCACGTACTCACACACACATACTATGATATTATTTGTATCAAAGTTAAATTTTGTTGATGCAATATATTATGTAAGAAAAATATCCAACATGATCTAAATTTAAATGAAAGAAATATTCAAAAATATATAAGTTTAAATGCATGATATATTTATATATATTCTGAAAACCCTTTCAAACAATGCATTATACGTGCCAAGTATCACATGAAGAACTTTAAAATTTGAATGAAGTTGACGAAAAGAAAAAAAATAATCTGGTGTGTCACTCACACGACTTTCTCTTACCCTGAAATTTAACACTATGAATACAGGTTGCAGATTAAAATGTAAGATAACAAGTGCTGTTATGTAAAACTGTGTCAAACAATTCATACTAGGCTTCTGGAGGGTTTATATGACAATTCGTTCTGTGTGAGGGGGGCTACCGCCCCCTCAACCCCCCATTTCATTAATGCACCTACATTTATATAGAATTTAATTCGGTTATTAAAAAATAATTCTGTTTTTAAAAAGTAATTTATTAAAATTATTATTTTAAAAAATTATCTCTTATGATAATGCAGACGATTTCCATATTAGAGAAGTAGTATAACACCAAATATCCAAAAAAAAGGTCCATTTTATTCTCAATATTAAAAAGAAAAATATTTTTTTTTTCGTTAAAAGTAAAAAAAAAAAAAAAAAAAAATCGATAACTTTGTTTTAAATTATCGCAGATCGATGGCTCCTACATACACAATTTTCTTTTTCCCAGGTAACTATCTCTATTACAAAAAATATATATTCGTTTCATTTGGTTTAGTGCAGTCTATAGATGTTAAACTCTACTTACCTGCAATTTTCCCCATAGACGTAATGTATTAGAATATTCTTGATTGTCGCTGTACACGAACCATTTGCTTGATCTTAACGAAAAGCTTACTGTAGCATCCCTATATGATACACATTTAGAATACCAAGTTTGAACTTTCTGCCATAATTTGTTTTTGAGATATGCTGATAACAGACGGACACACAGACACACAACATACACACAGACCATTTGCTAAAAACATGATTTTCGTATTCAGGGGACTTCAAAACGTGTAAATATAACAAAATCTCGCGTTCGAAAATTTGACCCAAAAACAATACTTTCTCTACCTTATGGGTAAGAGAAAGTAAAAAAGCAACCAGATATTAAAGCATACAAATTCACCTCTTTTTGAAAGGTATTGAATGGATGTTGTATGCAAAATAGGCTATCTTTCTGTCATGCTGCATGCAAACTGCTAAAAATTTACAGCATGCAATGGCAAAGTTCCCCTAAAATACTTGAAAATAATTTCAAACAATATGTGAAAAAAAAAAAAAAAAAGTTAGAATCAAACTTTTGAAATGGAAAAAACCAAGGAAAAATTAAACATATTAAACTTCAATCACCAATTTTTCAAAATATATTTATGAAGTAGAAAAAAGCATAATAGAATAAACTTATTAAACAAAAAAACACCAATCCTTTCATTATAGATCAACCTTAAGGAAATTTAATAAAACGAAATTTTAACTTTCTTTACTTTTTAAAAGCATGCTAAAGAAGGTAAAATACTCCGCAACAGCCATGGGACCGAATACAGTTAAATCCTCAGTTAATAAGTGAAATTAATTCATCAACTGAACAATTAAGTGAAATGATATTCAGTTTAAATTTTTATGTAACTAATTTCTGTATATATATATATTATAAACTTTTTTAAATGATGAAGTTGTGGCGATACTAATAGCCTTAAATCAACTATTGGCTATCCATTGCAAGTTTGAAAGGGCAGTCATTCTTTCTGATTCTCAGGCAGGACATCCAACCAATTAGCGCTGTTGATCATCCATTAACACCTGAAATATGCCAATGTCAAGAATCCTTGTGAAGTGTCACTTTAAAGGGGAAATAAATTGTTCTCTAATGTGGGCCCCCCGTCCATTGTGGCCTTTGTGCCAATGAACAAGCAGACTTCCTTGCAGAAAGAGGAGCCAGCTTATTACAACATCCTTATTACATCCATTTCTTACTAGAGAATTAAACTTTAAAAAAAAAAAAAAAAATACATATAATGCATTATGAGATCTTGAGAATTGCACAACTCTAAAAAACTGGAAGGAATTTAAGTTCTTCTATTATTCCTGATAAACCAAGAAGTAAGACATTTGCGACTTTTCGACTATCTACAGGACACGACTGCCTAGCCTGTCATTTGAAGCGCGCAGGTATCTTAAACGATTCTACTTGCCCATTTTTGTAGTTCTCGAGAAATAATGGACAGGGACAATCTGCTCCGTTGTGGGGCTCTTCGATGTTCTACATAACAGTCGAGATATTGGAGGCAAGATTGCTCCTTAGGCAATGACTTCGGTATTTTGTTCAATGTTATATTGCTAACAATTTGTTTTGTAACTTTATAGTCCTCTGTAATTTTTGCCTAGCCATTTGAAAAAAAAAAAAGAAAAACTTTTTACTACACATATGTAGTAAATTAATTAATTAATTAATTAAATTAAAGTTAAATACATACGTTATTTATTATGGAATATTCTATTTTCTTCTATTTGAAACCAACTAAGATAGGTGTCATAAGGAAAATATCTACTTAAGTATTGACAAATATTTTACTATAACTAGACAGTAAGTCATTCTTTGAATGACAATCTTTCCAAGAGATTCTTTTACTTCAGTATTTTTAAAAGTTGGAATACACTGGCCAAATAAGATGAAATTTAAAGTTTCACGAAACGTGACCTTTAAAAAAATATATTGTTCTTCAGATAGTTTTCAGATGTTTTATATCAAAAGATATTTGGACATTTTTTATTTACAGGATTTTTTTTTTTTTGTCTTAAAAAACGTGAGCGATTGATAAAAGTTTTAAATCATTTTTATTTCTTTAAATGATAACACGCATTTTAATAATGCTTTAAATTTTAATGAAATTTGTTTATAATAATTAAATTACATTATTTTAGTGTTAATATATTTTTAAAAGCTATTAACGGAGTTAGAGGAAAAAACGATTACGAAAAGGCATTGAATTTTGCATTAAATAAGAATTTGAAGAAATAAAAATAAATACTAGGATAAATACTTGTATGTTTGTGAATATGCAATCATATTTTATAGAAAACAATGCTGTTTGAACGTGAAATTACGTACTTACGTTTCACACCAATGTTCATTGTCTATTTTATCACAAAACGGACAGACAGTAGAAAAGAAAGTCAGACAAGAAGACTAATTAAATTCATTAATTAGTCTAATTAAATTCATACCTCTTATACAATTAGTAACCCCTCTTATACATCGTTCAAAAGTGTTTAACACGAGCAGAAATGGATTTCCTTCAGATTCAACTTTTAGGCTTTAATATATTTGGATATTTTAATGTACACCTGTAAATTTAAAACTCGAAGCATATCATATTCTACATTATTTTACATATTAAGAATAAATGTGAATATCATTGAGATATTTGCTGTAAAAGAAATATTAAAATATGCTTCATATAAGTTTTTTTTTTTTTTTTTTTTTTTTTTAATGGAATGCGCTGAAATTTTTGGGTGACCCTGTACACAACTACTGCAGTGCCTTTTAATACCATTTTAAATAGAGAACAATTCATAGTGAACTTGAATATCATATATAATTTTTAAGAAATTCTGAAAATATTTATGGACTCTGGAGATGGGCAGACGTATAGACAGGCAAAAGATTTGTCCGAAAGACAGTAAAACTAAATCAGATCAAATCATTATTACATTTGTAATTGTTAGAAACTCTTAAAAGAGAAAAATATAAAGGAGAGTGCAATTCCTTTCAATAGCTCTTAATGTAACTGAATATTTTTGTGTGGACTTGTAAATCTTAATGTTAATCAAACTATATTCTATAGCAAGCATTATTTTGTGCATATGAATAACATATTTAAATTTCATTAAGGTGTGCAAAGCCAAGAGATTAAAATATGTTTTTTAGAAATACCTCTCATAGCGCACAATGCTTTGTAATATTTTCGCGTGTCCATGTACACAAACCGGAGGTGATATCTACTTCATTTTCAATAGGAAGCATCTAAAATGAAACTTTAATAACATATTTTAATTTTATTAAGATTTGTGCAAAGTAATGGTACTAAAATACGTTTTATAGAAATTCCTTTGCATGAAAGCAGTGCTTATAATACTTTCGGGTGTTCCTATGCACAAAACAGTAGTGGTGTTTAATCTATTTTCAGTAGGGAACATCCCGTTGTGATTTTGAATAACATATTCCAGTTTCAAGAAATTCTATATTTATTTACTGGAGTTAGAGTGCGGGAAGACACACAAACAGGAATTAATAAATAGTTTTCATCTTTGTTGGAAAATGTTACCCTTTAAGGGGCGAGGAAAGTTTGCTCTTTTAAAGTTAACTGCCATCAGAATTTACGAATATGCCTAAAACAAAAGAAATAAATTAAATTCCCCGCTTTATTATTACAGTAAAGCTTAAAAAAAAAAAAAAGTTTGTGTTTTTGCAGCAAGAATTAAAATTCGCCCCTGAAATGTTTAAAAAATGTATTTGTTTATTTATTTTGTAACATAAAATTTCTTATTTTTTATATTTGTTTTTATCATTAAAATAGCAATTCTATTACATTACTTCTTAAACACTACTATATTTTTTAAGGGTAAGTTATATTATTTGTCACAGTATTTTTTTTTTTTTTTTTTTTTTTTGCTCTTTATTTGTTTATTTATTTTTCTTTTTATTTATTTTATTTTTTTCATTTATTATTTATTTATTTATTTATTCTATTTATTTATTTATATATTGTAACAAAATTTAACGGAATTTTAAAAATAAATTCTCTTTTTAAACGCGCTTTTTATTTTTTTTTTCTATTTTTATGTCTTTTCAGATTTTTTAGGCCTTAGATTTTGTCTACTCTTTTTCCCCCACTTTTCTTCTACTACACAAAAGAATTATTGCGGAAGTAAAAGAAATCTCGATATCTCCTAAGAAAGAAAAAAGCTTGACAAATAACCAACCGTAAATAACGTAGATATTTGTTTCCAGTCACTTATTTTCTCAATACTTTTACAGAGAGGCCTAAACTTGAAAGACCTGTTTAAAAAAGATAAACTGTGTTTAAAAGAAAAAAAAAAGAAATCTCATGCTAGTTTTAAAATTATAGTTTTTTTTTTTTTTTTTTTTTTTTTTCCTGGAAGCATTCAGAAGAAAAAATGAAATTTTAAAAGTGAAAAATGTTTAATTATACATATATTTTAAAAGTATATCATACAGAGCTTTTTTGTGGAGAAAACAAATTAAAAGTCGTACATTGTTCGATTTATTTATTTATTTATTTATTTATTTTTATAATTACTATTTATTTATTTTTTTCAATGAAATTGTAAAACGTTTCTGATAAAAAAAAGTTATATATATATATATATATATATATATATATATATATAAATTACTTGTATTTTGTATATATGTATGTAATAATAATGGTATATTTCTTCAATTTATTCAGAATAACATAAATAAAAAAATGAATATATATAAAGAAATTCATGAAAAAATATCAAAAATATCTTGAAAATTTAGAGCTATACCTAATATACTTTTACGGATGGTTTGCACAAAGAGAGAATTAATGACCAGTAACGAATAAAAATATTTGTGGGTCACTAATATAAAATATCGCTTGAACTTTTCGTTAGCTGTAGCATGTGTGATTTGTATGCTTCGTAAGACATCTAAATTCATTTGTATAAAAATAACAGATTTATTTATTTCTTAAGAAGATGTTTTTAAACAACATCAAATATATTGTCTATTTTTTTTTAACATGCTGACTTTTTAAACGGACACAATACTTTTTTTTTTTTTTAAGAAATATGCCAATTTTATTAATGTATTGCGATTTTAAAACACAAATATTAAATACCTAATATAATGTTAACATTCTTTTAAATAACGTTGAACTTACTCATGTGCAAGTATTAACAGGTTGAGCGCCACGCAAATTCTTAAAATCCATGAAAATTCCATAATGATTCCTCCTGTAATAAATAAAAAATAAGCATTTTTTAAAATAAATTTTTAATCATTAAATGTAATATTTCTAATTTTATAGCCTATTTTATATCCGCCATCGATGGTTGACGCGGCTTTATATCATATTTGACACTGTCAGCCACCGGTGACTGACAGGGCGCTCAACGTTTTAATTTTTTATTGGTACTGCTTTTATTTTCGGCGCACAAATTTCACTGAAATGTTTGAAGTATAACATGTTGTGCACACTCCTGAAGATTCGAGATGATTCAGTACTTAGAGACACATGACAAAATGTCTAGAATCTAGAATACCTGACATGGCGCTCAACGGGTTAACAAAATTTTCTCTGTGTGTCTTATAAGCGAAACGCATGCAGTTTATTTTATTAAAAAAAAAAAAAAAAAAAAAAAAAAAAAAAAGGGGGAAGAAAAAATAAATCGCGAAATTTTAAATATTTGTAACTTTAATTTTTTGTAATGAGAATTACGAGAAAGAAACTGAAGTTTGAGAAATAATAGACATACTGCGATATATTTTGTGAAACCCGTTAAATAAACAGTATAACATAATAATAATAATAATAATAATAATAATAATAATAATAATAATATTTTAAAACTTGTACCTTTTTAGAAATAAAATTTATTTATGTATTATTATTATTATTATTATTATTATTATTGAAAAAAAAGTTGTTATATTAAATTAAAAACAGTACTTTAATTAGATTATTTAATCATAACTTACAAAAAAGTAATTTATATAAATTTAGGATGAATTGAGAAGTTGAATAAAAATTTGCGAGGAAAAAAAAATAAATAAAAGGACATAATGATATGAATTACTATCTCAATGATTGCAATAGGGATAGTAATTTACCAATACAAACGAAATATTGCGAATGTTTTGATTTCACAACTATTGCAAAAAAATTTAGTAAGTAAATAAAAATAACATAAAAATTACTACACATGAGATCTTAAAAATTCTATGAAAAATAAATTTACCTTAACCATGATTAATGAAAACACCAAACATGGACAAAAACTAAAATTAGACTGTAAGATAATGAAATAACGCAATATTTATACAAACTAAATTCTCAACTATTGAGGTACAACATTTTTTTTTTCTTTATTCGGATGCATAAGTAAAAAAAAAAACCAATAAATCTACAAACACTATAAAAACAATAAATGCACCATAATTATCAAAGTTTCACATCTAGTAAAAAAAAAAAAAAAAAAAGTACTACACCTGAGATATTAAAAAAGCTGTGACAAAAAAAAAAAAAAAAAAAAAAAAAAAAAAAATCCTCCTCCCCGATTAAAAAAAACAAAAAATAAATAAATAAAAAAAACATGAAGAAAACTTAAATTTGGATGTAAATAATGAAATAACGCAACATATTTACAAGCTAAATTCTTAACCCCTTGAACTGAATTAACGAGTTCAGCTAGCCATGAACGTTCTTGAGCAAACTGATCATGACGAGATGCACTGGTGATGTGTGAAACAAATATTATTTTAAATAATAACAAATTATTTGAGCAACAAAACCGTAAGTTTCTATATCAATCCCTCCTCTTAAAACTAAGAAAATTAAATTGTCTGCCTGAGCAGTGCTGACTGAAAATAAATTGCTTTTCAAGGGGTTAAATATTGGTGTACATAATTTTTTTGTTCATTCAGATACATAAGTAGAGAAACACAATCTGCAAATATTTTCTTTACCTAAAAAATGTAGATTCAGTGTAGTTATTAGAGTTTAAAAACAGATTTAAGTTCAAGGTATATGTGAAGGAATTTGTTTATCCATTGAAATTAATTTAAAAGCAGTGCTATTAAAGTTCGCAAAACAACCGTAATCATACTTAAAACAGTTTAATATTTAAATCTTAAAAATAAAATTTTAGTTTACTTCTAAAAATAATATGATCTACAGAGAAAATTAATCTAATATTAATAATGTATTATGGATTTAGAAAAACACCTATAAGTTTTAAAACCTTGATTAGGGCTAGAAATTATCAGGATAATAACACTGTCATTTTTTACGCCATTTGAGAAATTAAACTTCCATTATATAAAATGTGATATTATTCATAGGTATACATATTCTCATTTCATTTATATTAACAGCTTTATTATGATAGATGAAAGCTCTAAACTTACTTGATTAATTTATAATCTTTTATTGACCATGATTCTAGCTAAATATTAAAGAGTACTTTCAACATCACTATAACAGACGAATGAATGAGTTACAAATATCCCCAAAATTTTCAATTGAAATGGGAAAAAAAAAAAAATATCTATGAAAAGTTTTCTATTGGGATTTTACACAAAATAAATTGAAATTATGAACAATTTATGTCTTTATACATTGATTCTAATAAAAATAGCAACACTGGTAAGAAATACAAATACTAGAATAGTATTTTTGAACATATACATTATAATGGTAAAAGCAACTGTTTAATTTTTTAGAATATTTGGAAAGATAGGTACTAGCTAGAGCAGTCATATCTAGAAGCAGTAACAACACTTATCTGCCTAGGCATGAAAGCGAACAAAGATTAGATAGCAGCACGGATTCATCAGACCATTCATCTTTAACATTATACCATTGTCCATCGGCCGTAGTATCTGGAGAATGGTAATATGCCAGCTGCTTGGCAACTGTTCACTAGACGTTTCGAATTCAGGAACGATCAGAAGAATGATGTTCAGGACAACAGTCCAATAGATTCTGTATTAAAGAAGGTCCTGACAACACGGGCAAAATCCGGTTGTGCATTATCATGTTAAAATATAGCAGTGAAGATGACTCGATAATAGTACAGAACCAAGGGCCTTAGCGCATCAGAAATGTAACAGCCGCTATTAAAGGGGCTTAGAAATGCCAACGAGGAATGATCAAGACGAGTATAAACGCACCCAATACCATCACGCTAGTTGTTGGGCCAGTATGACGCTGTAGGTTGCAATCTGACAACATTTACGTGCAAAATTTGACGGTATTTTAATTTTAATTTTAGTTATGTATTTACTACTCATTTTTTATTCTAAATATTTGATTTAGTTTAATGTCGATAAAAGCTAACCATATTTATATAGAGGTTAAAAATTAAAATTCCTTATTAATAAAAACGTACTGAAAACTGATACTTTCTTCTGAAATATTGAATATTTTATAATATTCTTAATATATGTATTCTTACTAAAATTAAAATACTTATAAGATTTTTTTTTAATGTGAATATTAATAAAGAAATCGCTGATATTAAGTTTAACTGTTTTTTTTTTTCTTTTTGTTATTTCAATTAAATTATGTATATATATTAAAACATGGTATAACAATAGCATAGGCATAAATCAACATCACAGTAATTGTATACTGTAAAAAAAAAAAAAAAAAAAAAAAATGTTAATTCATAATGGTGTTTAAGATAGCATTTAATATATCAAAAGGAAATTAACATTAATAAGTATCATTAAATGATATGAAATATTACCTAATATACTTATGGATATCCTTAAAATAACTTGTCTCTTCACTTTTGAAAATTTGATATTGCCAAATGTAAATTGTTGTTGCATAATAATATATATTTATAATTAACTTCTTTTATAGTATGAAGTTTTATATTTTTGCTGCTTAATTGTCATTTTATTTTTAATATATCGCAATGATAATTTTTAAAATGTTTAATGTTATTGTCTTTAAGATTAATATTCTATTGTGTTAAGTATTCGTACATTATTTTTGCTTCATGTTTATTAAAATCCAAATGGATAATTGGTAAATATCTTAGCTTCACTTTTCTTCATAGTACAATGTATAAGGAAATATTGTGAAACCGATTTTCGAAATGAATTTTTTATCTCGCCTTACACAAAAACAAATAATTTTAGAATGTTGGAAAATTATATTTCTGACTGTCATGAAGTGCAGTTAAACATCATCAATTATGGTTTTCGCTAAAATTCCGCTTTAGTGATATTAATGATTTCGTGACGTCTGTACGTGCACTTTCGTGTGTTGTATGTGCGTGTGTTTGTATATGTCTCATAACTCAAACACGATTGGATGTAAAGAGGTGAAAATATGTTTGTAGGTTTGCTGTAAGATGTAGTTGTGCATCTTTTATTCTTGGTCTTTTTGCAACTTTCTGTTTTGAAGATATCTACTGCGAAAAATACAGTTATTATTTTTTTTAAATTATATATGACCTTGATTAATGGCCAAAGTTGTCGGAAAATATCGTCCAGTTTTGCCATAATTAGCTGTCTCTGTTTTAATTTTAACGAAGCTCTATTTATTCATTGTATAATGATTTTTTACTTTCTCTTACCCATAAGGTAGAGAAAGTATTGTTTTTGGCTCAAATTTTCGAACGCGAGATTTTGTTATATTTACACGTTTTGAGGTCCCCTGAATACGAAAATCATGTTTTTAGCAAATGGTCTGTGTGTCTGTGTGTGTGTGTGTCTGTGTGTGTGTGTGTCTGTGTGTGTGTATGTCTGTGTGTGTGTGTGTCTGTGTGTGTGTCTGTCTGTTATCAGCATATCTCAAAAACAAATTATGGCAGAAAGTTCAAACTTGGTATTCTAAATATGTATCATATAGGGATGCTACAGTAAGCTTTTCGTTAAGATCAAGCAAATGGTTCGTGTACAGGGACAATCAAGAGAATTCTAATACATTACGTCTATGGGGGAAATTGCAGGAAAATACAGTTTAACGTCTATAGACTGCACTAAACCAAATGAAACAAATATATATTTTTTGTAATAGAGACAGTTAACTGGGAAATTGTTTTTGTGTATGTAGGAGCCTCGCCTCCCCCCCTGGGGGGGAAGTCCCCCCTCGAGGGGAGTAAATTTTCATGATGGGTATCTTTCAAAAGAGTTCGAAAATACCTTTAAAACGAATGGTTGAACCATCGATCTGCGATAATTTAAAACAAAGTTATCGATATTTTTTACTTTTAACGAAAAAAAAAAAAAAAAAAGAAAAAAAATCGTATTTTTTTCTTTTTTTTTTTTTTTTTTTTTTTTTTTAATATTGAGAATAAAATGGACTTTTTTTGGATATTTGGTGTTAAACTACTTCTCTAATATGGAAATCGTCTGCCTTATCATAAAAGAATTTTTTTTTAAATAATAATTTTAATAAATTATTTTTTAAAAAGAGAAATATTTTTTAATAACCGAATTAAATTCTATATAAATGTAGGTGCATTAATGAAACGGGGGGTTGAGGGGGGCGGTAGCCCCCCTCACACAGAACTAATTATCATATAAAACTCTTCAGAAGCCTAATATGAATTGCTTAACATAGGTTTACATAACAGTACTCGTTATCTTACCTATTAATCTGCAACCTGTATTTATAGTATTAAATTTCAGGGTAAGAGAAAGTCGTGTGAGTGACACACCAGATTATTTTGACTAATTTTCAACAAAGGCTAAAAGTGTCTCGGTCAATTGAACTCTGAAACTGCATTCGGCAATGTGAAATTCTGTATTAAGCTGTAGATTACTACTTCTGGACACGTTATTCGTGCTCTACTGTGTATGTGTAATCCTATCATTCTCCCATTAGAAGTTCAAGTAGTAGTTTCTAGGCTTATTTTCAAGAATATTCATGGACTGGAACCTGCCTGTAAATTTGTAAAACATTTACCACACACGAAATTTTTTTCAACAGTAATATTACTCCAGCAACTCCAGCAACCTGAATGGGAATGAGAATTCATGTGGTGCCACATCGGATTTCTATTTCAAATCTTAAATATCATTCATTGTTGAAATATTTGAATTTTTGTTAAATTATAAGGAGAGGGCTTGTTTACAAGCAAACGTTCCTTCAATCAATCTTTGCCACTCTAGAGTGGTAAAAGATCAAACTATATTGGTGGAAATGCCAATGTTTTGCCGCTGTACTTACAATTGGACTGCAAGTGACGTCACATTCCCTTTCCTTATAGAGATTTTATGTGATTTTACATATCACTGTCACAGCAAAATCTTAATTTTTACTACTCTGATGCTGTAATTGCCCTCGATAACGATGTCGAATTTTTGGGAAATTTCAAAGTTACTTTTCTTCATTTATTAATATGTTAAATAATTTTTGTTGCATATTACTTCATTTTCATAATTAATTATTTATTATTTCAGAGGTCCTTCTTGCTGTTTAATCATTATAATGATGAAGTTTTATAGTAAATATAATAATTATATATATATATATATATATATAGGGGAAAGTGGTGTATATTGTACATAAGTGTACCTCGGACCTATGGCATTTCTAGCTCTATTTATTTAGATTTATAAACAATATCAAATGAAGTTAAAATATTTACTGTTAGGGGTCTCAGTGAAGTAATCTTGGAAGCTCAACTTTTTTGAAGAGTTCTTAAACAAGTAAATTCATCTTGCAAAATTAAATTTTTCTCAAAACCTTCTATGTATTCCTATACCCATACATACATTCTTTATTCTGAAATGAGTGTAATTCATCATGAAGAAGCTTTCCAGCAATAACCACATGTGCTTGTAATCAAATTAAGCTCAACCTGAACATCATGATTGGCAATTTCATTTTTAATAACTGAGTAATGACCTTGAATCCAATACAAGTAGTGTACCTTGGAATGGTCATTGTGTGGTAGATTAGAAATGCAGCTCCAAAAGTTCACATTTGGAATTGAACTATCCAATTGCAATCTTGATTATAAAAATGTGTGAGGAATTTTATCAATAATCACAATATGACTTAAAGTAGACTTTTTTAAGTTAATATTTGATCTTTTCCTCCTTTTAGATTCGATTCAGACTTAGCAACACAATTGTGTGACAGATTAATGATTTTGAAATGAAAAAAAGAATATTTGAATTCATATGTGTGTGACTAATAAATAGATTTTCATGCTTAAAATTGCGATTTTCTGTAACGTTTAATAAATGTTTTTAGATACACTAACAGTGGTGTATCTTGTACCTAATTGCACTTTTTTTTTACTTTTAAAAAATATAATTCATACAATTTTAATAAAATTTTGGAAAACATCTATGTTGTATATAAAACCATACAGTATTAAAAAAAAAAAAAAAAACACTTTGTATTTTGTTTTGGGAAATAATTACAAAATTAAAATTGGAAAAGTCAAAATAGGTTCGAAGCACCCCCACCATCTCCTAGTTATTTATGAAAAAAATGAATATTTAATTTTATTATACTGTTTAAATTTCAAATATGAAGAAACGTCTTCTTATTTAAATATTTAAATCCCCTATACCTTTTTAATAATATCGATTCTTATATCATTTACACTTTTTAAAACTGCATAATCAAAAGATTTAGATTTTTCTATTGAAAATACGAACTTTCGTTTACTTTTAAAATTAACTATCTAAATTCAGGGAGAAAATGGCGATTTAAACTGTCATATGATTAAATATGCAAATAAACTTTCTTTTCGAGTTCTGAAAATTGAAAACTTTTATTTGAGAAAAAGAAATTCGACGTAACTGAAAATCTAATTCTAAACTGAACAAACAGTGACTCAAAGATTTCAAGAAATTTATATTATTTGAAATAATACAGAATATTTCCCAGTGAAATATTCGACATATTTAATAATTCATATTTTTCAAACTAAAGAATTATTAATAGATTAATTCTAAAATGAACGATATATTACTTTAAAATTAAAGTTCATTGAATTTAAAATTACGTATTTTATTGGGATACTACAAATAAAAGTTATAAATTTACAAAAAAAAAAAAAAAAAAAAGACTGTATTACTAGTATGACGTTTGACAAAAAAAAATAGGTATAATAAAAAGATTTGACACGAATAAATATTGTGCGTAAAAATAAATAAATAAATAAATAAATAAAAATAAATAAATAAAAATAAAAATAAAAAGACTCACATTGTAAAAGTAGGTTAGTTTTTGAATTACTGTAATTTACATATTGAAAAATCGTATTTTTAGGAATTTTCGACATTCTGAATATTCCACATTTCCGACTAAAATGTTTGTTCATGAATTTATTTTACTTTTTTCTCTAAATACTCATCACATATCTTTATTTCAGAGACAGAAAAATTCAATATGGAGTCGTTGGGTTAAAGATAAATTGCAAGATTTTTAGCTTACAGAAAATGGAAACAAATGTAATTGCTTGTAATTAAAGAACTAAACGTTTCAAAAGTTTTCAATTTTTAATTTTAAAATGTGTGAAGCAAAATGTTTATCGTTTATTGAAAATTTTAAAAATAATAATATTTTCATTATTCAAATTCAAAACTCAAATGGTGTACAGAACTAAATAAATCAGTTAAATTACTATTTTAGTTGGTACTTTTTTTTATTATTATTATTCATATGTATTAGGCTTTTATTGGAGTACGCAATCATTAAAATAAAGTATTGGTGATTGTCCCACATGTTGCAAAATATTACGAAAATATGAAACTCACATGGTGTAAGTGATTCTGGGGTTAGTTGACATAAGGGGATAACTAGCGAGTGTTTTCACCCTGGTGACTGTATATATAGTGGCACAATAAATCGTAACTTCTATCTGCTTGACAAAATCATTAAGAAGAAATCTCTATTTCTAAATTTTCCTAAATGATTAGTAAATTATTCCACCACAAATGATTTTGTGTGTGTGTGTGTGTGTGTGTGAAACAGTAGATGAAATTAAAGCGATGTTTATGGCAATTTTCTAAAGAATGGTTAACTGTAGTTGCACGCATATATCATCAATATTTGTGTCTTATGTTTAGGATTATATGATAACCATTCTAACCGAATAACCCTGTGAGTTAGTTGCCTAATTATTTATGGGATCAGTTGAAATAGGATTGATATAGCTACTGCATAGCTTGAACTTTATTTAATGACATTTCGAAGGCTAAAAATCACATCAATAGTGAAGAGAATTCAACAGCAGCTTTCTATCGAAACAGCAGTTTTCTTTAGACACCTCTGATGAACTCTAGAGGAAACCAGAATGATGATAAAAGGTCACATTGAAAAATACTAACAAAAGAATTCGCCATAATACAAATTTCCTCCTGTTAACACTGAGTAAAAAATAAATGATTATGTTTTGGAGCGATACCAAGCCTGTCAGTTAATAAGATTTGCATCATGAATAAAAAGGAGGTAAATATTTGCAGTGTGTCACATAAATAGCGCCCAAATACTGTACAGACAGATTCCTCGTTGGGAGTATGTAAAAAATACCCAAAGAACTGTACTTGTACGATCCATAGTTTACGAGAAAAATACTATTGGCAGCAATATTATTCAAGCGCTAGCAATAATTTCTATGTATAAATTTGCACTTAATTCTGTTTTGCTAAATTATTTGTTAGAAAATTTAGGAATTGTGTTTTGCAGTTAACTAAACACGCATTTTTTTTTTTTTTTTTTTTTTTTTTTTTTTTTATGTTTTCTGCATGATTTTGTATTTAAAATGTTAAGCTTCCCAATGCATTCATCAGAATTTCCTATCAGTATTGCGCAAAAAAAGTAGAAAAATCATAACCCAAAATCTCATGCAATTAGCCCCAGCCTTTCCTATAAAACTAATTAAAGCAGTTAAACTAATATCTTAATTGGTATTATACTCATATATGTTAGACTTTTCATAAAATAGAAAATAATTAAGCCAGTATTTTAATGTTAAAAAAAAGCTTTTCATTAACATTAGTAGTATTATTATATTTACTTATAAATTACTGGCACATAGTCTTTCAAATAAATTATTACAGAATAAAATTTCTTATTTTTAACTTGTGGCAAAACGTGTAGAATGTGATTTTTTCCCCCCTTCTAAATCGTATTTTAGGGAGAAACTGTGTTGAAAAAAAAAAAAAAAAAAAAAACAGTTTACATTTGTTTAAATTTTTAATATATGTATGAATAATAGTATTAATATGTTTACAGTTACAAAACTTCAAAAATGCACAATAAAATGACACAGATGTAAATGCATAAGGTCATGCATTGCAGCACCTAAAAAAGAAACGATTTAGATAAATTTGCATCAACTTATTATTAATAATTTTTGTTTTCATATATAACGAAAACCTGACGTAAGTAGAAATTTTTATTATGTTGTTTAATTTGCTTTAATAAAATTATTTTAATACTTTAAATAGTAATCAACAATATCAACATTTTATAACAATGTTTATTGCAAATTAATATATAATCTAAGATCCAACCTCCTTTTTTTTTTTTTTTTTTTTATCTTTTAGTTACCCATCATACTACAGGTATGGGGAACTTATGTAATCGTGAAAATTTTCGACCTCGGGTTTTTTGACTTTTTTACACGTTTTCAGGTGTGAGGAATCCGAAAATGACAAAATTTGTATGGTGTCTGTCTGTAGGGTGTCTGTTAGTGTATTATTGTGTGAATCCGTTAGTCCGTTAGTTTGTTAGCCTGTGTACACGATATCTTAAGGACAAATTGTCGCAGAGAGGTAAGATCAGTTTTAAAATATTACTTCCGACACTGGCAAGAACCCTATTTATTTGCAACAGTCGAATTTAAAAACTTCGTAAGTTATTAGAAATTTACGATTTTCTTAACGTGGGAGAATAGGACAAAAATTCACTTAAACGAGCATTAAACGGAAACTTTTTACTGTAAAATGTCAGACTAGTTTTTAAAATATCAGTTCTGATGCCGGAATGAACATCAGTAACTATAAATATGCATCTTTGAAAATTTCGCAAGTTATTGGAAATTTACGAATTTCTTAATATGGCAGTATAGGGCAAAATTTCACATAAAAATGAATTTTGAGAGATATTTTCATCTTAAAGATGTCAGACTACTTTTGAAATATTATTTAGGACACTGGCATGAATATTAATGACTATGAATTTTCCAATATAAAAATTTCGTAAGTTATTGGAAATTTACGAATGTCTTAAAATGGCAGAATAGAGAAAATTTCACATAAACGTCAATCTTGAGGGATATTTTCATCGTAAAGATGTCAAACGACTTTCGAAATATTATTTAGGATACTGGCATGAATATCATAGACTATGATTTTTCCAATTTAAAAATATTTGTATGATATTTGGAATTTACGATTTACTTAACATGTAATTATAAGGCAAAATTGAGCATAAACTTCCATTTTGAGGATCATAAATACATTAGACAACTTCAAAATTACATTTATGATATTTGTTTGAACATGATTGAATACAAATATTCTAATAGGAAAATGTCTTAAATTATTCGTAATTTACGATTTTATCAACATAGCCAAATTGTAAATTTTTATATAAATATGAATTTTGAGGATTATTGCACTGGAAATAGTAGCATGGAAATAGTAGATTATCTTTTTCCTTTTCTTTCTTTTCATTTCATCATAAACCATATTAAGTTTTAAGTTTCCTTCAAACTTCATCTCCTCATGAGTTACACTTTTATTAGGTGTTATTATTTGAATATTATACTATGTAATATTATTTAAATTTCAGTGTTTAACCTGCAACATTTCTATAAATATCTACACAAAGTTAAAATCGACAATGTAAAAAAAAAAAGAAAAGTGTAATGCAAACTTCAGTTTTGGTAGAGGTTAAGCGTGCCGTCATTAGAGCAAAATAACAACGCGGATTATTGCTCTTTAGATAGATAGGAATGAGAATTTTAAAGTTGCAATAGCGGTAAAGAATATATGGTGGTTAAAATGTAGCTAACTCACCTCTTTGAAACAAGCTGTCTGCAGTGCACACAAACTGGGGCTTCTCTAAGATTCGGGTTTAGGGGGAGAAAGTTCACTATTGCGTCGAAACATTCTCTTCGTTATCGCAAGCAATCCGTTATAAATGTATGAGTTGTCTTGTTGATTGTACCGATTGGGTTATCATTTACAAGCAGTTTTTAAGGCGGTAATTTCCAACAAGATAACGCTCATCCATATGCATAGGAAGGAATAAAACGTTTCCGCAGTGTTTACAGCTGCCACCTTGATCTCCGAGATCGTGTAATCTTTATTTTCTCAAGGTCGTGTATGAACGAACGTCATTCAGAACCAGCATTAACCACTGCTTATTTCAATGATAAAATGCAACAGATATGAAACGATGAAATTACATGTGACACCTGTATGGCAGAATGCAAGAACGTCTGCAAGTTTCAATTCAAAATCATGGTGATTACAGCTTTATTAATAAACCACAATTTCACATTTTAAATTTTAAATTTATTTCCTCGTGAATGTTTTAATCTGTAACTTAATACCAAAATATATACGTTACCTAGAAAAAGATTGCCTAAAATTTATTTTTAGGACAAATTTCTTCGTTATGTTGTTGTTTCATGTTTCGCTTGTGTACATACAAATAACCAGTATATATATATATATATATATATATATATACTGTTGCAGTGAAAGTAGATTTACTGGTAAAAGGAAAATAAAGAGTATGATCATTCATTTTCAGTGAAGTTAGCATTGTTGATTTGGTGACGAGTTTGGCAAATTTCACGAAAAGTAGCAATTTAGGGTTCCTGAACTTTTGAAGTCCTACTCTATATGGGATCCGAGATCTAGAACATTTCATGGGATTCTCAATGGAATCATCGCCAAGCCCCATTACTGAAAGGTATAAATAGGAATGGGTTGATTTCTGCCAGGGAGAGTGAAGTCGCTGTGAATCAGTGTCTTTCAGAGACGTTTTTTGAGCAGTTGCACTTTCGAGATAGTGCTCTAAGCGACTGAAATTTGTTCGTGAGCTAAGGAAGTTCTCTGTTTTGGAGTATTTGAGTTTCTTTGCTTTAATCCTGTGGAAGAAGTGGCTGTTTTCTTGGTCTGTTACAGAATATTTGTTCAATTGTGACTTTGACAGTTTTATTGGACTGCTACTAGAATATTTTGATGAAATAAGAGTACTATTTAGCTGTTAAACAGAACTGGCATTTCAAAGCAATAAGTATAACACTTTGAATAAACACATAAAGCATTCAAAGTTTATTACTTATTACTATTTAACTGCTGCAAAAATATTCGTTGTAATCTCAATTTTGCTGCACTGATTTCAGACGTTAATGTTAAACGGGCTTTTATCGATCAGAACCTGTAATTTTCTTTGCTAACTACTTTTTCAAACACGAAACTCGACAAGTTTTATCGTAACAATATATACATAAGTGTGTGTGCGTGTGTGTGATTTTGGTATTTATTCAATTTTTATAAAATGTGATGCAGAAAGATTGCATACATTAATATAAAAAATAAAAGTATTATATTTTAGAACGTTCAATATTAAACTATTTTACAGATCTAAAAAAATGAAACACATAACAGTTGAGAATATATATTTTCTGTTTCAGATTAAATGCAGAATATATATATATATATATATATATATATATATATATACATAAATTAACGGAAATAAGAACAGCTTTATCATTTCCACCTCTTTTTCATCCACTTCCTTTTTCAATTTTTAAGTAATCTTCAAACATCCACTTTGGAAAATATTTTAGAGTTTTGACATCATCTTATTTTTCAGCAAAAAATATATACCTTATATTTTTTTTTTCAAATTTCGACATGAAAGGATACACAGAAAATAAATAGAAAATAAATAACATGAGATCAAAAGTCAAACTTCAAAATATGTTCCTTCATACACCTTATTTCAAAGAAATATATTTCTTATAAAAAAATTTCTGTGCTATTTAAAAAAAAAAAAAAAGATCTTCTCGATTTAACAAACCTGAATTAAAAGTGTAAATATATCATGTTATGTACAGAAAAAAATCCCAAATGTTATTTATTTTTCTATCCAATGCATTAAAAAAATGCTTTTGCTCTGTATATAAAACTAATATTATTAGAAGTTCGCACAATATTTAAATAGTAAAAACAAAATCATGTGCTATTTCATTTGAAACACATACTGATTTAATATATTTAAAAATACATTTTTTTTCTTTTTTATTTATTAAAAGGCATAGTAAAATGAAATTTATAAATTCACATCTAATTTTATGTCCAAATTACAAATAGATAGGTTTCGGTCTCATATCTAAATTACAGGACAAATTATTATAATCTCAAATGATTTTCGTTAAGTATTTACGCTGGAAGTAGATTTTTTAAGTTTTTACTGAGAAGATACTCAATGTGAACTGGATATCTTGTACACAGTTTAAGCTTTTTATTTGAATGTAATGCCAGTCATTTTCATTCTGACATGAGGTCAGATGTTTCTACTAACGGGTGGGTCGGCGTACGGTCTAAACGCTTGCTATTTGATTGCACATATACAGTCGGTAACAAAAGTGTCCGAACACTAGCAAAAATTCTTATGTAAAAAAAGTACACTGCGTATGGTTTTGTTAAATAAATCCTTATCGAATCCTGTTCTTACACTGACTAAGAACAGGATTCGACAAGGATTTATTTAACAAAACCGTATAAAGTGCACTTTTTTCACATAGGAATTTTTGCTAGTGTTCGGACACTTTTGTTACCGACTGTACATTGTTTTTAAATTACTTAAATAACATTGTAGGAGATTTGTAATGATAAAGTAGGATTTTACTTCATTTAAACGACTCAATACTCGCTATCCATGTCAGATTGGAAAAACAATCATTTAAGTATTTTCAAAAAAAAAAAAAAAAGACGAAATTTACGTGCTATGCATATGCAACTCTATTAAGCCATCTATATATAAATAAAATTAAAGACTGAAAAAAAACTAAAGCTAAAGCTATATATATATTATAAAACGTATAAAAGTTTAATATTTTAAAATATAATATTTTAATAATTTATATTTTATTTTATTTTATATTTTATTTTATTTTGATATTCTTAATTTTATAAATAGTTATGACTGTCTCTTATCCCGATAACACAAAACTGTGAAAATTTAAAGTAAATTCTTATTTATTCATTTATTTATTTATTATCGTTTTCTTTTAATTATTATATGTTACTCACTACCCATACGTATATGTTTTCTGAAGTGCGCATATATATATATTTCTTAACGAAATAGCCATCAAATTGACAGATTTACATATTTTTATTTTTCCTATATCATGGATTTTATCGTTAATGTTATCATTCTGTACAAGAAAAAAAATACACATATATAATTAAAATTTATAAAACATATTTAAGACATAAAGACTAGAAATGATTTTTATCAAAATTTTCGTAATAAAATTTATTATTTTTTAACTATATATATATATGTGTGTATGTGTGTGTGTGTGTGTGTGTGTATTTATACATTTCATACTATTTTAAGAAAAAGTAATTCGGTTAAAATAATATTTAAGTCAGTTAGTTTTAACAATAAGTACCTTGGTATTTGTTAAATAAAATCCTGTTCAAAATTACAGGCAAAAAAAAAAAAAAAAAAAAAAAAAAAAAGTGCAATTGCACTTGCCGTTAACCGCAACTGAAAGAAAAAACAATTTTTTATAATAGAAAATCGGTAAATAAAACTAATATCTATACATACTATTTTATATTATTTAAAGTTTCTTCCAAACTAATGAACACATTTGCCAATGAATTACTTCAATGTTCCTTTTATGCATATCAGAATATTTACAAAAAAATTATCCTTATTTAGTAAAACTTGAAAATTACTTTGCCCGACATTCGGATTCCCGATAATTTTAAATTTACTAATAGCTTGATGCACAGCTGTCTTGCTCACATTTACCCTCGAACTTATTTGACGGTCAGAAAATCCAATTTTGTGCAGGGTCAATATTTCTGACCTTTTTGTAACAGTAAACGAAGGTTTTTTACCCATCACAATAATTACACAACAGCACCTACGACAAAATCCGATAAACAACTGGCAATAAACGTGCCGGGCAACTTTACTTATAGCAGTTGAATGCATCTGATGCAATCATCACTTGACATGACGCAAATATCTGCGCAAATGATTCAATGTGTTAAAATACTGAAAATCGGCTACTGGCCTTAAACTTTAGCAAATGCCTGTAGTAGTATTTTTGTATTATAGTATGATATTTGAGAAATTATGGGATTTTTTGGTTGTTATACGACCCGGTTAAAGTTTTACATATATATATTACAATAATAAAATTCAGGAATTTTACCAGCTATACTATGAATATAAAGGTATTTTTTATTGTAGAAATTGATGATCAATTAGTTTTTTTGCTTAACATTTTATTGTACAAATTTATGCAGAAAATACAAAATAGTCAGGTTGTTATTATAAAATCTACATTTAAATGTAAGAAAGGTTAATACATATTATTTTATGCATAGCGGTACGGTATTGTTTCCTATAATATTTTAAAAACCCGGTTACCAGAGTACAGAGCTCGCAATTGGGAGATTGCAGATTCACTAACTGAGCCGCTGAAAGACCACCGTGCATAGTAGCGGTGGTTGGTGCAAGTAAAGTTAATTTTGGCGGCAATGCCCTGCATGTTCCCGTCAAAATTTTACCTCTGGGGATTACCGAAGAGGGTATCCATCCAATCCATGGAGGATCGAATTTGTGATGGCATATCTCCGGACCACCTATAGGGGTGAGTCTCAGAATGTCGCCAATTGCCCATAGCGCAACACTAGTGCGACGTAGAAACCAACCAACCTATAATAATTTAGGAAATATTTCTGGTACTACTCATTTGGTAAGGTTCGTGAATTTTCATTTCATTTTTAAAGCTATTACGTACTTGATAAATGGATTTTCGTATCTTTTTAAAAGAATTCACGGGTTATTTAATCCATTTTTTCATTTTGGTTATTGAGAATTTCGGTAGCATTTAATCATCGGTTATTTTTATTTCTACGATGTTACAATGTATATATATATATATATAAAGTTTGAAAATATTTGTATTTATATTTATATTATACACCTGTTTTAAACCAATATCATTCAAGTTTTAATTTGTAGTAAGTTTTAACGAAAACGTATTAATAAAGTTTTAAATGCTCTTTTTTATCGATATTATTTTGTATAAAATTTTAAATAACTTTATATACCATTATTAGAACAAAATTATAATAATAATAATAATAATAATAATTTTTTGCGCGTTGATTATGAAAAAAGATAAAATGTAAAATACAAATATAAAATCCATGTATTTAATGTAATTTTCTTTTGAGGGAATTTTACTTGAAAGTTCGAAAGATTTTCTAAAAGCTTTTAGCTTATTTAATAAAAGCGTTTCCTTTTATTTAAATCCTTTTTACATTATTTTAATTAGAATATTACTTTCTTTTATCCCTGGAGGTATGCATGACGGAAATAATTAATTTCATTCCAATATTTTGTGTTTTGCAGCATATAATTTTTCTTACGACAGACAGTTTTAATGTAATGAATAGCTTTCTAACTGATAAATTGTTGTATATTATTTCTTTGCAAAGACAAAAATGTGAAAAATTTCATTAGGAATTTTTTATTAAAATAATCTAATACAAAATATTTCATTTAAATGCTTCTTTTCGCACAATAGTGAGTCTTTGTATTATTTAAGTTATTTATCTGTTCTAATATGTATATATATATATATATATATCGCTGTATTTCAATTTAACGTGTCTTTTTAGCTTTCTTGGCTTTTGAAGTAAAAACATTTCATATAAAAGCATGGAATTTAGCAATTTAGTACAGAAATTTGTAGTAAATATGGCGAAATAAACCGTTTTTATGTCAAAGCATTATTTTAGGTGACGTTTTATGCTGAAGTAAAGCAAAACATTTCAGTAATACAAGTTTTATACACTCAGAAACTATTCGTGGATTTTTTAGCATATTTTCTTAAGATATACATCAGTTGTTTGTGGTGTGCATAAAGTAAATGTTATTTAATTCTGCCAAATAATTTTTCCGTTTTTTTCGAAGCGTATGTAGACAGTGTCTACATTATATTTGCTTTTAAATTATAATATCTTGAAAAGTACATAAAGTAATACTTTGAAACTTTCGTAAAAAACAGACAAAGATATTTTATTTAATTTAACCCTTTGCGGCGCAAGACAATTCGGTTCATTTAAATTAAACTGCCACCGGAATTCATGAACTAAATTAAACTAAAAGAAAATTTAAATTTTAAGGTTAGAAAAACCGGCCTTTTCTGATATGTTATAAACGTAAATTTTTGTTAAAAATTTTCCGGGATGAATTTCTGCAGGTGGATCTTAAATTTTCCGTCCTTGCAGCGAGGACAGCGCGCGTTAAGGGGTTAAGATGCATTTTATGAAATCATATCAGTTAGGTGTTTTTATATAATTTTTTTCAACATAGCTGAATCATTTTTAATCGAAAATATATCTTCCTCTCTCTCTCTCTTTATTTTTCATTTCATGAAAGTAACCCTACGTTTATATTTTTAGCACAGACCTTACCTATGATTTTCAGCGAATAGGGGATTCTTTGATTGTGGGCGGCAGATATGTCAGAATAGAATTAAAGTTGTATGTCTGTAAGAAATTTGGTTATCACATTCCCAATTCAACTCAACAAACAAATTTCAATTCGCTAATTTTTACTTTGTTTAATATATTATGTTGTAAATAATAATAACATTATTAAAATAAAATTGCAGTTTTGCTGTTATTTACAAATTTCTTAAATTTTCATTGACAATCTGTCTTATTAAAAACGCAATTCAGAAGAAAGTATCGTGAACTTATCCACTTACCTTTCCTGTTTCAGATTTTATTCATTCACAGCTGAAAAAACTACTATTGAATATGGAAATGAAAAGGAAATTTTATCAAATTTACTATTATTTTGCGATATCATATGTAAATTTTAGCAATATTTAACCCATTGAAATTTTAAATAATTATAGCCAAATAGAAGTTATACTGGTTATATAGTTTGTATCGAGGTAAATTTTATATTGCATTCTATCAAGGGCCTTTTTTTTTTCAAGGTCATCTTTTTGTCAAGTCCTTTTTTTTTTTTTTTTTTTTCCCGATGTGAAGATTTTCTATTGCCGCCACTTACACTGGAAAAAAAATATATATATACATATATATATACTGCTTTCCTTTAGAACGAATAGGTGTTCCATTTCTAAATCCCTAAACTAAAAATATAGATCTCTGAGCTATGAGTATAAGGCACGCCAATACACTGAGAAAAAATTCTATAACTGACATCCAGAATTTAAATTGTGGCTTATGAAAAAAATAGTTCCATGTCATCCTTAAAAATTTCTTATACATTTTTTTTCTAGCTCCGTTCGAAAGCGAATTCTAGGAACCTCTATTAGAATTCTTGAGCGTTTGCCTATACTATCGAGGACAAACGTATTTGAAAATATCTCCAAATAAACGTGAATACAAGAGGCGGGTTTCAGCAGCTATAATCTTGGCTTATGACTCAATTCTAGAAAATCAAGCGAAGATTTCTCGTAATAAAAAAGATTCAGGATATTCAGAATATTGTTTCATCATCAAGAATTGTGTAGATTAGAAATTCTCGACCATTTCGTCTATTCAGTGTATTAGTGTGCCTCATACGCATAGCTCGAAAATTTATATTTCTAGCTTAAGTCTCTGTCTATTGTCATAGAGGGAAAATGATAATTTGTCCGGGAAAAAAAAAAAAAAAAAAAAAGTCTTGAATAACTACAGCATCATTTATTGTCCAATTAACACCTAGTTTGAAATGTCTGTTAATAAATTTATAAAATTTTATTGGTAAAATGAAGTTTTAATTTGAATTTTTACGTAAAATTAAAATTGTATTGTAATTAAAATATTTTTTTTTTAAGTGTATCAGTATTTTCTATAAATTACTAAGGAATTAAATTTGTGAAAAATATCTGTCTTAAATGATTAAAAAAAAAAAAAAAAAAAAAAAAGAATCCTTCCTCGAATTCATAAACTTTTCATCATTCCTTCTAATAACTAGAACGGCAGTAGAGAAATTATTTATGATTTATAAACTGTTGTTTCAAACATCAAGAGAAACTTTTCTAGAGAGAAGTAGTTGTGAACGGAGTAATTTTGAGGCATTTGTTAATGATTTTTATATTTTATTTAATAAGAAATTTTAGAGATGTACATTTACAGTTGATATAAATGAATCCAGAAAAGATTGGGATTATAAGAGAATCTTTCATCATATATCTTTTAATTTATATTTTATTATTATTACTGATATTAGAATTTAATTCAAACTTCTGAAGAGTTTTGTGTAATTCAATAAATTTCAGCTGCTTCCATATCTAGTAATTTAAGTAGAACGTTCTTCCAAATTATACATTGAAAAGAATCTACAAACTTTTTAATGCAAAATTTTAATTATTTTTCGTAAACGACATTTCTTAATTAGTCAGGCATATTTTAAAATCACGTCGCTTATATTTAAAATAATCTGAGTAATTTTAAATTTCTCTTGGGATGAACGGTGGAAAAAATAATTTTCCAATTATAAAATTTTCCGTCATTAGTTTTCATTAATGCATTGAAGAATTTCTTAAACAATTGCAACATTGAAGAATTTCTTAATAAGTTTTATTAATAGAAAACTTTATTCAATTTACATTTTATGTTATGATTGTATAATAAAGGCTCGCTAAAAAAAAAGGTAACGAAAGGTTCGCTATAAAAAATAATTATTGGTTATAATCCGATGTACTTTTGGAACAGAAATTGAATTCAGCAACAAAATAATCTCAGAAATTCAATTTTAAAATAAATTTCAAGCAAAATGCTATTTCATTAAACTTTACGACTAATAAATGGAAGTTTATTCATTGTTTTCCCTATGAACTCTAAACACATATATATGTATATAGTGTGATGTCCGATAAGAATGTAATTCCTTCTCAAATCGACTTTGATCAGTGTTAAAGATATTTTTCGCATCTAATCCTTCATGCTGAATACGTGACTTCACAGAGATTACGAAATCATTGGCTAGCTGATGTATTTCTCGTTCGTTTTCCTTCCAGTTCTTTCTCACCTTGAGTGTGATCGCTCGACTAGCAATATTGTTTTTCTTTTTAAATCGAAGAACCCATGAGGCAGATGCTTTGAAGTTATTAAGATGTAGATGTTGAGGATCCATATTTTCTTTAATCTGCAAGGCCCAAAGACGAAGGTTGCGATCATGAATGACAGCACATTCTTGAACTTTTTCTCTAAATATGTTGAGTACTGCATCATTGACCTTCTTCATCGTTGGCTTGTCTCTAGACTTTCCATACTTATAAAGAATGTTCATGTTTTTAATTCTTCGGAACCGATTCATAACCGTAATGGCCTTTCTATTAACGTTGCGTAGAGTGCCATCATCGTTTTCAGTAAGGAATTTCCAAGCAGCCTCCTTGTAATCATCATCCAAAATATTTCTTTTTTTAACAGGAGATCCTTCGTAATCTGAATCTGATGTTGATGGTTGTGATCAATGAAGCACTTCTGGTGTAGTTGCAACCAGTCCTTCCTCTTCTTCTTCGATCTCCGTATCCGAATCGTCTTCATCGCCTTAGTTCATTTCCATGTCACTCCCATCATAACCACCAAAGCCAAGCGTTTTTACATCTTCGATTATTTCTAATCGATTCTCAATGATACCAACGATATGATCAAACAATGCGTTCTCTTCAACATTCATGTCCTTCTCTGCTGAACCATACTTCAGTTTTAGGGCATGAACGACGCTGCGAGCATCCATAACTGCCAGGGGTCGAAGTGTCCTATGTTTTTAATTCACTATCCCGTCACCATTCGTAAGCTAACACATTCCTTATATTTTTGTTCCCCAGATTTTCAAGAAAGTTATCAGGAAAGTTATCAAGTTTATATCTTAAGAATAGTGGTGGGAGAGTGATTTTAAATATCGGGCACTTTGACCTCTGTGACTACAGGAAAAAGAAAAATAATTTGTTTTGAAGAGGTCCTGTTCCTCTCCCAGTGGGCCATAGCAGGTAAAATTTGTACAGTATACTCTTCTCAACATCCTCTTTCAAATGACTCCTCTCCTGACCTGCAACTCCATCCTCCCCAAATGAATGTTTGCTTGTGAGAAAAATAATATATATTTCACAAATACACCTAAAAATAAATTATTGCATAAATATTCTTTCTAGAAAAATATTGCAGCATGAATGCTATAATTGATTGTGAAATTTATTAGTGCATTTGGCATTATTATGTTATTACAAATATTCCTTTATAAGGAGGATCGAAAAAAACAGAACTTGTGTCAATTGAAACAGGTGCCTAATATTAGTTGTGAACGAACATATATATTACGAACATATATATATATATATATGTGGTGACAGGCATCCTGCTTCCCCTAACCTTGCTTCCCCTAACATTGGAATCTAAAGCTATTTGGTTTCTCTTTGCCGTACCTGGAATCCAGAGAGTAGAATCCGAGCGGAAGTTCGTGCCTGTGATGAGAATGACGCCATTTCCGGAACGCGCCGCTGCTAACAGCGTTTGAAGAGAGTAGTTCAGAGTCGACGAGGCATGCACAGTGGACGGGTGTATTGCTTGTTTTTATGAACTTTGTGTTTCGACGTAATTAGAAAGCGAAGTAATAAATAAATCATTTATGCCACTAACTGAACTACATAGACGAAATGTCAAATGGACATTGTCTCAGTAAAATTCTAAATCATTAACGTTTTCTGTAAATATTTGTATATATTAATTTTCTATTAAATTTTAAATGTGTAGTAAATAATAGAATTAGTATTTTATTGTTCTTAAAAACCCACAATAGTTGGATATTACATTTCAGAAGTGGGATGAATCGTGAATTTTAATTTAACTTAAACTTCGGAATGAACGTTAATTTTTAGTTAACATAAATTTTGATTGAACATGTGAACCTTTTTTTTTTTAAATTTTTTGCGAACTGTATTCCCACAAATGATGATGCGCCTGGACTGATAAAATATAAGTTAATTAACTGAACTTTTAAATTATAGACTGAACTATTTATTTATTTTAAAAACTATTGCAAAACTGTGTTGAAATTTCTTCACATGCTTAATGCATATGGGATGAATAATTTTTGAAGTGTGTAGTGATACTTCACGACCACCAGAAATGTTCACACCAGTGAAATTTGCTTAAACTAAAGCAACGAAGTGTTTGTGAATTCTGCGGAACAGCCACGAATCATTTAGATGGCAATAAGAAATTTAGGATAATCAAGCATCGGCTGCTGTTTTGGTTCTACAAAGGTACGTGTATTTTTGTTTTGTTGTACAATGGTCTCTCTAGGGGATATTCTCAAAATTGGCGCTGCACTGAGGACAGAGAAATATAGTAAAATTAGAATTCTGCATCACTTTTTATTCAATGACGACGGTGATCGGAGGAACACATGCAGAATAAAAAAATTCTCAGGATTCGCGTTTGCCGTAGATGACGAAAACTATTTTAAGAAACAAAAATTCATCGACGAATATTTTACGTTGAATGAAGTAATTATTATAAGTATCTTATTAAGTGTTTCATTTGACGGCACGAAAGAAGAAATACGTAATAGATTACTAGTAAAATTAAATGATATTGAATTACTCAAAGAGGAAAATTCAGACAATGATTCGGAAGATGATGATTCTGAGAACGAATTTAACAGTGATAATGACGTCGAGAAAACTGACTCCTCTGTGCAATGCCATATAAATAATGATAATGAATGTCACAAAAATAATGATGATAAAACTAAAAAAAGTACAAATTGTAGTAATAATGTGAATTTTGGATCACTTGGTGCAACTGTTTCTTTTAAGGTTTCATTAAATTCACGTGGGAAATCGTGTCTTACATCTCCTTCCCGGAAGATCTACCGTATAGTTCGTATCGGATATTACCCCCGTAACTACACCTGGACCTAGCCACTGTACTGCCATTTTATGTGGTTTTGCGGTAGCCAAAACCAACACCGAGTCTCCCACCTTAAATTTCCGGGACACCGCATTTTGGTCGTACCACCATTTTCTTTTTTATTGACATTCCGTCATACGCTCCCCTGCCAAATCTTGACATCTTTTTAAGTACTCATTTAAATCCAAAATATACTCGACTACATTTTGATTCATTTCCTCTTCCTGCATCCAATTTTCGTAAACAATGGTATGAGGCATCCTCAAATTCTTCCCAAAAATAAGCTCTGAAGGAGAAAATCCCGTGCTCTCATGCGGCACCGTCCTCAACGCGAAAAGAGTCATAGGCAGGTTTTCTTCCCAATCGCTTTTCGATTCGAGACATAAAGCTTTGAGAATCCTCTTAAGAGTGGAATGCATTCTTTCCACCTGATTAGATTGCGGATGACAGACAGAAGAATGATTGATTTTGATATCATACTTCTCAAAAAACGCTGTCGATAAGTCACTCGTAAAATAAGCACCTTGATCGCAGAGTAACTCTCTAGGAAATCCGGTCTTCGCGAAAATTTGCATCAATGCATTGATCACTGACCTTGAAGTTAGGTTTTCCGCAGGAATGGCATCCGGGAATTTTGAAGCGACGCAAATAGCCGTTATCGCAAAACGATTATTTTTGTTGCTCGTTACAAGCGGACCTATAGCGTCAATCGACAGACGTCTGAATGGTTCAGAAATAATCGGTACTAATCTCAACGGAGCTTTTTTCTTATCCCATTTTGTCCTACTTTTCCACAAATTTCACAAGTTTTGACATACTCTTCGATTTCCTGATAGCAATTTGGCCAAAAGAAATTAGTCAGCACCCTCTGCTTAGTTTTACACAAGTCTAAATGCCCTGACACAGAATCATGACACAGGTTTAGAATCGCTGCCCTAAATTTCTTTGGCACGCACAACTGCATCCGGTTTTGGTTACGCTTAGAATCCGATATTCGAATTAACCGCTCATTTTCTATCTTAAATTCCTTTCCCGCTTCATTACTAGCTTTTTCCCAACAATTTTTCAACGTGCCACACGCGATTTGCTCTTTTTGAAACTCTTCGGCTGAAACCCCGATTAATGGACACCTGTCTGTTCCTTTTAACACAGGAAGAACAACCTTATTTTCTGCACTAGTCTCCTCTACTAACTCGCTTATCAAACCCGGTTCCTCCTCAAAATTTTGAATTTTTTTCTGAGTTGGCTTTTCATTATTTATTTTGGACTGCGCACTCTTAATCCTTTCTTGCTCAGGTTTCTGACTTCGCGTTATCGCATTAATTGGATAAAAAAGTTTTTTATTGCCTAGAAGATATATTCCCTGACTCAAATTAGCCGGTTTTACAGCCGGTTTAGTGATGACCTCTCCGAATTCCCCTTTTAAAACGATTTTTGCCAAAGGTAAACACCTACACGTTTCGTCAAACGGTTGCTTAATCCATACCTGTTCCGGCAGTAAATCCTCAACAGAAATCATATTCCTTTCGCACACGTCAATATTTGAGCCACTATGTCTCAAGAATTCGCACTCTTGTCCATTTATTTCTAATTTACCTATATAAGGCTCAAAACCAACACCTAAAATTTCGCCCGCACTTAAGTTATTGATCAGATTTGTTCTGCGATTAGGGTTTTGTGGGCAATTAGGTCGAATATGGCCCCTTTCCGAGCACAGATAGCACACAATTTTACTATTTCTATCAAAATCACGATCTTTAGATTTGGTTTTATTATCTTTTAATTTTCCTGAGTCTTTTTTGTCGCCCTTAGCTGACTCAGCTTTCGGATTACTCCCGCCATCATGCTTACCTGACTCGAATTTCTGACCATCCTTCCCAAATGAATTTCTACCCTTCGTAAAACGCTGAAAAGGCTTATATTCTCTTTTCCCATTCTCCTTTCTAACCGCGTCATACTTGTCGCACTTCTCCGCCAAATCCGAAGCTTTGTTGATTTTTTCCCACACATCTACAAAATGTTGTTTGATTTCGCATGGTATCCTATTCTTTAACTGCTCCGTGAGCATCAATTCCTTTAATGACTCTAAATCTTTAATTTCTAAATTCTCAAGCAAGTTATCTAGGTACCCTCGCAAATCGTGAACTAAATCAACCCATAATTCTTCACTTTTTTTGTTGTGCGATTCAAATTTCGTTCTTAGCGCATGCGCATGCGCACTCAACCTGAACCTATTCATCAACACTTTTTTTACAAGTTGAAAGTTTTCAGCCTCAGACTCGTCTAATTTTATAATTATTTGTACGACGTCGCTCGGCAACAAAGGGATAAGTTGCGACATCCTTTAATTTTTACTTATATATATATATATATATATATATATATATATATATATATATACTGTGGTGATTTTTGGGAGTACACCTCGGAGAACAGAATACAAAATGCATGAGTCCAGTAGTGACGATTTTTGCTATTTTTATTTAACTTAACAATCAGTAAAAATTAACAAAAAAAAAAGGTTGTAATACAAAGAAATAAAAAAATTATTACAAAATGCTCGCCTCCGAGCATCCTCCGAAAACATGCTACACCTTTTAAGCACCAAGTCTCTCTGCTCTTTCGAGTGTCTCTCACCCCCGAGCACACCTTTGGAGGGGGGGGGGAATACCCTACACGAAGCACTGATTCGTTGATCGTGATATCACTCTGCCCGTGACATCATTTTCCTCCAATCTTCGTCTACCCGAAACTCAGAGAAATGTCGGTAGGAACAAAAGTCATGCGTGAAATTGGAAACTAGCGATAATACCGCTTCCATAGAAAATATAAATTTCTTTCACACAAAGCATCTGTCGTTCAGACGATCTCCATGGCTCCGTTCAGTCTGGTCACACGACCCCTGACCTCTTGGAATGTTTGTAACCTTCACTCCAGCACAACACATATAATGTGGTATTAAAAGGAAAGATAATATGAACGGTTAAAAAAATAAATAAATAAATAGAAGAAGAAGAAGAAGAATAAAATAATCAATATTAAAACAACAAATTCATATTCGTAGTTCACAAGAATTTGTAGCGAATATAAGAAATGCAAGCATAAGTATAACTTATATATATATATATATATATATATACTGAGAAAACATAAAAATGTAACCAGACGGAAAATATTAATTGACTCAAAAACAATTGTTATATTATCAGGAAAGCCCAAAATGCAGCGTGAAAACCTTATTGAATAGAAAATGAAAAATTATTTTGATACACCGAAAAAATAATAATAATAATAATAAAATAAACTACACAATAATGTATGCAAATATAATATATATATATATATATATACATAAATATATAATATAAAAAAAAAACTTATTTTAAAAAAATGTGAACATTTTATAACATAAAGAAATTGCTACTTTTTTTCTTTGATGCTTCTCCGTGTTTATGTTTTTATTCGTGATATTTAGTCAATTTTTGTAATTCTTTTCGAAAATCTTTTATTAAGAAAAACCCACAAGAAAACTTTCAATCAGTTCAAACTGACCCCGAACATTGTATCGAATTCGGTCGGCTAAAATTAAGACCCAATGCTAAACTCTACCTGGAACACGATTTCACTATATCGCTGGACTTTTAAGAGTAATACGTTATATTTTTTACAATTTTAAGAATTTTCCTTTAGTCATTGGCGGTAAGTCCTCAAAATTTAAATTTAAATACCCAGTTTTGATTATATTTACTCAAGTTAAAATAAAAAAAAAAAATGTGTTTAGAAATATGATCCACTGTTTACTATTACATTATATGCATAAAAAAAAAATATTAAACTTACAAAATAAGACGAGTCTAACAGCAAAGTAGCGCTTCTGCGCTCAAAGCAGATAGATAGAAGTGACGGGTGCGATTCTAGGTAGCGTTAATCGCCCTAGTCGTTCGCAGTTTGCCTTGGTTTTCTCCGACACTATATTAAACACGGGCTAGCCATTCCTTATAAAGACTCCCATTCCAGCCTAGCGTAGCCAATTCGCCTTAAAACCCTACAACAACAGCAAATAAAAAAGACGAAATTATGTTATATATGCTTACCACCATAGCCCCAAATATTCCTTTAACGAATTATTATAATACGCTACTTATAAATAAAATAACCATCTCTTTATAATATAAATATAGAAGCTTATAAAATAATAAAATTCGTTATAATTAATTGTTTAATCTAAACAAATAGATTTATATTAGATATTTATATTAGAATTATTTTTATTACATCACACTATATATATATATATATATATATATAAATAACTACTTATATATAAAACAATAAAATACATTAGTAGTAGTAGTCTAATCTAAGCAAACATATTTTTAAGATATTTAAATTAGATCTTTTTTTAAATAATAATAATAATCAAATGGAAATATTCTACTTTTATAATTTAGCCTGAATTATAAAACTCATAACTATGTATATTAATATTGTTATTCTTATTAACATTTATCATGCAGCTCAAAAAAAAAAAAAAAAAAGATTATATTAATTATGTGTACTGTTATGTTTAATTATGGGAGGAGAGAAAACATGATATATTAGACTGAAAGAAATATGAATGTCTTTTATATTCTAAGAAAGATTTATTACTCTATTTCTGAAACAAAAACAATTACTTAAAAAAATAATTATTAAAACGGACAAAAAACAGGAAAAGGATACACGTTTCAGAATTTTTTTTATTTCATTTGCTAAAAAGTCCATTTTGCATTACGTGAGAAATAACGTTTTATTTGTCACTGCAGTATGCATTTTAGGTTTTCAGAAACGCTTTATTTTATTTTATTTTATTTTATTTTATTTTCAAATATTCAATGAAACTTTTTTTTTTTTTTTTTTTTTTTAAGCGTCAATAAAAAATGCTAAATGAATGTTAAACTGCAAACTAAAATATCTAAGACATACGCTTGAGAATTCTAGTTTTGTATAAGGAATAAAATTTAATATGATTTGAGCTAATATATATATATATATATATATATATTTCGTATGTACTTGACACAAAAACAGTATATATATATATATATATATATACATATATATATATATATATATATATATATATATATATATATATATATATACTGTTTTTGTGTCAGCAAGAGGACATAAAATATGACTTCTCCTTACAATGCACGCTTCATTAATACTTAATAGGAATTCACATAATAATCAGGCCAAATTTACACTTTATTTACGTTTGTTTAATTTGAATAAAAAACGCATTTTAAATCCTTAAGTTTCATCGGATGTGAAACTATATTTATAAATATTCCTGTGTGTATTCAATCATGCAAATATCCTGCAGACACCAGTGTTCGCCACCCTCAGAATAAACGTGGTGAAACAAACGTTAATTAACATTTATAAATTTAAGTCTGCTCGAAATAGACTCTCAGTTTCTAGGGAAACTACAGCGGACAGATTCAAATTTATTGGTGTTATTAAAATCTTATTTTTATATAATTTTTGTGAGGATGACAAACAATGGTGTCTTTACTTTATTTCTGTTTGTCTTTAGAAAAGCAACTAGAAAAGATTATTAACATTTAAAAATTCTGAAAACTGGAATCATTTTCAGTAGTTACTTGGATTATTTCCATACAGGGAATTTTTCTAAATAAAATAAAATTATTAATTAAATAAAAGATTGCATTAACGCGTAAAGTTCTATAAAACGAAGTTTTTGTAATTATACTAAATATACTAATAGTTATCCAATTCGACGAAGCCAATTTTTTAATACTATGCAATTTAAGACAGAATAATTCTTGTTATAAACAAGAAATTTCAATTTAATGTTAAAAATAAATGTTTGAAATTCAAAATAATTTTTTTTTTATCTAATATTGAAACGATTTGAATTACAGATAGAGCCTGTAACTCCATATTAGAAAATGTTTATAACCGTTTTAACACAAGACTATTTTATGTCAAAAAAATAAATGCATTTGTCTAAAAATTCCAAATGCTCTTAATTTTTAATAAACAGATTTAAACAGTTGTTTCCTTATACGAGCCGTAAAATACAAGCAGTTTCAATTTTATTTTATGCGGATTTCCAACTGAGAAGCAGAATTGAAAACTAATACTTACCACAAAAATTGTTTTTAAAATAAGTATTATCTTACCTTTTATTGTTTTGTAATTGTAAATTTATAATTTTATTTTGGTATGTGGTTGCAATGCAGTACTCCGAATTTTTAATTAAGTATAACTCTAAATCTATCAATTTTAAAGATATAAGTATACGGATATTATCGTATTAAAAATAAAAGCTTTCTACTTTTTCTACTTCACAAATTCCTCAATTCCTCCCAATTCGAATTTTAAAAAGTGTAAATTATTGAAAATCCACAAAAGAAATTTTTAATAGAATGATCTTACTTAGAACCTTGTTTTGAACAGTTTATTTTTAAAAGTACATTGTAAAATTATCTCTAATAAGTAAAAAGTTAAACCGCGTTTAAATCTTTTTGGGATGTACTGTAAGAAATAGTTGAATAAATATTTCTTTTTACACATCAAAATTAAATCAGAATTTTGAATTATTCGATATAAGATATTTCCAAGAATAAAGTCCATGTTGTTTTGTAATTATATCCTTATTTTTTTTTATTTTTTTTTCCTTCTTAAAAAAATAAAAATAAAAATAAAATAAAAATAAATAGAAATAAAATAGAAATAGAAATAACTCCCTCGGGTGTCAATAATCGTAGAAAACAAAATCTTTTATGATTTTCAAACTGTTATTTTAGCCTTAAGCTAGCATTTCTAAAACGGATCCGTCGTAACAGCCATAGTAAGTATTTTAAACTATTTATTACTTTTCAATAAAAATATATAATAAATGTTTTTCTTAAATAAAAAATACTATAAATGCTTTCTGAAGATACTAAACAATACTAAAGTATATGTGTAGATTTCTTTATTGGGTTATTCTTTTTATTTTAAAATACGCTAGGTATTTTTTAGATTAAATATATATATTTGTAATGTTCATAGCAATAGCAATAAAAATTTTAATTAGAAAAGCTTATTAAATAATTGAAAACTATTTTCTCTATTACGTGTTATTTCAGATACTCCCTTATCTTAACCTGCCAATATTTATGGTAGTGTGATGTATTACTATATTCTTTCTACGTGGCCGCAACGTAGTGTATGTTAGAAATTAAATTATCAGATTAAAATAATAATAATAATAAAAATAAAAATAATGATAATAATAACAATCGTAAATCTTCCTATATACTTTTTAATTATCAGATTTACTTAAAAAATAATTATAAGAATTCTGCATCCATTATACGTAAATTTATAGAGTGCTCCATATATCCACAGTAAGTACAATGAACTTCTTCGTCGTGCACAGTCGGAGACTGAAATGCCTAATTATAATAATATCATCCTTCAGTGTTGATACACTTTCTTTATCGTTATCTACTGTCTACAGTGCGTTGCATGAATATAAACGCATCTAAGCTTTAAGAAATATAATGGTATAGAAATGTAATAAAAAAAAATATGAATGTGTGACACTTGATGCAGATTTTATGTGTATGATTCAAGAAATGAAAATACGAGTCAAAATAATGAAATACCAATATGATTTTTTAGAAAAATAATTTTATTGAATTTATGACAAAAATACATGTTGCATGAATTTAAACGCACATGTAAAAAATAAATAACTGAGCAAAAAATATTGTATCTAATACTTTGTAAAGCCACCATGGGCTTCTAGAACGGCCAGTAAACGCCTTGGCATTGACTGATATAGTGGCATAAGGTCATCTAAGCTGATTGTCTTCCAAGCTAATAGAATGGCCGATTTTAGTTCATCTTTTATGTTATACTGACTTCCGTTTACGTAAACACGGCAAACCAGAACACCCCATACGTTCTCCATTATGTTTAAATCATGGCTTTTTGAGGACTAATTTAGAACTTTAATTTTATTGTCACGTATTCACTTTTTCACGATATGTGTTGTATGTACAGATGCACAATCTTGATGAAAAATATAATTTCTTCCAGCTTTCTTGACTCTTTTACGGCGGAGGTTCCTTGTGAGCATCTGGACATAATCTACAGAGTTCATAATGTTCTCCACGAACTCTAATTTGAAAGTCCCTTTAAAACCTATGACTGCAACACCATGACAGACCCCCCTCCAGATTGACGTTTTGAACAGTACCATCCTTCGGTTCTCAAATCGTGCCAGTAGCTGTGAAATCCGTCCGGGCCATCGAGATTAAACTTTTTTTCATCTGAGAAGATGACTTTTTCTCAATTTTGTCGATCTAGAATCTATTTTCTTGCCCATTCCAACCGCATATCTTTGTGCTATTGAGCGAGGGTTGGTTTCGCCTTCATTTTCTTAAATTTAATGAATGTTGCAGCTTTGATAGTTCTCAATATGGTTGTCCGATGAACACCCAGCTTGTATTGAGCCTTTATCTTCGCACAGGAAATATTCTTATACTTTGCAGCGTTGTATATTCGACGTTTGTCGTAACTGGTGAGATTTCCTGTTCGTTTCTTATATGCTTTTTCCCATAATTTGCTCCTTTTTTATATAATTTCGCCCAACACTCTTACTTCTTCCAATTCTCCGCCCAGTTTCACGATTGCTAAAGCCTTTACCACGCATAAAGTCGATTTTTATCTTCTCATCTACTGTCAATGTTTTCCCTTATTCCATCCTCAACAAACTCCGTAAATTTTGAACTCAATCATTAAAACTGTTTTTAGAGAACTTTAGCAATACGACTATCTGTGTTTTAATTTAAATCCGGTGGCTCTGTCAAATTTTAAGCGCAAAATACAGAGTGCGTTTAATTTCGTGGAACAACTGAAAAATAGTGAAAAATAAAAAAAAATGCTTAAACACTCATTTACATAAGCTTGCATGAGCCTAAACATACGTGCTCAAAGCACCTTATTCAGTTGTTAGTCATATGTAATAACTGTAAGTCATATTCCTTCTTCTAAAAATTCTATTTCTGGTTATTGGAAAAGGTGCGTTTAAATTCGTGCAACGCGCTGTAATAATGTTGATTTTATTTAGTGTTTCAATTTACATGCTGTTTTTCATTCAAAAATCTGCATATTCCAATATATATATATATATATATATACTAGCAGGCTTTGTCCGCTTCGCTGGACTTTAAACTTAAATGAGTTGTCAAAATCCCATATCTTTATTAATAACCTAAGTTCTCGCTGTGATTGGTAGAAGTTTTCTCGCTCGCAACGTGAGGAGTCTGAGTTCCCACAGTCTTCGGCACAACTTACCCACTTCTTACTTCCCCTTTCTCAGCGGGTGAGTTCGAAGTTTTGCAAAATCCCACTAATGTATATAATGTGTACACTTAATCAATATCCACACACCAAAATTCGCCATTCTAAGATAATTCAAAGCGAATTCAAACGGAAAAACGCGTTTTTACACATGTTTATTGCCCTCCGACTCCGAGAGGGGGGGGATTTCGAATTTCATGAAATCCTGTTACAATAAGTGCCGGATGCATACAAACAATTTACGCACCAAATTTCGTGACCACAGAAGTCTTTAATAGAAAATATTATAAATAAATAAATACAAAAAGCACAGCTTTAGTATGGGACCCCTTTGGCGGCTTTAAATTTTTTAAGCCATTTTTGCGATGAACAGAATTGGCTATCTCAATTGTGCACATAAAGATCTTGGCGAGAAACGTCCGAGCTACTTCGGTGCCGAATTTCAAATTTTGCAAAAGGGATCCAATAGCTGTTTCATATCGAATCTGGGTTGAAAACGGAAAAAGGGTAAAATAAATTAGAAATATCAGACCTATATTTATAAATTTGATACCGAATAAAAGGGGCGATTTTGCTGAATCCAGGGGTTCAAACAGTTTTTCGATGCGACAATTATATTTTTAAAAAATAACTAAAGTATGAAATTTAAGTGGCAACGGAAAAACGGATAAAGGGAAAAATAAATTAGAATATCAGACCTATCATTACAAATTCAGTACCAAATGAAAGAGGTGATTTTTCTGAATCCTGGGGTGTAAACAGTTTTTCGATACGACAATTAGATTTTTTAAAATTAACTAAAGTATGAAACTTAGATGGCAACACTTCATTTCAATCTTTTCATAATTTGTAGTGCGAATCACGCGAATACAAAAGTCTTTAACTTAAAAAAATATTTTTATATTTTATTTTTCCATTCAAAGCATTTTAGTGAAAAAATATTTATGGCGCATGCGCAGGCGTTTTTTACCCACAATTTAAACACTAATCATAATTTTGAAAATTTCTATAGATATAATTTCAAGTTGGGTGAAGACCTAAGTTTCTGCCAAGCGCCGTTGAATTCCGTCCAGCCGTTCTCGAGTGATGCCCGGACAAACGTGTTTTAGTCTTTTACCCCCTAGGGGGGGGAACGGGGGGGAATTTCTGAAAAGTTGATAGATATAATTTTAAGTTGGGTGAAGACCTAAATTCCTGCCAAGCGCCGTTGAATTCCGTCCAGCCGTTCTCAAGTGATGCCCGGACAAAAAAAGCGACATTCGGACACGATGACACACACACACACACACACACATACAGGCAAAATTTTCTGAAGTCATTTTCGACTTTCATGAGCTGTGAAACGTGAAGATATCGCAAAATTTTTCGATTCTGACAAATTTACAGACAAAACTCTGATTTTATTAATATAGATATTTTTTAAAAAACAAAGTTGTAAGTATAAAATATTATTAGTGAATAAACTTCTTATCGGTACAACAATTTATATTTTAATGCTGTCCTGATTACTCTGCGATGATTAATTCTTATTACAATGTCTAACAAGAAAGAAAAATCATGCAGTACGCATTGATTAGTAACACTTTCCAAATGTACGTAATTGTTGTATCGAATAACTTTTATTATTCTTTGCCTACGTTATCACACAACAGACAGAAGGACTGAAAAATATACAGATAGACTAATTGATTTTAAAATTGCTCTTAGGCATTTTGGAAAGGGTTAAAAAGGCTTAGATTATAATTACAGCTTTTGATCTCTCAGAATATTTTAATGTAGCCCTGTAAATCAGAAAGTTAATCATATCATATTCTATACAAAAGATTATTTCAGAGTATTAACAATAAATTTCAATATTTTTATGATTTTTACAGTAGAAAGACTTTTAAATATAATTTTCAAAAAATTCTGTCCTAAAACGTAATGCATTGGCATATTTTTTTTTTTTTTTTTTTTGTCGCTGTAAACAAACTAGTTGTACAGGACCTATTAATGTCATTCTAAATGGAGAAAATTCTATAGGGATAATGTTTAAATAAACAACACTCATAGAACACAATGCTTTTGAATGCTTTTGGGTGTCCCTGTACACAAACCAGAAGAGATATTCACTCCATATTCAATATGGAACATCCGATAGTGAACTTAAATAAAATATATCAGTTTCGAGAAATTCCATAGATAATTAATGGAGTTGGAGCGCGGGCTTACAGACAGACAGACAGATGGACAGATACACAAACTGAAATCATATTCACACTTAAAAATGTTAGAAAGTGTTAAAAACATTCAATGTAAACGAAAGTAATATTTTAGCAATTTTTTATTAATAGCTCTTAATATAAATGGATATTATTCTGTCACCCTGTAAATCTAATGCTAATTATGCTATATTCTATGCAAAGCATTTTTTTGTGCAGATAAATAACATAATTCAATTTCCTAAAGCTTCGTGGAAAGTAATTAAAATTTGATTTATAGAAATATCTCTCATAGAACGCAATGCTTTGGAATACTTTTGAGTGTCCCTGTATATAAATCGGTCGTGATATTTCCTCCATTTTATACAGGAAACATCCAGTAGGGAATTGGAATAATATATTTCAATTTCATTAAGATATGTCTACAGTAAAGGTATGAAAATATGGTTTATAGAAATAGCTCTCATAGAACACAATGCTTTGAAAACTTTCGGGTGCTCCTGTACACAAACCAGTAGAGGTATAAATTCCATTTTCAATAGGGAACACCCGATAGTGAACTTGAATAACATATATCAGTTTTAAGAAATTCCATAAATATTTACGGGAGTTAGAGATCGGACAGACAGACAGGCAGACGGACGGACGGACGGACAGGCAGATACACAAAACTGAAATCATATTCACACTTAAAAAATGCTAGAAAGTGTTAAAAACGCTTAACGTAAACGAAAGTAGAATTCTAGCAATTTTTTATGAATACCTCTTAATATAACTGGATATTTTTGTGCCACCCTGTAAATCTAATGCTAATCATGCTACATTCTATGCAAAGAATTCTTTTGTGCGTGTAAATAACATATTTCAATTTCTTAAAACTTCGTGGATAGTAAAGTTATTAAAGTTTGATTTATAGAAATATCTCTCCTAGAACGCAATGCTTTGGAATACTTTTGAGTGTCTCTGTACATGAACCGATGGGGGTATTTCCTCCATTTGATAGAGGAAACATCCAATAGTGAACTTGAATAACATATTTTAATTTCATTAAGATATGTCTACAGTAAAGGTATGAAAATATGGTTTATAGAAATACCTCTCATAGAACACAATGCTTTGGAATACTTTCGGGTGTCCCTGTACACAAACCAGTAGAGGTATAGACTCCATTTTCAATAGGGAACGTCCGACAGTGAACTTGAATAACATATTTCAATTTCATTAAGATATATCTACAATAAAGATATGAAAATATGGTTTATAGAAATACCTCTCATAGAACACAATGCTTTGGAATACTTTCGGGTGTCCCTGTACACAAACCAGTAGAGGTATAGACTCCATTTTCAATAGGGAACGTCCGATAGTGAACTTGAATAACATATTTCAATTTCATTAAGGTATGTCTACTGTAAAGGTATGAAATTATGGTTTATAGAAATACCTCTCATAGAACACAATGCTTTGAAATATTTTCGGGTGTCCCTGTACACAAACCAGTAGAGGTATAAACTCCATTTTCAATAGGGACCGTCCGATAGTGAACTTGAGTAACATATATCAGTTTCAAGAAATTCCATAAATATTTACGGGAGTTAGAGCGCTGACAGACAGACAGACAGACGGTCAGACAGACAGACAGACGGACAGACAGACAGACAGACAGACCAACCGAAGTCATAAACACTTTTCAACCTTGTTGGAAAGTGTTAATAAACAAAAAAGCATACAATTAAAATTACAAAATAATAAAACTATATACATTTAATATCTTAATTTAAACCATGTGTATGCTCCAACAGTGTCCAAAAGGTTTTGCTGTAAAAGGAGAAATGCGAGATAAGTTGGGGGTTCGATGTCAGGTCAATAATTTTCATCTTTCCAGATATATGAAAAACTACTCTTAAACAAACATTAAATTTTTATTAAAAAAAAAAAAAAAAAAAAAAAAAAAAAAGGACAAGTTTAATAAAAAATTCAATAACGGTTAAAACTTCAGGAAGCTGCTTAAATGAACCGGTTTTTGGAGAACACTTGTTTTATGAAGATACCGGTTTATGTTATTTAATTCTGCTAAGAATGTTATGACTTTACATTAAAAAACTATTAAAACCATTTTAAAATCACCTTGGTGTTAGCGCTTTCATCAGTATAACGTGCAACCTTCCAGAGGCACGATGAATAAGCTGATAGTTCAATCAGCGTGGCAGAGGAACACTATCAGAAAGCGCTAGCGATAAGTTTATTGCAAAATGATTTTAATCACTTTTAATGTACATTTTTAGTTATGACTTTTAAAATATGATTTGGGAATGTTATGATTATTATGATTATGATTATTTGTATTATTATTATTATTTTTTTTTTTTTTTTTATGAAATATACATTTTGAAATAAATATGTGCAATATCAGAAAAAAAAAAAAAAAAAAAAAAAAAAAAAAAAACATTTCTTATTTCATTTGAAGCAATTGCATTCCATTTAAAATATTTAATTATTATAGAAGCCTTTTTGTTACATATGCACAGTTATTTAAAAATTTTACTTAATATAGTTTTATGCTATATAAATGAAAATCATACGAAATTATCATAAAAACTCATAAAGTATTTCTATTGTTGTGCGTACTAAAAATTGCTCGAATTACATTTCTTTAAGAAAGTATTTCCCCATAAATATGCAGTGTTTGTTTCATTATATCTCCCAAATATTTTTTCAGTTAATGGAAAAAAGTTATTTTGGATAAAAAGATGCATTTTCTTTGTAATCTTTTAAAATAAATTTTCCTGCAAGTAAAGCTGAGCGCTGCAGCATATATTTATTATTTTTCCGTGCTCTTGTTTTCTTATGTTAATAGTATACAAATCACTCACTGTAGAAAACATTATTTTAAGAATAGTTCTTTTGGATACCAATATATTCACGAGATATACTTTCGAAAAAATAAATTTTGACAAAAGTTTACAATAGCTTTTAAAGTTTTTTTTTTTTTTTTCTTCTTATTATATGCGGTTAGTTTTTAGGTTAAATCTTTTGAGAATTTCTTTTCAATTTTTAAATAGGTGAATTTAAAACCGATTTATTAAAAGGATAAGTAAAACAATAAAAAATTATAGTTTTAAATTTTTCTTATATATATATATATATATATATATATATATATATATATATATATATATATATATATATCTTATTTTGGATTTTGTATGAAATTAAGTATCCTCTTCAGAATAAAAGAGCAATTTTCAGGAAACTCAAGCTCCAAATGGATGTTATTGTTGCTGGAATAATATACGAAAATAGAAAAAAAATATATATATTCAAATTTTTAAAAGATTATGTTTTTTTTTAAAACAAGTTAATTTAACGGAAACAAATACGTGAAAACTGCAACATCATACTGTATAAATAAATAAATAAATTTTGTCATGATTTTAAATAAATAAAATAAAAATAAAAGATAATTTAAAAAAACAAATAAAGAAGGTCATATAGACATTAAATTTTTGACACGCAGGTTTAAGCAGCTTCGTTATATTATAAAAGAAATTGTAATGAATAAAGAAAAAAAAAAAAAAAAAAACTTATATACCGATGATAAACAATTAAAATTATAATGAGAAAAACAAAAAGTAATAAATTTGCGATATTTAGGTACCATTATCCGGTCGATAAATAAAATAGCTACGGTTTTAATGAATTTCTGCTAAAGTTTTTTTTTTTTTTTTTTTTTTTTTTAATAATTAAATTTGAGTTATTTTTATTATAGGAATTCTGCTGTTTTAATAAAAATCACAATTACATTTTTTTTTCATTATCATTACCGGCTATTTTCACTACTGGCCACTGTTTTGGTATCTATGGCTTCTCGAGATAATATGCGAACAGCAGATCTGGAAATAGGTTCGTTTGACCGCCATGCGTGGCTAAGGGAAAATTGTCTTAAATAAATCGACAGAATTACATATAGATTGGTAGATAGAAATAAAATAAATCTGAAATACTCTAATATATAGAGCTATGAAAAGGATCAAATATGCATTTCCAATCTTAGATTATATGTTGGACTGGTTTGTTTACCTTCGGATAGGTAGAAAAATGTACGTAATTTAGTAAATTGAGAAAACAATATTTTTATGATTTTTTCAGCGGACATTTTCTATTTAGATTTACAGCAGCATAAATATCTTCATAATATCTGAACTTGATTTTGTCCAACAAATACATATTTCAATAAAATAAATAGATTAGAGTAAGATTAGTTGCATATATAACATGGTACAACTGTATAATTTAAGAACAAATAACTGTGTGATAGGCCGCGTGGATCACTTGTTGGATAGTAGGGTGGAGCGAAAAACATTAAAATCGGAAATATAAAACGTGTGTATGTGGAATAGCTCTGTCTATCACAAAGTTTATTTACAATACAAAATTTTAGCTAAATCAAATAATATATTTGGCTGCCGAAATAACATTACATTTTAAGTATTTTGCCTAATTTCTCACAAAACTGGCTAAACCGAAAAGATAAAATATAATATCTCTCATTTGAAACTTCAAAAGATTAAAATTAAACTTTCAAAGAAATAGATAGTGAAAAGGTGAATGACATTAACAATAGTAGGATTTGGCCTTAAAACATAAATTGTCCGCGCGTGTCGCGCATACTTTTTATACTTGTAACAACATAATCCAATGAATTTTTATCCCATTCGATATTTAATTTATAATTTATATATATATATCACTGATTATCCAAAATACAAGGCATCCCATTGTATGAGCAATATTATATATATATATATATATATATATATATATTTTAAGTTTTTAAAAACTTTTGTAATATTTTTTAGTTATTTTATGTGATTTATAGTCATTGGATTATTGAAAACAAAAGTTAGTATGGAATTAAAGATGTAAATTTTATTTTAATAAAAAAAAAAGTAGCAAAACCTGAAAAAAAAAACACGAAAAATTTGGAAATTTTAATTTTGAATTGTTTTTTTTTCTTTTTTTTAAATAACTATAACCCTCAGAACTAAATTCATATGAATTATTGTAGTACATGTATATATGTATACATAAGTGTCGACAAAAAATTTCAAGACTGTATCTGCAACAGAAAAAAAAGCCTTAGGGAATAGCAAACACTAACATCAACAAAAATAAAATTATGAGAAAAATACATTTAAAGTTTGTAAAGATAAACAACAAAAACTAAAAGTATTCGAAGAGCTCTAATTTTTTTTATATGTTATTCCCCACTTATAATGTGTACTAAACATAACTATTTTTATTTAATTAATTGTAAGAATAACTATAAGAATTAATTATAATAATATTTGCCTCAAAATCAAAACGAAGCTAACAATGCCTCCTCAGCTGTCATATTTTGAGACTGACAACACTTAAGAAAGTTCAAATATCTTTAAAATTATTTGGATTTAAGATCTACAATTTGGAGTCAAGATTCACAACCGTATGGGCCATTGAAAAATGCAATAAAAAAATTAATTAATTAAAAATTAATATTTTTGTCATTTTTAGGGTACTGTGTAGCCTTAAAAACACAATGACTGCCGCAATTTTAATTTAATAATTTAAAAAAATGAGGAAAGCAGATTAATTTTGGCAAAATGTTTGAACTATTTTTAATATTCTTAAATTCTTCATTTAATCTCATTTGAAAATTAAAAATTTTATCAGACAAATATTTTATCTCTATGATAGTTATTAAAAAACAACAATTGATATTTTAGAACTTTTACTTCTGAAAAAATCCTAGAGTGACTTCACTTGACTTTCTGAAAATTTTGTAATAAAAGGTTACTTAGATAAACATAAATAAAAGATGCAGTTAAATAAACGAAAGGGAAAATCATAGTAGCTTCTTTGAGTAATTCTTCTAATGGATCGTAATGTATACCAACTCTTTTGTACGTTTCCATGAAAAGAAAATGCACCGGATATTTAATATTTATCTAATTATTGTATGTTTTGAACAATTTAACATTTTATAAAGTAAACTTTAAAATGTTTGATATAATAGCCCGCATTGCAGGATTCTACGTTTAATACCAGTAAAATATATTTTAAGTCCTAAACTCATGTAAATATGTACGTGGCTTACGATAACTTACGTCACGTCTACAAATTTTTACCTTAATATAATCTAGAATTTTGACTCCAGTGCACTTCAGACAATTTGAGTGAATAGTCTGTACAAAATGTTTCAGTTATGTTGCAAAAAGCTTACAATCTTTCAAAAACGTAACACATTTAAGTATACTCTCCGATACCTTTCTGAAACATTCGCCCTTTTTGATTTTTTAACTGTTAAGTGATTGTATCTTTTCTGTTACGTATCTGATTTTTTGTTACGATCGCGGACATTTCTACGTTTTTGAAACTAATCGGAAAGTAATCTGAACGATTTTAAACGTTTCTGAAATGTTTATAATGTTTCAAAGTTATATGATTGTTACGTTTCTGGAACATTTTGTGCTAATGATAAAAATTTCCCTTTGTGAAACTGTAAACGAACTACCTGCTAGATTCACTAAAATCCATACATTTCGTTTGGCGGTAACTTATAATATGTAAAATTAAAGCTCATTCAAATTAAAGCTATTCGAGAGTAAAGCTCATTCGCGCTTTAAATAATTTCAACTCATTGGCCATAAAATTAATAATAATAATAATAATAATAATAATAATAATAATAGTAAATGATTGTGTCGCTGTAAAAAATCTATAATCACAAATTTCAACAAAACCTATACAGTTCGTCCTACAATAGTGACTTATAACCTGTATATAAATTTTCAGTTTATTTGAATAAAGTGTTTAGTCACTGTTGCAGTTTAAATAATTTGAGGCGATAGGACATCATAATAAAAAAATTGTTTATGTCTATATAAAAACTATGAAAGCTAGATTCACCAAAATGTATAAAGTTCGTGCTACGTTGGTCTATAACACGTACATAACTTTCCAGCTCAATTGAATGAGGCATTTAGATGCCATCGTACTTAAAATACCTGAAACTGTAGGCCATAATAATAAAGATTTTTTTTTGTGTGCGTCCTTGTAAAAACTCTCAGTTTTAGATTCACCAAAATCTATACAATTCATGCTACGGTGACCTATAATATAGATACCATCTTTCAGATGAATCAAACGTTATTGTGTTCAATCACACAAAATACATAAATACATACATCACAATAAAAGCATCAAAAACTAACTCAAAGGACCTCAAAACATACAGATAAACCAAAACATCAAAAGTCGAAATTTTTTCATGATTACAATCCTTTTCTTACTTATGTATTTTTGGAAAATAAAGGAATAGCTGTTACTTTCGATTTTTTTTTTTTTTTTCTTAATTACATATCGTTCATATGTGTGTTATTGTACATTATTAGCACCAGAAAAGAAATTTTTCTAATACACTTAATATATAATAATAATAATAATAATAATAATAATAAAAAGTGACAAATTATAACTACATTTTGATTCAGAAATTTTAGTAAATGACACCTGTACATAAAATTTAAAATCCTTTGATTTTTTTTCTTGTTAAGTTATTCCTCTCTTTTAGTAGATTTCCTTTTTCCAAAATAATTATTTTTTTTTTTCATTTACCTAATCTGAATGTCTTTACAGGCTTTAATATTAGCCTTTAGTTTCATACTTATAAGGAATTAAGTGTATTTAATATAAAATGTTTCTTTTTATTTTTCATGAAATAATAAATCTCATTTCTCATTTTTAGCATTTCTCTATTTTTATTTTAAAACTAGATTTAATTTTCTTATATATTAATAACACTAATCTCAGTTCCGTTTTTCTTTTCAGTTATGTGGATAATTACTCTCTAAAAGCATTAATAATGACTTAATAATCTGATTAGGTTTCTCTATTTAATTAAAAAAAATTTTTTTGGAAACTAAATACTTTTTTTAAGAAAGTAAAATAATTCATTTACGAGAAATTTTAGAAAATAAAATCCAAACCATATTTTTTATAAATAATTATGATATAGGCCTTTGAATTATTTTAAATATCATTTATAACAAATGATCACTATATATATATATATATATATATATATATCTTAATATTAAATCATTTTGCCTTTTAAGTATTGGGAAATTTTTAAATATGAAATAAAATTAGGGAAAAAAAAGAACGAATGAAGAAGTAAAGTTGTATGTTGTTTGTTAAGTTTAAGGAAATTTTATCGATTAAATTTTTAAATAAATCAATAGTTAGTACCTGTTTCATTCTTAACATCGATTATTTGACATTTTCAAAATATTATAGATTTTCCATTAGTAATTTTCATGATAATTTTTTCTTGAAAGCAATGTAATTTTCTTTGACAAGCTGGCAGACTAATTTCAGAGTTCAATTTTAATGATTTTGCTTCGATCATTATAAATATATATATATATATATATATATATATATATATATATATATGTGTGTGTGTGTGTGTGTGTGTGTGTGTGTGTGTGTGTGTATAAATATAACAGTTCAAAAAATGAAGCAATAATCACGAAAAAAAATATTATATGGAAACAGACTGTTAGTATATTAGAACAATTAATAGAGAATAGGTTTTGCAGAATTTTTGTAAAAAAGAATAAAATAAAATAAATAAATAAACTGTCTCAAAAATATAAAGACATTTTGAGTATTTCGTATTTAAATTCTAATTTTGATCCATTTCTTTCAATAATCTTAAAAATACTACCATGCATGCTTTGGACTAGAGTTTGGCGAATGTATGGTTCTAATGTGTAAGGGTTGTTCTATTTCTTGCTTTAATATCGAATAGTCAAAAACTGAATACTGTGGACATTCACCTCTCGGGGAAGTTAAACCCAAAGATTTCCACTTGGATTTAGGTCAAGACTGATGGTTGGCCGGTCTATAGTATTCCATCTAATGGGGAAATTTTAGAAAACTAGGAAATATTAATTAATGCCACCATCAGAACATAATAAAAATATTTATTCCGTTAAGTAATTTTTTATAAAACTAAATCGCAACTGCTGTAAAAAAAAAAAAAAAAAAAAAAAAAAAAAATAATAATAATAATAATAATAATAATAATAATAAAAATAAATAAATAAATAAATAAATGTACTTACGAAAAATACAATAATCGAATACTTTATTTTTCTTTTATTAAAGCATAATAGTAGATTTTTACATCGCAGGAAAGGAGATAAATTAGATTAAGAAGGAATAAGGTTGTTATACCGAAAAAATATATAGTTTAAGGCAAAAATAGATGTTAATGCTTTATTTTTACGGGGATATTTGGTATAACACCTAACTGTTTTATAGTATTTGAAAAACATCAGACTTTAGAAAATTGGATTCTTGTGTTTCTTCCAGCAAAACGGATTATATATCTTCGTATGCTAGGAAAAGTAAATTTTGAAGTTTACCATTTGAAATAAAAGATAATCTTAGTTTAGACAAAAAAATCCTGTAAAAATAAAAATATATCACTGCCCTCCTGAAAATGTTATATATTAACTATTTTATAATTCATTTTTATAAATAAATTTCTAGTTATAAATATCAAATATACATTATATTAAAAATTAGTTCTAAAGGTATATTTTTCATTAATAGAAACATTAGAATTAACTGACTTAATAATTTACAAAAATAAATATATAAATAAAAAATCGATTCGTCATAGCGTCATTACCCATCATGTATTTGTTTTCATAAATTTCTATTACGATTACCCTAAGTATATTAAAAGAAATTATTTTTACTGATTACTTGACATAGTCTCAGGCTGAAACGTTCTACCCTACGTAGCTATTATCTTTCCGTTCCCATACATTTATCTTAGCCTGATACGTCCTTTATTAGTTTGAGTTTCATATTTAACCTTTCATGGATTTCTGTTTATTTTTAAGCAATTATATCAATAATACAAGTTTATGTGAAAAATTGTGTCTCTCTGCCATGCTTAAAAAAAAAAAAAAAAAAAAAAAAAAAAATACTAACTTTTAATTACTTATGAAAATTACAAAATAGAATACCATATCAAATAATATTCAAGACAGTATCACAAATGCCATTTTCAAAATTTCACGACAGTTTAATAATGAAACACATAATGCAAGTTTTTGCGAAATAATTACATTTTCTCTGAATTTATGAAAATTGTAAATTTTAAATAAACTACGAAGTTTTCGAACTGGTGTGATAATATTCAATGCTCCTGATGCAATTTTCATAAATGTTGTTTTTAAAAGTGTCCAATATCAATACAACAAAAAGGATCCTTATAATATATGTTTATTTGATTTTTTTTTCTATTCCGCAATGCTAAAAATATCCTAAACTTCAGTAGGTTGTTTGGTTATCAAACTAAGACTTTGAATTCGGCTTGGCGGCACAATCAATCGGGAGCTGCACTCTGGAGCCATAAGGTCTGGGATTCGAGTCACGGTCCAGGCATGGATGGTTGTAGTGATCTTTATGTGTGAAATGCGTATATTTGAATGTTCTAAGAATAAAAGTTGTAAATGCTTGCGGTCTGGAATATTGGAGGTATAAGCAGTCCTAGAGACATTCAAAAATCTTCGTACTCATCAAACAAACAAACGTTGAAATAAAATTGGGTTCTTGCTATTATCAAAAGTGATATTTTAAAACTATTCAAACCTCTGTAAAATTATTTTACCTTGCGATAATGTGTATGCGAAGTCTACACACTAACTAAATAACAAACTAACGTACTGACAAACTAAAGAAATTGCAAATTAATAAGCTGAATACCCTACAGATGTATAGCACGTTCATTATGTGATATCTCCATTCATGTCACACCAAAACGTGTAAAAACTTTATAAAAAAGTCGAAAATTTTCACGTATAGAAATTTTGTTGCTGGTGAGTTTTGCTTGATTTCAGACAGCAGATGTCATATTAATTTTACATAATGCGGTTCAAAATAAATTTAATTTTAATTTTAAGACAAAGAAAATGTTAAAAACGATATTTTTATCATTCGCATGATGATTGTATTAAAAAAATAAAATAAAATTTAAGAGTTCAAAAATATTTTTTTGTAACTTAACTTGTTTTAGATAACAACAGACATTATTGAGAATTAATACGTGTATATATGTATATATAAAATATATATTCATATTTTATTTATTTAGTTTAAATAATGAGTCATTCCGTATAAAATCAAAAATATTCAAGAAAAATTTGCGCAGCACCATTTTTGATTTTCGTAATATTTTGTAGGTGATATCTATCTATCTTCTATATTCCAAAACAGTTTATTTTATTTCTTGAAAAAATTTTGTTCTTGAGATATAGCCGTTTCTTTACTCTGTGGAAGAGTAAAAATCGTATATTTATATTTGGCCTAAATAGAAATTTTTGGATTATTCATTTCACAAATGAATGTTCTTTTTCATGTTAAGAATTAAAAAAACAATGAAGGACTTGAAGTAACAAACTATTTTTTTTTCCTATTAAACTTACATATCAATAATATATGTAGAAATAAAAAATAGTTGTTACTGGTGGTCTTTCATCGCGAAAAAAAAAATAAATAAACTTAAAAAAAAAAAAATAAATAAATAAATAAATAAATACGTGTTTTTTCACCCCTCAAAAAAGTCATGTGGGGCAGTTGATAAAAAGTTCAAAATGCCATGGTAAAATTCTCTTAAACTGTACTTAAAACAAAACAAAAAAATATCTTGTTATTCTAAAGAAATGAAGATATACAAGTTTTAAAAAAAACACACAGAATCGCTCATGACTGCAATTGAAATTTGGTTAAGTAGAGAAGATAATTACCAAATAATACACTTTATTAAATTAAATTAAATTGAAATGCATTTACAAAATATAATCTATCCGGGGAAATATATATATATATATATATATATATATTTTCTTATTTATTATTTTACCATTTTCTCATTCATCAGAGTTGACAGGTGCTTATTCATGTTTAAGGTTTTGTTGAAACTTCTCCTTGGAGTTGTCAAGTACAAATCAGAGGGTGTGAGATTCTTTATAACGTTTTCCTTCTGGACCCATAAATCATATTCGCTGGCTGACTTCTTCAAACATGTGACAGACTGGAGAATGGAAATAGTGATAATAATTTTTTCATTATTGTTGTAAATTTTCACTTCCAGAACCTCACCCAGCCACAAATCATTATCATGCACAAAGCAAGCATAATCATTTACTTTTGGCTGTAGTTCAGCCTGGGGTTGAGCTAGATTTACTTTACTAACTGTAACAGTATTGAATTCTTCTGAAAGATGTTATATGGACATGAAGAACGCAGAGGCTGATAGGAATATAACTGTGTAATGTTCTTATTTTTGGTTTGCAAATTGCAATATAATATTTTTTTCCGCAGTTGTTGTTCAATCTTTTCAATAATTTATCATGAGTAAAAAAGAAAATCAATCTTTCTATGAAAATGTCTACTGTTCTTTTCAGACTAGTATATTTCTTCCAATTATTTTAACAGTTCCACTAATACCGTGTTATGGTCCTTTCCCATGGCACTTGGCAAAAGAAAAAATAATACTCAGATTCCATTTTAAAATCTTGTACATGATAGCACAAATTTATGACATTTTTGCTGTTCTAATACTGGGTGGTTGACCCATGTTTTAAGAAGTTAGCCAGCGAATGTGATTCATGGGTCCAGGAGGAAAACATTTTAGATTCTTACACAGTCTGAATTGTACTAAAAGAAGAAGTTGAAACATAACTCCATACATGAATGAGCACCTGTCAACTGTGCTGCATGAGAAAATGGTTAAAAAAAAAAAAAAAAAACCTAATAAGAATTGCAAGGTTTTTTTTTTTTTTTTTTTTTTTTTCCCTTAAGTTGCGGTTACATCTTGTAAATATATTTCAATTAAATTTAATTCGATACAGTGCTTTATTTGTTATTTATCTTGTCTACTTAATCTAATTTCAATAGCAGTTATGACTGATTTATTTTTTGTATTACTTTAAAAACTTGTATCTCTTCTTTCCTTTAGAATAACAAGATAATTTTCCTTTTGTGTTTTAAATTGCAGTATAAGAGCTTCTTACCGTAGCATTTTGAAATTTTATCCCCTGTCCCACATGTCTTTTTTGTGGGGTAAAAAAGCGTTTTTTCAATTTTTTCATTTTTTTTTTTTTTTTTTTTCTGAAGTTTAAGCAATTTTTTTCATTATGAAGGACCACTAGTAATAATGGTACATATAATATTGATAAGTAAGTGCAACAGGAAAAGAAAATGGATTGTTAATTCAAGTACTTCATTATCTTTTTAATGCTTTAAATGGCAAAAAACATTAATTTTTTAACGATTGCTTGATGTCCAAAAACCTCTATTTAGGCTTAACAAAAATATATTTTCTGTGTAGAAATAAAAGTGCATTCTTTAAATTTTCCAATAATCCTATCTGATGTTCATGCAAATTCAAATGAAAATTCTACAGATTTTAGAAAATTAGTCTAAAATGGCGCTTTTTACTCGTGCACAGAGTAAACAATGGCTATATCTCAAGAACATTTTTTTTTTTTTTTTTCTGAAAATAAAATAAACTGTTTTGGGATACAGAAGGTGGGTATATATTGCTTACCAAATTTCATGAAAATCAAAACTGGTGCGGCACGACCCATTTGATGGTTTAACATGGAATGGCCATCTAATTAAAATATCAGAGTTTAAACTATATATTAAAATATAAAGATTAAAAAAAAAAAAATGTTATAATAACTGTAATATTGTACATTACTTATAAAATATTGCTAACAAAAAATACAAAATCTATATTCAATATTTTTTTCCTTCTTTAAATGTATGGATGATAATTACGTATTAAAGAAAAAAAAAGAAAAAGAAAAAGAAAGAAAGTAAAGAAAATATCTATCAGTATTATAAAGAGTTAAAAATAAAATAAAATATCATTTCAAAATAAATATATTATGGAAAATTCTAAAAACTGATCTCCTAAAAATCCCCTTTTAAAAACAAGGTAATATTTAAATACAAATACTTAGAATGAAATTTCGGAATTGATATTAAACACTTAATGTATAATTAAAAAAAAAAAGCAAATTATCGCTTATGAGTTTTAATAAAAAAATAAAATAAAAATCTTACCTCATTAGGACAAATGCATTAATATTGAAATTAAAGAAATAATTTTATTTTTCAGCAGTACCATTAAGTACATTTGAATAGATTTTTTTTTTTTTTTTTTTTTTTTTTTAAGTAAGTCATTTATTTAAAAAAGAAAATGAGGGAGAAAATCAATTAACGACTGTAAGAAATACTTAAAGATCGTGATTTAACTATATATTAATTATATTCGTTATTAACAAAAATAAACCTTTTAATTTTGAAAAGAAAAATGTATAAAAATTTCTGCTTTTGAATATAAAAAATGCAATGCCTATAAAAATGTTAATAATACAGAAAAAAATAACTGCTATTAAGTTCGAGATTGTGAAAACATTCAGAAATAAAATAGCTTCGTAATTTGAAAATAAATGAATATATATATATATATAAGGTAAAACTGGAATAGTTTATACAGTATAAGCTGGAATAGTTAGCACAATTCTAGAGAATAATATAAAGATATCAAGCATTATTTTATTTTTTTTAACTATTGCTGAATATTTTTGAATTTCTTCATATTCTATGCATTTCCATTACTATTTTGTTGTTATGTTACAATTTAAAGCACCAGAAGTAATAAAACCAAGACAGCAATTTTGCACAATCTTCCCTTATAGGGTTATATTCTGCTATGAAATATATAATAAATTTCATTTGCAATGGTTATTCGGCCTATTCATTTCCTGAAGTATGGTAAGAAATATTTTTTTCATTTTTATCGTAACGTAATATGTGGAAATCATCTAGCGATGTTATTTAAAAGAACCTGGAATCGCAATTACTGTTGTTTGCCCCAATTTCAGTATTGGTGAAAAGTAACGTAATTTCAAACTAATTAATATAAAATAGATAATCATCAGGTTTAAAATTCAATTATTCACTTTCCAAACTGTTTAGTTTTAAATGTTTAACTTCAGTATTATGAAATCTTCAAATTCGGAATAGCTCATTATAACGAGCACATATTAACCTCCTGACCACCACTACTTTCTACCTTTTGGCAATTGTATTGGTAAGTACCCTGTATTGATAACAATCTATCTAGATAATAATTCGATTCATTCTCAGTTTCAGCACACGAAAAAAACATAATAATTAGCCAAAATTATCATATCAAAATTTTGGATGCACACCTGTGTTATTTATGAAAATAATAAAGTTTAATGACAATGAAGATTTATTTGATCTTATTTATAAATTTAAGATTTTAATAAGAAATATATTTGTTTTCAATGTATATGGATAGGCAATGAAATTAAACAATCTCGTGAGACACTGCTTTCTCTTACTCTACGTTAGTATAGATACGTTTAAGGCGTCACGTGGGAAGTACTGTATCTGAATATCTCTACTGTATTTTAAACAACAGTTCAAAACCGTTTTAGAAAATTAGTTATTTTATAAATTTTTCTGAGTGAAGATTAGATATCAAACCAAAATTCTTTTGTGCGGTCCAGTAAATTAAGGACAAATTCATTTGATACCATATTGTTTGTAAAACGTGATTTTCTGTAGATAAAGGATGCATGTCAACTTGAATTTGTATACTTCAGCCAGGTATTAAACTGAATTTACCAAGAAATTTTGCTATGGACGCAATGCATTTAATTACTTTTGTAGACCCTTGTTGCAAAGATGTTATCTTGCAGTCTCTAAAATATTCCACTGATAACCACAGATCCACAAAGATTTCAGGCCGTGAAGAAGAAAATCAATAATTTGTAGTAAGGAAACTTTATTTAAGCATAATCATCTTAGCATGGGAATGAATTATTTCACAGTTTCTTGGAAAACAATTTACAGCAGTCTTAAAGAAATTCAGAGGGTTGATGAGAGAGAGAGGGCGTTTGTAATACGTGCTAGTCGTACAATGGATGGGGAGAGAAGTGACTTAACGACACTCAATGACACTTAATGACAATCACAGGCAGACTGTCGAAATACGCCAAGAGTTAGAAAAATATCGCCAATTCTTAGCCATAAATAATATTTTGTCTCTCGGATAATCTAATACAAATATTTTGAATTTAGACAGTTATTCTTATAACAGTTTAACTTTATTTAAGCACAATCATCTTAGCACGGGAATGAATTATTTCATAGTTTCTTGGAAAACAATTTACAGCAGTCTTAAAGAAATTCAGAGGGTTGATGAGAGAGAGAGGGCGTTTGTAATACGTGCTAGTCGTACAATGGATGGGGAGCGAAGTGACTTAATGACACTCAATGACACTTAATGACAATAGCAGGCAGACTGTCGAAATACGCCAAGAGTTAGAAAAATATCGCCAATTTGTAAACAAAAACAATCTTTTGTCTCTCGAATAATTTAATACAAATATTTTGAATTTAGACAGTTCGTTATAGAAATTTATGCCAAACACTTATGCTAAACCACACGCCATAAAAATCGTCTGCTTAAGGGAGACGGAAAGGCTATAAATTCTTGCCACATCCTGTCATTTAGAAATATAAATTACCCTTTAATTATATTACAACGTAAATTTATTGTTTAATTTAGTTCTAATAAATAAACTTACACAATTTAAAAGAATCAAATGTAATTATAGATACACAATGGTTAATAGATGAAAATAATATATATATATATATATATATATATATATATTATTTTTTTAAATTATTAATTGGTTTAGCAGTGGAATAATAAGAAATCTAAAAGAGCGTTATATATTAAAAGACATTTATATTAATCGGAATAAATTATTATTTTTAAAGAATACGTTTTTGTTCTCAGCAGATTTACTTAATAGATTAACATATAAAATGTCATTAGAATTAAGATACTTATATAGAGAGAGACAAATGCGATTAAATACAAAGGATAATTTAGAATTTCGTTAATATTTTAATGCACATTTAAATTATTGAAAATATAGTAATTAATTATTACATTTATTTGAGAATGCAATTAAAACTGACATATGTGAAGATACTGTTTCACACTTGTATATGAATCGCTTGCCTGATTTCAATAAAAAATTTCAAGAAGCGTCCATATTTAATAAGAATTTAGTGTACTGTTAATGAACAACCTGCTGTTATTTTTTCTTTCGGTATGTTAACAAAAACACATAGGGTGATATACAGACACACAGGTCAACCTCTAAAATCATAATTTTCGAGTTCAGGAAACGTCAAAACACACACACACACACGTATATATATATAGAGAGAGATAGATAGATAGATAGATAGATAGATATACATACATATATATATGACGGATCCACAAAACAACAAATTCTCTATAATATCGCTGAAAGCAGTAAAAAAAAATTAATAATTAATTCCTATAAAGTATACATATATATATACATTTTTTTTTTTCGGTAAAATATTTATTTTTTAGTAAAGAAAATCTCTGAAAGATCCAATGTATGTATATACCATTTTGACAGATTAATTTTCTAAAAGCTCCATCTTGTTTTTTGAATGTATTAAAATCTCCTAACATCAAAGGAAAAGTAAATTAATAAAAGAAAAAACGTATTTATCTTTAAATTAAATTAATTTTATATAGATAATATTTACATTTATCACCTCTTAAAATAAATAAATAAATAAATAATTTAATAATTGGTTGTCTCCTTCACATTTTATAATTTTTGAAATTGTTTTGTAGGTAGCTTATGTGACTTTATTGACAAAATTACGCAGATCTATATAGAAGATTTTGATTAGATAATTTTGGCTGATCTTTATGTTTTTGGTGTGTTGAAACAGAAAATGAAGCCAGTTATTATTTATCACGTACAGATTTTTGCCATTACAGGAATTTCTTCCCTGACTGTTAAAACCATATATTTATTAAGTAACTTTTATAGTACGTTTTATGATTAATTATAATTAATGGAACAATTTGTATCGGTAGACACCGCCTATGGGCAAAAATCAAGGTGTCGAACTTTGAATGCGTTTATTTGATTAGACGTTTAGAGATTTTTATGGTTTACATATGTTCTTGCGGGAGTACGGACTAGGAGCTCTAAAAGTGATCTTTATGGATGTAAAACTTCTCAGATTTAGTACCAAGTGCAGACATGTAGCCATAATTGCTAAATAAACATATTTTGAGAATATTTGGATTTTATTAAAGTAGAAACATTTTATTCAGTTATAAGTAAAGTATTTGTACTTTTTAATGGAAGCTTAAACATAAAAAAAAGTAAAATTATTCTTTAATATTAATGACATGATTTATTTATTTATTAATAATTAATTTTAGATTTTCTTGAGTGATTAAATGCATAAAATAAAAATTCATTAGAATATTTATGAAATATCTTGTCTCGTTAATAAATTTGTAAGTGTATTTAAAGTATTAAGTTGTTCCATGTAATTATTTATTGCATAATTTATTATTGTATGGTGTTTATTATTGTATAATGTAATTATTTACTGTTCTTAAAAGAAACACCACCTTATTAATTGTACCCGAAAAGAAAATCTAATTCAGCCAATAACTGAATAGCTGCTTATTTTTTCGGTGTGTACATTTCTGATATTTAATGATATCTTTTTGCGATTGCGGTATAAGATTGACTACACATTTGATTATAAAAGTATGCAATTTTTTTTTTCAGTTTGTATATGCGGAATTAACCCACTATTAATAAAAATGCTCATATTTAATGAGATGTTTGATATATTTGTATTTCGATTACAGTAAAATATTTCAAAAGTATTTTCTCAATTGATCTATAAATGAAGATAATTGTCGTTAAAAATTCTGCATGTTGTTAAAAATGAAGTGGTGTTTTTTTAAGTTCTTTTTTAAATACAGATTTACAAGCTGCACTGTTAAAAATTGTTTCTTAAAAATGAGCTAAATTGTCTCAAAATAGCAACGAAACAAAATATACTTAGATTTGAAAACCCGTGCACTCACTTTTGAGTGTACTGACATGCTTAAAAATGAGGTTTACTAATAAGAATCCTAATATCTGCAATTGTGACATGTCACTATACTCAAACAGAGTACATGAGTTTTCAAATTTAAATATATCTTGTTTCGGAGCTATTTTGAGACAATTTAGCTCGTTTTTAAGAAACCATTTTTAGCAGTGTATAGGCCTTTGTTTAGCAAATGTTTATATATATATACAGGGTGATCCAAAAGTCAGGACAAACTTTAAAAATGAATAATTCGAAAATGAATCAAGATACAAAGATACGGTTTGCACCAAACGGATGGAAAAGAAGCCGGGTTTTGTGTGGCCAAAAAAAAAATAGTTCTGTTGGCGACCAACAGATGGCGCTATTGTATTTCTGATGTAGGATTATGCAAAGCAACAAACGATATAAAAAGGAACAACTACAGCAAGTAATGATAGTCGAAGCTTATATGCATCGAAATATCGTCTTCTCAGTCGCTACATTAATCACGCATGGCCTCCAAGAATTCCCGATCTGACACCCTGTGACTTTTGGCTGTGGGATTCTTGGAAGTCAAAAGTGTACCGCGACCAACCGGCATCCCTAGCAGCACTGAAAGATACCATCCGCCAAAAGGTGTCTGCCATAACGCAAGAAATGCTACTAAATGCTGTGAACGATGTGGTGCATCATCTCACAGCTGTACTTTTGAATGATGGACATTGAACAGTTACTTTAGTAGTACTAATTAACTGTAATTAAGCTGACTTGTAAGTTGTCAAAATTTTTTTTTTCATTTGTAAATGATCTTTTGGTGAAATTAAACACTATAGCGCCATCTGTTGGTCGCCAACAGAACTAATTTTTTTCCTTTGCCACACAAAACCCGGATTCTTTTTCATCCGTTTCGTGCAAACCGTATCTTTGTATCTTGATTCGTTTTCGATTTATTCATTTTTAAAGTTTGTCCTGACTTTTGGATCACCCGGTATTTTAATTAACAAGGTTGTAAAAATATATCAGAAAAAATTACCGTGTATATACTAATATCTGCTACTGTTACAAACCATTTCGTCTTTTAAATAATATAAGGAGATCGCAAGTATAATTTATTTTACAGACTTTGTTGCCGACTTCTCAATTATAGTTGAAACTAACTATTGTGCACCCAACATGTCTGGCGCGTTAAAAACGCTACCGTAAAAGCCTCAATGATTGTATTAAAACACTGGTTAATACTGCGTTACTTAATGGTTTAGGAGTTACGTTATATGCTTCAAAACATACGAATAGGAAACGATTTTAAAACATACGAATGGAAAATATTGTTTCAATAGAGTAGAATTATTTATATATATATATATATATATATATATGTGTGTATAATCATATTCATTTTTCACTTGTTTTCTATTTAAACATTCTTATTTTTCATTTAATAATCATTCGGCACTTTATTTCACTTATAATGTAACCAAGATTTAAAAAAAAGAAAAGAAAAAAATTAAAAGGAAAAATATCTGTATTTAAAAACCAAATATCAACGAAATTTTTACACTTATATCATAAAGATACGTAAATAAATAAAAATTACTCTTATATTGTGAATAAAATATAAAGTATTTTTTATGAGATTGGAATATATTTCATTTATAAAGATTAAGCAAAGATAATTAATGCAATGATTAAATTAAAATCTCTCGACATATAATCTTTCTTTTCCATTTATGCATTAATAAAAATCTTTTTCACATATTTTCTATATTAAAGATGATGATTTTAGAAATACAATTTTCAATAATTTAATCTTAATGATAAAAGTTCTAAAGGACGTTATAAGTTTACATTTCCAAACTATATATTTTCATTATTAGACAGGATTTTCTTAATCTATATTATTGCATATTTTATTCAAAAGGTTTGCAAAACACAATTCATTTTAATACATTCTTAATTAAATGAGAAAGAATAAAATAAATAAATAAATATTTCGATTAACATTGTTAATAATTTGAGTAATTTTATAAAGTTCGTTAATGAAATGAAATTTGCGAAACGGAAATAATAAATAACCTTTTTTTTTTTTTTTTAACATACAGAAAAAGTAGTAGTAAAGCCACACTGAGTGTATTAAAACACTGGTTAATGCTGAGTTACTTAATCGTTTAGGAATTACGTTATTGTCTTCAAAACATACGAATGGAAAATATTGTTTCAATATAGTAGAAAACAATTTGTTTTGTTATATATATATATATATATATAAAGAGAGAGCGAGAGAGAGAGAGAGAGATTTGTGCTTCTTTGCATATATAGTTTTTTTTTTTTTTTTTCATTTTTCTCATTTTTTTTATTTAAACTTTCTTTCTTATCATTCAATAAGCCTGCTGTACTTTATTTCACTTATAATATAACCAAGATTTAAAAAAAAAAAAAAAAAAAAAAAAAAAAAGAAGGAGAAAAAGAAAAATCTCTGTATTTAAAAATCAAATATCAACGAAATTTTTACACTTATATTATAAAAATATATAAGTAAAATAAAAATTACTCTTATATTGTGAATAAAATATAAAGTATTTTTTATGAGATGAAAATATATTTCATTTATAAAGATTAAGCAAGGATAATTTATGCAATGATTAAATTTAAAATTTCCAGATATATAATCTTTCTTTTCCATTTATGCATTCATAAAAATCTTCTTCACATATTTTCATATTAAAGATGATGATTTTAGAAGTGCAATTTTCAGTAATTTAATGTTAATGGTAAAAGTTCCGAAGAACGTTATCAGTTTACATTTCCAAGCTATAATATATTTTCATTATTAGAAAGGCTTTTCTTTTTACATTTCTTTTAAATCTATATCATTGCATATTTCATTCGAAAGGTGAAAAAAAAAAACACAATTCATTTTAATGCATTCTTAATTAAATGAGAAAGAAAAAAAAAGTAACTAAATATTTTGATTTTAACATTATTAAGAATTTGAGTAATTTCATAAAATTCGTTAATGAAATGTAATTTGCGAAATGGATAATGGAATTAATAGATAAGTTGGATTTTTTTTTGAGATACAACAAAAGTAGTTTTTTCTTTGCATGCATATTAATAAAAAGGAATATGTTTATGCACATGCATGTAAACATTTTTTAATAAATGCACAAGTATGTACAAGAAAAAATTAAAATACATTTTTAATAAGAAATACAGATATCTAAGCTTTAAAAAAATATTTGAGTGTAAAATCGATATATATATATATTTTTCATTATGTTGTATGTTTTTATTTATATTCTAAAAAGAAAGGAAAAACAAAGAAAAGAAAAGTAAAAACGCACCAAGAAGGAACTATTCGAATGGGAAAATCTATACTTGTGACGTACATATTCTGAAATATATAGAATTGCAATTTCAGAAAAAAAAAAAAAAATGAATAATTTTTTAAGAGAAAGAGCAGCACAAAATGAGCAAATCAAAAACACTTTTGTCCCCTTCAAACCCTTAAGCAAGAAGTTATTCTGCTTGGCATTTATTGATAGAATTGGATGATTTCCTCCTGTGGGAAATTGGGCATTTTAGCTCTCGCGGGACATTGTGCATAGTTCTTAGCGTTGGATTGGTAACATTTTTAGCTGATTGTAATTCCCTTTTCTTAATGATTCAAACATCCTCAATGGAGTATAGATCTGGTTATCTTGTTGGCAAAAGTAGAAATGGGAAACCATGAAGATAAACAGTCGTCGTGTGCGAGCGAGCATTATCATGTTGAAATGTAAATCCAGATGGTGTAATATGAATGGCAACAGAACATGGAGGGGAATGTCGTGGAAGTATCGATGTGTTGTAAACGTGCCGCAAAGACCACCAAAGGTGTCCTGGTATGAATTTAATAGGCCCTCTCTACCATCACTACTAATCCCCGAGTCGTGTTGCGTGGATAAGTCAGTTTCGTACCAACCCGGTTTTCGGAGCATCTCGAAACATCTTCCCGCTGGTATTTGGTGCTAAATTCGAAGCAAACTCATCACTGAAGACAATTCTACTCCAGTCAGTGACATTTCAGATGGAATGTGCACGATATCTTTGTAAACGGACTTGCCGGTGTATTGAAGTCAATGGTAGTCGGCTCAAGAGGCTCCGTCAGCTCACCTTCCTTTCTCATGGCCTCTTATTAATGATACTTGCGAACACTGAAGCCCTAGTTTCATGTAAGATCAATAATAATGATGAATTTGGGTCTAAGAATGCAGCTATTTTTATTGACCGGTTCTCGCGTTCTATCTTCTCTCTAAGCCGACCAATTTTTTCTTGAAGATGAGTTCATCCATGGTTAAATCTTTCCTGTCAATATCGTCTAATACTGGAAACGCTCCTATCCGATAAATTATCTAATTAGACCAACCGACTTCTTTTAGTTCAACTACACATCCTTTCTCAAATGCTAACATCTGCGCATATTATTTGCACACATAAATGCAAAGCATATTTCCTGTCTTTCTGAATACACGAACTGAAATTCTAAAACAATTTATATCCTAGAATCGAAATTTCACCTCTTTAACATCCTGTCAGTTGGGCAGTTAAGAGACATTTCAGCATCATATGTTCATACATCGGCCTCGAAACTTTAAAATTTTGCGTTTCCTGTCGTATCATTTATGCATATCAGTTTGTGTCAAATTTATATTGCTTATTCTTAATGCGTTTTTTTTTTTTTTTTTTTTTTTTTTTTTTTTACTGTGGCATGTTAAAAAATTTGCAATAACCTGCAAATTTTTTTACTTACAAAATATTAAATTTAAAATTTATTTTAATTATTTATCAGCAAATGAGAATATACTGTATGTGGAACATATCGAAACGTTGCTTAGCTGTTTATTGCTTGAAAATTTAGTGACAGTATTTCGTTTACACTTTTTTAGATAAGTTAGTTTTGCTATTGGATCCTTTTAATAAAAAAACATTTTATTACAGACCACCAAACATTGTTCTGTGTAATATTCTATTAAAACTGATATTCTAACTATTCTTTATCAAACTTAAGGATAGACTATGGAATGACTAAAACACATTTTATTTAGAAAATTTTATGTAATATTGTTTAACTAAACATTGAATTTTTTAATGATTTTTGAATTTGTGACTTTAATATTTTTTTTCTTTCTTTCTTTTCATTCATTTCTTTTCAAACTATTTGTGCAAGTGTGTGCGTATGAGGATTTCTTTATTTTTTATATTCGTTGTGTAAAGTTTGGTTTCCTTATATTCCCTATGGGTTGCAATACATGTTCATATTTATCTTGGAAAGTATAATATGTAGTGTAATGTTGGTTGGTCATGTAAGTTTGGATTTTATAATTGGAACTAATAAACTTCTTTATTTTCCTAAATTACATTTTTGAGATATTTACGTTTGTTAGGAAATATTATATACCTTATCGTATTAGGCTATATGGAATGTTATACTGCTTAGTCTCAAAACTTCAACTTTTATTGAACTTCGCAGACAATTGGGTAACTGCTAAAAATGTGATAATCAGATTTAAGTGACATCGAAATTTTTAGATGTAGCAAAAACGAAAATTTGTAAAAATTACTTGAAATATATTGTTTCTCTACAATGTGTGAGTAAGAATAAATAAAAATATTGTTTTGCTAACGGAAAAAATACATGAAAAATATGTGTGTATTATATATTATCAAATATTATGAGCTTAAAATACATTAAATGAATTTTAATATTTATCAACCCTTAACATCAATAAGTTTAAATTAACATCTGCTGTCCCATAAAATATAATAAATCATATACTTATCATATGCTTATCTCAAGCAATAAAATTTTATAGCCATATACAGGATGCTTTATTAAAAACGATCCACTTTTAATACATTTTTCTTTAATGCGATATTTATACTGTATCATTCTATTTATTATGGTTGTAAAGTTCAAAGAACCCCAATGAACATAGATGAATATCAGAGGAGTTATGTCTCTATAAAGATGGGGGATAACTCTGTTTTATCAATAGCGAATAAATAAATTAATATTAAATAAAATAAAATAAAATATTTGAGTACATATAATGCCATACATTAATCAATTGAGCAAAGTATTATTAGACTGATGTGTAGGCTAGAAGTTATCACAATTTAGAGTTTTCTCAATCCGATTATGACACCCTTTTTGCCGTATCACTCACCGTTTTCTCGAGACGCTACCTACTCCCCTGATTTTTATAATTGTTCGGTAATTTTATGGTTAAGAATTTGATTTGGAGAATGGAAAATAATTATTTTAACACTTCAAAACAACAACAACAACGAAAAAATGTAGAATAAATAATAATGTTAATTAATAAAAAAAAAAAAATTAATAAACGTAACTCATAATTTCAGTGTTTGATCCCCCCACCACCACCGAAATTTTCGCTTTGCTGCAAATGTTCATGTTTTAAACTTTTTCCCTTCTAAGGCCCCTCAGAAGATATTTAATAGTTTAAAAAATACTTCCCACCTTACAAATCAAATTTATTAAATTACTCAAATAGTGGGTGACAGCACAAAATGGGCGGCATATTCGGATTCTGGAGGTCATATTATACAGAGTAGTGTAAACCCATTCATGAACCCATCGAGTACATGAAACTGTAAAACGAATTATTTATAAGTTTGAAATTGCAAATTTTTAAAATAAGTAAAGGATAAAATAAGATTAAGTGCGCGCGCGAATTCTAGAAAAGGTTTTTAACGAAATTCAATAATAAGCGTTAACGTGAATAAACAACATTTATTTTATTATTATTATTTATTATCTTTATTATTATTATTTAATATCTTATCTGGATTTATAGACAAATAAAATAACAGGATATATTCTGACAAATTTAAAAAAATAAATATAGCATGAATAAACATCTATGGACTCCAGAATTTCTTTATGTTGGAAAATAAGTGCTTTAGTTTACAATAAAATGAAATGTATGTAAAAAGATTTTAACATTGCTATAAGAAATTAAAAATAGTTCCCTTAAATTATTCTGCAAGAAATCTTCATCACCTTAATAAAAAGGCAATATAATAATAATAATAATAATATCTTAAACACTGTAAATACATTTAACTAAATAATTGAGAAACAGTTCCTTGTATTTTGATTTGAATGTGCGTTAAACCATATTTGAAATATATATCTTATGATAATAAGAGAATCAGTAAGAACATTATTCTTTTATTAATGAAATTTATTAACATTTTCCTTCTTTTAAATTACAGTTATACACTTTAGAATTAACTGAAGATATGAAATATCAACATTTCTTTTCATAACAAATGGAAATGTCAAATTAAGTTTTACAACTTTGTTAGGAAAGAAAAGAAAATTGTTTTCAGCATAAGAAAAAAGTCGTGTTAAAGGTTTTCTACGATAAAATTAGATTGAGATAGAGTTACAACTTGTTAAGAACGACAAAAGAGATTGACGAATAGAGGGAGATATTGGAACTCAGGATAAAAATGTGTGCATTTTCGTAGTAGTTCCCCTTTTTATATGTTAAAAAATATAAGATATATTATTAAAAAAAGAGAAAGAAAAAAAAAAAAAGGATTTTTTATCTAAATTTTATAATGGCATAAAAAACATGCAAGCAAAGTTTATTATGCTTATATTCAAAATAATGTGTAGAAATTAAATCAAAGTTAAAATAATGGAATGAATGACATTATTTATTCATTTTAAAAAGCAATGCGAAGCACTGAAGGATCATTAAATTTGACCCATTTATGTCTAATTTTTTTTTTTTTTTTTTTTTTTTTTTTAGCTCAATTATCTGTTTATTTACTGTAAACGGCTTAAAAACAACTTAATAAATAGAAAAGAAAACTACATTTAGAATATTTAATTCAAAAACTCCATATCTCTAGGCACTGTTTTCTCACATTTTTCAATGAAACAATGAATTAAATAACATTCTAAATGTAAAGAAACATTAAAAATGAAGAAACATTATTCTCAGTTTAATATGTTAAACAATATCCCTTACAAGTGAATAAAATTAAAATTCATTATAAAAATAATAAACAAAACTACTTTGTATAAAAGCATGCAAAACATTTCTCACACAGTTAAATGGTTTTTTTTTTTTTTTCGCACAGTAAAGTTTTGCTTTAAAAAATTCTTATACAGTTAAAATAGCCGTTCCTTTGTGCCTATCTAACACATTTTCGACATCATAACAGTATTAAAGCCTCGTCACAGTGGTTTAAACTGTCATTTCTAATGGAATCATTTACTTTGTAGTGTAATGAAGATACTTTGTAAACTTACATTAAAAAATCTATTTGGGTGCAGGTGCTTTACAGTACTTCTGTTAATATTTTGTGGGGCAAAATTATGACACTGCTGTCAATTTTGTGTAAGTTTAGGTTACTTTTGACTTGACACTGTTAAAAGTTTCATATAAAATCTTACGTTTAAATTTAATATTTATAAATTGAATTATATAAGGTTTTGTTCGATAAAATATATATTGAGGTAACAATTATAATGATTTTTAATATGTTTTGCAGATTTGAAATCTTTAAATTGGGTTTTTCAGTTTGTATTTTTTCATGATTCCACAATCTTTAAAATGCTTAGACTTTTGCAGATATTTAGGAACTCTGACACCATTCTTAGAAGATTTTCTGTTTACTAAGTACCTGAAAATATTCCCATAAAGAATTACTTTTGGTAATTAACAAAGCAGTAGGTAAATTTCTCATTATAGAATGTGA
>OZ005656.1:40242848-40305348 GCA_963930645.1 Salticus scenicus
CACCGAATTCCATTGGAATAATTTATTTTATAACTATTACACCAAGGAAATTAAAATATTAAAATAATAATAATAATAAATTTTGACATACGTTCTTTAATTTTAAATTTCCAAATTTTAGCATATAAACATTTAAATTTGAATTAAAACAACAGAAATGATATTTAATATTGCTCATTTGAAAATTAATATAAATGAAAATCTTTATTATACATATTTTACCAAATCTTTATTTCTTTTTAATTATATTCACATACATAAGTATATTTTAAAATCAAATATATAATGGAATAAATCAAGCTTTGTATATTTTTACATTTTTTCAAAAAGTATTATGATATATTCAAAATTCCATTAAGATCATACAACTTAAAAATTTTGTGCAAAGAGTATTAAATTAATATTTAAAAAATAATTATTGATAATTTTTAGATATACGTTCATTCACTCTTTCTAAATTTCCAAACTGTGACTTATAAAAATTTAAATATGAATCTAAATTCAGTCTTTAAAATTAACAAAAAATGTTCTTAAAATTCTCTATTTTTGGCTATCTACCATATTTGAAAATGGTCAGCATGCATATTTTTCAACATTTTTATACATGAATTTGACAGGTTATTTTCTGGAATGTAGATACAACTCTTTAGTAAATGTTGATTTGTAAATTTTGAAAAAAATTTCGAGTTATAAATACAAGATGTTCGAATTAATATTTCAAATTAGCCTGTATTGGGCAAAATTAAAATCGTTCAATTTATAGGTAATATCAAATAAATTTGAAGTAATATTTGCCAGAAGAATAATGAATTTTTGACATGCATACATTCAGTACATTTAAATTTCCAATTTTTGACATATGAAGATCGAAATTTGAATGATAAATTTATATTTTAAGAACAATAAAAATTTATATTTAAAATTATCCCCTATTTGCAAAGCACAACAATACATATTTTATGAAATTTTTATTGATGGCTTTCGAAGATTACTTTATAAAGCTTAAATACACCATTTGAGTTATTATAATTGTTTTGTAAACATTTAAAGTAACGAATTTGAAGTAATAAATATAAGATATTTAAAAAATATTTCAGATTAATATATAAGGAAATTTTCATTCAATTTTCATTCAATTTAAAGTTACATAGGCCGAAAAAAAAAAAAAAAAAAATTAAAACAATATTTAAAAAAATCTGTTTCAGACAAATTTATAATTCTTAAACAAATTCACGCAGTACAAACTACTTATCAAAGTTAATTTCTACAATGAATGGAGACACCTTTCATAATAGAATTTCGAAAACAAATTCTTTTATGTTTTACATTCGATATTCTAGGAAGTGTTTCTTTCTTTCTTTCTTTTTTAATTTAAAAGGAAAAAAAATCTCGATAACTTTGTTTGAAATTATGGAAGATACATGGTTCAACTATTAGTTTTAAAGGTACTAATAAGTTCTTTAAAAAAATATTTATATTGAAAGTTTACAACATTCGGAAGGATTTTCCACCAATATGCTCGTATATGTTTCAATTTTTCTTATAAGTATTTCGACCCACCAGCGGCCGAGCGGTTCTACGCTCAAAGCTGGTAGACGTGAGGTGCCAGGTTTAATCCTAGGTCGCACTCGTTGGCCTAGCTGTTCGGAAAATTCCGTGGTTTTCTGCGAAATTGCGTAAATACGTGCTAGGAACCCTCAGAATGGCCCCTCACGGAGGGCATTCGCCTCAGACCTAGGACCCTACTGCAATCCCCAGAACCCAACCCAACCTATAAGTATTTCTTTTTATTTTACGATGATTCGTTAAAAGTAATTATAATTGCGCTCATTTATGCAAAATTTTCTCCTATATTTCCATATTAATAATCATCATAAAGCGTTATGGTCTCTCCGGTAGGCGGTAAAAATGGCACCGGAAAAAATGGCACCTGGTAAAAATGGCACCTGCGATTTGCGTAATATATACTACAATGAAAAATAGCCGCATTATTGCTAAAAATTAGGAAGTATTTTGACCTTTGTTTGACTGTCGTGATATATTTGGCCATCACAAATAAATACCATACCTGTATTATGAATAATCAACATTGACTTAGTATATGTCTGTTGAAAGTTTGTTTGGGGGGGGGGGGGAGTTAGGAGACGACTGAAAGAAAATATTTGTTTTTACATCACCATCTTACTGATTTTAATGAAACTTTGTATAATAATCACTTACTATTTGTGAAAAAGCTACAGTGTTCCATATACGGGGGCAGATTCAGAGGTATATGTATTGAAAACTTTTTCAAACAAGGCTATACAAATATGAATCCCATTGAGCATTATATACAGCTGAGGGGGCCAAGAGGGTGGTGCACGTAGATTTTCTTTTTCTTTCTTTCTTTTTAATCATTCTATTATTTATTTATTTATTAATCTTCTTGTTTTTATAAAGTTTTAATATTTTACTTTAAATGTGTGATATGCAAAAATTAAATAAGTTGAATTTAATCACTTTTATCTTCAAAGTGAAATATTAAAAATTTAAAAATTCAATATTTGGAAAACGATAAAAACGGTAACGTTTACGTATTTTTCAAATGTGAAAACGGATTTAGAAAAATTAGAAAATGAGTAATTTAAGAAAATAATTTCTCCATTAATTAACAGAGTTACACTGGCAATCAAATTAGGTGAAAAACATAGTTATTAATAATTATTAATATTTTTATATAATTAACAATAACGATAGTTGCTATATAATTCATATATATATATATATATATATATGTATAGCTGATAATAACCATTAATAGTTATCGCTATTATTATTATTATTATTCAAATAATAGTATCAATAGTATCAGTACAGTATATATATATATATATATATACTATTAGTATATATAATTATATATATATATATATATGTATATTAGTATATATATTATCAGTAATTATTATATCAATAGTATCTTAGAGTATTTAAATTTATTTAATGAAAACTTAATTTTAAAAATTATATATAAGATGGGTTCAAATGTAAAATATAGATTCTTTTCACATTTATAAAATTATTTTTCTAAAAATTCTAGGTTATAGCACTTTGATGTTTGCTTCTAAATGTGCAACTGTCATGCAGTAAAAGATAATTTTTCAAAAGAGGATTTGACATGTTAGTCAGTTTTGAAATGTGTGATAGCTTCAGTTGTCCATTTGTTGTTCGCAGGTGGGTACACGGTGAAGGGGGATTATATGATTATTGTATACGAAGGAAAAAAAAAATCACTTATTCAGCATGAACATCACATACCTGTTATTAGTAAAGTAAAATATTATACACAGTAAAGTACATAGTAAAGTATTTCAACAATGTTTTTCTTTCCAGAACAAAATGTCAAATTATTTAGTAAAGATATAATAATGAAGTATCAATCATATCATTAAAATTTTTCGATTCAAAAGAGTTACTTACAAATACCTCCATTTCATAATTTTTATTTTTGATTGACCCGCAATACCATAATAGAATTTTTACTTCATTAATATTTGGTCTCTTTTTGTGGATAGTTCATGTAAGGGTGCTTTATTCCGTGGTGATTTTTCCATAGCTGATTTTTTTTTTCGGATACCAAATAAAAGGGCACTTTTGTAATAAGCAACTCGCAAAATAATAAATACTAGATGGAACCCGTCGAATTCGACGATCACTTTATTGACCGCAATGTTTCAAAAATCGTGACATCATTAGTTAAATGTATTTCAAGTTAAAACATCTAATATAATTTACGACATTTCTCTTAAAAAAAGAAAGTCATAAATAGAAATACTACATCACTTTCTACAAAGTACTGCCAATGGGACATCAAACTGACACCAAATAAACAGTTGCTATCTTTTATTTTCTATTTCGTTTAATACTAAGACTACATGTTGGCTGACCCGCCCGGTGTGCCCGGACCCGTGGTAATAACCTTAAATGAAACTTAAATTTGCATCATTTTATACCTTTACCCCGATTTTGTTTGAATTTCTGTTTATAAATAAAAGCATCACAAAAAAATAATCATCTGCAACAAAAAAAAAATTACCTCAAACAGAACGGAACTCGGGTTTGTGACCCGGTGCCTGCGGCAGCGTATATGTAGGCCGCTAATAACATGAAAAAATTCTCAAAAATTAACCTTTAACCAAACGAACCTCTGACTCGTGTTACCTCTGCCTCTGGCTGCTGCACTGTGTAGCAGGCATGCTACGCACGCGCTGCAAAATCCACTTTCCTCCACCAGGGGTGCAGTATGTTCTATACGAACATAACCAATTGCCTTGAATTTCCAAGACTTTTGAAATAAGGTGTCACTGGTGGTGTCAACTGCAAAATCCTTTAGTTGCACTTTCCACCGCCAGGGGGCACAGCGTGTTCTATGCAAACAACACCAACGGTAGGGAAATACCAAGACCTTTAAAATAAGGTGTAATATGATAGAGTCGACTGCAAAATTACCTAGTTCCATTTTTAACCACCAGGGGGTGCAGTATATAGTATACGAACATCTCCAATCAACATGAAATTTCAAGACCTCTATCACCAATTGCCTTGGATTTCCAAGACCTTTCAAATAAGGTGTCATGGGGGTGTCAACTGCAAAATCATTTATTTGCATTTTCCACCGCCAGGGGGCGCAGTTTGTTCTGTACGAACATCACCAACGGTGAGGAAATACCAAAACCTTTAAAATAAGATGTAACATGATAGGGTCTAAAGAAAAAACACCTAGTTCCTTTTTTTACCACCAGGGGGCGCATTATATTGTGTACAAACATCCCCAATCAATATGAAATTTCAAGACCTCTATCACCAATCTCTTGGATTTCCAAGACCTTTTAAATAAGGTGTCACATGGATGTGTCAACTGCCAAATCCTTTAGTTGCACTTTCCACCACCAGGTGGCGCACTGTGTTCTGTACGAACATCACCAACGGTCAGGAAATACGAAGACCTTTAAAATAAGATGTAACATGATTGGGTCTACAGCAAAATCACCTAGTTCCATTTTTCACCATATTGTATACAAACATCCCCAATCGACTTGAAATTTCAAGACCTTTAAAATGAGGTGCTACTTGTGTGGGTCTAGAACGGATTTCCCTCTCAAACAAATTTTCCCCCTTTCCCCTCCTCTCAAATCTACTTTCCCCTTTTTTCCCCCTTTAAAATCGAAAATTCCAAATTCGCAGATATTGATTTTTTAGTATTCGACTCTAGTCCCCATATGTACAATTTCTTCACCGTGAAGTAATTTTGAGGTTAGTTAAGCTCGTAAACGTGCTTTTAACCGGGGGGGGGGGGGACCGTTCGACTTTTTTGTATTTTTCTCTTTTCATAGCACATCTACAGACCAAGACCTTTTTTTAGACCTCTCAACGAAATTTTTACACCAAGTAGTTCTCTTAATATAGTGGAGACAGACAAAACATGTTTCAAATTAATATATAGATGAATAATACATTTGAAGAATGATTTCTAAATCACATTTCTAGAAATTTCAATTGATTGTGTACAACATTCATTTAGTATATACCTTAGGGACGGGGGGGGGGTAGTACCGGTTGTCTTTATACCACCTTCTTACCGATTTTAATGAAACTTTATATAATCGCGTACAATTTGTGGAAAAATTACAGTGTTAGACATAATGGGAGGTGGGTAGCAGAGGAAAACAACATGATTTTTTTTTCTTGTATCACCATTTTACTGATTTTAATTATATATTCTATAATTATCACTTACTTTTTTATTAAGATCAAAATGAGGTTATATATACCTAGAGGGGGGGGGGGCAAAAGTGTTTGCAGATGAAAACAAAAAAAAAAGTTTTTTAAACTGCCCTAGTATCGAATTAAATAAAACATTGAATATATACTTACTGTGAAAAAATTGCAGTGAGTGTTACAGATATCTTGAGGGGGGGGGGGGGAGCAGAATAAGAAAAGTAGTTGATTTTATATCGCCATGCTACCTATTTATATGAAATATTGTATGACTATTACTTACTTCTTTTATTAAAATTATAATGAAAGATACATGTAGTTCAAAAAAGGGGGGCAAGTGAGTGGGGCAGATGAAAAATAAAATAATATTCTTAAATAATACTTATTATCGAATTTTTTATTGACATTTTGTGTAACTATCAATTACTTTTAATGAAAAACTACAGTGAAGGTTACATGTTTGGGTGGGTGGGGGGGCTGGAGACAGAAGGATAGAAAATGAATGTTTTATACCCCAATGCTTTTTATTTTAATAAAATGCATCATAAATACCATTTAATTTTCAGGAAAATTTACGTTGACTGTTATATATATTTTGGGGGATATGGAGGGAGCAGAAGAAAAAAAATGATTCATAAATACCACAATGCTACCAATTTTAATTAAAATTTCTACAGTTATCACCTACTTTTAATGAAAAATTGTGGTGAATGTTACCTATACTTGGGCGGGGGGGGGGGGGGGGGGGAAGGGGAACAGGGAGGGAAAGAATGTTATTTTCAAATCACACCGCTTCACATGTATAGAAATGTTTTTATAAATATCACTTATTGTTTATGAAAAATTCTAGAAAAGGATGCGTATCGAAGTATCATTCAGTTCCTAAGTAATATGCAAAAATTCAATGTATTATTATTATCAGACATTAGTTAAAAAGTTGATATCAAAAATTGTAAAAAGATTATTCTGAAACAGAATTTTTTTATTTAATCTGTCCCACCCTCCCCCGTCCCCCCATTACGTAAAACAAAAAAAAAAATCGCTATCGTTCATGCTTAGCAAGTATTTTGCAAGCCCTTTTTCCCAGATCGTGGAAAAAAGGGCACTTTTCACAATAACTGCTTGTGAAAGATATGTGTCATAAAAATTATTTAAGGGGTTTTAAGAGGGAGAGGAAAAGAAAATGATGGTATGAGGTAAAAAACATTATTTTATTTTTCTGTGCACGTTAACCTCTAGATTTTTTTTTTTGCATTCATACGTGCATTTTACAAGCAGCAATTGTAAAAAGCACGGAAATTTTCAACATGTAAAACACATGCTAAATATCAATGAGAGTGTACATTTTTTATTTCTACGGTGGGGGGGGGGGGGGGCAAAAAGGACAGATTAAAAGATGAAATTATTTTTTTTTTTTTTAAATCTTTTTATTTATTTATTTATTTTTTCTACAGATTAAAATCATGCATTGAATTTTTGCGTGCAAACTTATGAAGAGACAGAAACTGATATGCAACCCTCACTGTAATGTTTTATAAACAAGTAAAATTTCATTAGATATCCAACAGGGTGGTGTAAAATATATTCTTTCCATGTGCCCTCTAGCTCTCAGTCGATAATATAACCCTCTCTGCAATTTGATAAACAATAAGAGATATTTATACAAAATTTAAAATAAATGTGAAGCAAAGTGATTTAAAAAGAACTCCCCCTCCCCCTCAGTATTCCACCTCCCACGCCCTGAGTATATGTAACACTTTTGAAAATTTTCATTAAAAATAGGTAATAGTTGTTATAATTAATTTAATTTTTATAATTAAATTTTATTATTAAATTTAATTGTTATAATTAATTTTAATTTTTTTTCCCATTTTAACTACTTTTTATACTATGAAGAATCTATAAGAAACAATGCAAAAGAAATTCCAGTTATATAAGCTTTGAAAATCGTCTTTCTTTTATTACAAATTTCCTTTCATTAGAAATGTTAAAAACGTAGAAAATAGACTCTTATACAGAAAATGCAAAGGACATTGTCCATTCTGTAGATTCGCGGATGAAAGAAAATGCCTTTAGGCTCTATCACTGCTCACAGGGAGGAAGACAAAATAAGGGATACGCCCTCTTTCCTTCTATAAATACTTCAACCAACTCAAGGGAGTCTCTTTGCCTTACCGGTCCGGTCCCATTCAAGGTGACAGCAGACGAGAACAAGAGAAGGCTTCGGCATTCTATTAGAGCCCTCGATTCATCATTGCGATAAATATTGTTAGCTGAAAATGGTAATTTGGGTGATACAACGGCGAAACATCAACACAGACACACACACAAAATGAATGAATATATCAAATAAAATAAAAATAAATTAAGGATATTCAATTTTTGTAATATATAGTCGGCAACAAAATTATTGAAGCCCACATCCATATTTTTCATTGTATATAGTTTGATCGCTAATTTTTATCATCAACTTAGTTTTTTATAAACGGTATAAGACTAAGATCATGACTCGACAAATATTTATTTAAAAAAAGAAAAGAAAGAAAAAGGCGCCCATCTTTTATGTAGGAATTATTGTTAGTGCTTCAATAATCTTACTGACGACTGTATTTTTGTTTTTGAATGTTATATTAAAATAGAATCTACATTCAAACAGCTTTCAAAGAAGAGTCCTTTAATTATAAAAAAAAAATTAATGACCTTAATATATATATATTTAAAATGTAAATTAAGATTTTTTTTTTTTTTTTTTTCAATGAAATGAAATTAAACAGGAATTACTTAAATTTATCTACTAAATGCATTGAAATAGCATATCGATAGTCACTGAAATCATTTTAATGCGATACAATAATATATTTCTGCTTATCACAAAAACATAATTTAGCTTATGTATTTAATATAAAGCAAAAATTTTATATATTTATCTATATTTTTGCTACAAATAGTAATTTTTAATAATGCAGACTTACAACTTAGATATTAGTCATAAGAATAAAATATTTTTTATTTATTTTTTTAGCTAAGCAATTTTGTTTACGAATTGTCTTAAAAACTATATTCTTCAATTAAACAGTCTGTAAAATTCTTAAAGTCTTCTAACAATTTTTTTCTATAAAATAGAATCACATTCCATAAAACATGGCAGCAATACTTATATTATTCCATCGACAAAAAGAGTTGTGATTTAATTATATGTTCACGATATCTAATTCTTCCTTTCCTTTGAAATGTTTGTCGATAAGTAATTAATATGTACTGGTAAATTAATATGCCACTAAGTAATTAACCCATTTTAATTCATATAACATGGCTTTCGTCCATAATGTTACTTTTAAACGTGTGTACTTATGTATTACTTAATGATGCAGTACTAGCTGAAATAAAAGGTAAAGTAATATACTGTTCATAATCTATTCGTATAGTTATGTATAATACAAAAAATCCTTCTTTTTGAAGTCGTCTTCCATCTTCTGTTCCACCAGGAAGCTGAGAGATTCTGCTCTCAAAGCTGGTAGACGGAAAGTGACGGGTTGCTTTCGTCGGCCTAGCCTTTTGGAACTTTTTGTAATTTTCTGCGAAAACACATATCGATAGACTAGAACACTTTAGAAGGATCCCTCCCTACGGTAGGCACTCCACCTTGTCTCAGTTCCATAATGAAGACATTTGGCCTTAATTCTGATACACCTTCCACCTTCTTTAGACCGTAAGATATATATATATATATATATATAGATAGATAAATAGATATATTGAAAACGTTTTCAATTGCATTTTTTATTCATCTTTCTGTATGCAAAATTCTGCATTTTCTGTTATTTTTGGTGCGCCCTTGTTTGTCAATTTCTAATATATATATATATATATATATATTATTATTTACTTTACTAGAGGCTTAGACACCTCACTAGTTATATATCTCTCATATTCGAAATAAATAAAAATAATAACAGTTATTTTAACGCTAGTATTTGTAGTAATTTCAGTGGTATGGTTCAATGGTTCACAGTATTTTATATAGAAATGAAAAAAGAACTCAATGCAATTAAATTAATAATCATACTTAAACTCGTCCGACTATTGATTTAATTTTATTATTTAAACCTTAAAAATATAAAGATTCCCATATAAATTATATCAATCTAAAATTATTTATTTGCTTAAATTAGCATCAAATAATTCTCTGAGTGTTTCATGAGATGGCATCAATGGTAAAGCATTTTTTAATTTTTTTTCAGCGATATCAATTTAAAAAAATATTCGGATTTCCAGTAACTTTTTTAAAAAAATTATTATTATTAAATCACATCATCGATTTTTAACAATAAAAACTCTTTATAACTCAAAAAAATTTCGCGAAAATTCCCCCATTATTATTATTATTATTTTCTTTTTTCTGTTTTTTTTTTTTTTTTTTTTTTAAGATTGCAGCACCAGTACACAAAGCTTTTCACAAAAGATTATAAAATTTGCTTGAAATTATTAAAAGTTATGATTTTTCTGGTTGTTTTAATTATTTTTCCAACTTTTTACGCCCGCACAGGAAGATGAATACAGTGCAAATCCAATTGAGATTCGTCAATCATGTGCGAATTTGTTTACTTTCCGAATGCAAACAAGCGTTGCCGCAGGCAGTGGACATTTCCTAAACAGGCGTAACAAAAAAAAATATTTTTAATTAGCCATTTAAATATATGGTTTAAATTTAGCTGTTGCCAAAAAGGTTTTCTGGTTCCTTTTTTTTTTTTTTTTTCTTTTTTCTTTTTACGCCTTATTTTCATATGATTAACAAAAAACTATAAAAAATTAGATTTGCTTATGCACATAAAAAAAAAAACGATGTTATTGTGACGTTAAAATTTAAATAATAATAATTAAAATGGTTTTAGACTAGCAAACCCATGCGAAAATTTTCAGTTTATTTTTATTTATTATGTTTTTTCCTTTAACCTTTAAAATTTCAAACTTATAAGTCTTATCCAATTTCACCATACAATTAAAATTTTAATTCGCCAGAGCCAAATTATTATTAGTTTTTATGGGATGAAATGCTAACGATATTTAAACTAAATCATCCAAAGAAAAGTTTCAAAGTAAAATTCATGTTTGATGACTTAGTTTTCATATTTCCCCTGGCAAGACAGCTTTAATAAAGGACACCAATGGTGAATTTTAATTTTTACCTCCATGTTGGCGAGATCCTTTTTATTTCATTAAAAATTAAAAATTCACCATGTGGAGCTATAATAATGGTACCATGATGTCGTTAGAGATTTATTATTATCATTTATATAAACGAACCGCTATTAACTAATCATAAAGTTCTAAAACGGGGATTAGTAGGGACAGGCGCCACCAAGCGGGATTTTGCTAAAGTCAGAATTTTCAAAGATCATAACACGGTGAGTGAACAGACTGTTTCAGATATTGAAAGGGTAAGAGGGCGCCGCAGCCGCTACCAAGCGGGAATTTACTACGGTTACATTTTTCAATAAAGCTATTTCCACTATATGACATTAAGCCGTTGTAGGACTTGAAACGGGAAAAAGGCACCGCAGGCACCACCGAGCGGGACTTCCGTAAAGTTGGTTCTTCAAAGATCGCGAACTAGCATCGATGGAGGTGGCTAGTATATAGGGAATGAATTAGATATCTTTCATTTTTGTATTTCCCTTTTTCATGTAGTTTTTATGAAATTATAATAGTTACATTTTCTTCAATTAGAGATGATTATTGCGAATTTAATGTTAATTTTATACGTATAAACACATTTTTAGAAAGGGGTAAACAAATCAAATAACCGTTGTTATTTATTTTGTTACTATTAAAGCATAAAGTAAGTTTGAAGTTACATTAAATTAAATAAAAAATTCAAAGCTAAATTTTCTAATTTTTCAATAATGAACTAAAAGTCTTTACAGAAAAATTTAATTTAGAGTAATTTTATTATTTTATTTTCCCATTTAGTTCTTTGTTAAATTATGACATTCCTATTTCTCTTTAATTAGACATAGCTATAGCATATTCAAAGTTAATTTTAAATTCATAAACAAATGTATAAAAACACATAAACAAACCGAGTAACTATGGTTACTCGCTATGTTACTATTAGAGCAGCCACTGTTAATCAAAACGGAAAGTAGAGAAAGTACAGGACGAGTAACTATGGTTACTCGTTTTGTTACTGTTAAAGCAAACATTGTTACTCGAAACGGAAAGTAGATAAATGACACGACCTCTTATGTATATATATATATATATATATATAGGGAATGAATTAGCTATCTCCACTTTTGTATTTCCTTTCTTCATTTAGTTTTTTGTGAAATTATTATTGTCACATTTTTTTTTTTTTTTTTTTTTTTAATTAGAGATAACCATTGCAAATTTAATGTTAATTTTAAAGTATAAACACATTTTTAGAAATGGGTAAACAAATCATGTAACTATTGTTATTCAGTTTGTTTCTATTAAAGCATAAGTTAAGTTGAGCTTAAATTAAATTAAATAAAAAATTCAAAGCCAAATTTTCTAATTTTTTAATAATCAACTAAAAGTTTTTACAGAAAAATTTAATTTAGAGCAATTTTATTATTTTATTTTCCCATTTAGTTCTTTGTTAAATTATGACATCCCTCTTTCTCTTTAATTAGGCATAGCTATAGCATATTCAAAGTTAATTTTAAATTCATAAACAAATGTTTAAAAACACATAAACAAACCGAGTAACTATGGTTACTCGCTTTGTTACTATTAAAGCAGCCACTGTTAATCAAAACGGAAAGTAGAGAAAGTACAGAACGAGTAACTATGATTACTCGTTTTGTTACTGTTAAAGCAAACATTGTTACTCGAAACGGAAAGTAGATAAATGACACGACATTCTTAATATATATATATATATATATATATATATATATACGCATATATAAAGAAAAAATTAGATATCTTTCATTCTCTTATTTCCTTTAGTTTTTTCTGAAATTATAATAGTTACATTTTCTTTAATTAGAGATGACCATTGCAAATTTAAAGTTAATTTTAAAAGTATAAACACATTTTAAAAAGGGGGTAAACAAATCAAGTAATTATTGCTATTCATTTTGTTACTATTAAAGCATAAGGTCAGTTTGAAGTTAAATTAAATTAAATAAAAAAAATCGAAGCTAAATTTTCTAATTGTTTCATTAATCAACTAAAAGGCTTCACAGAAAAATTTAATTTGGAGAAATTTTATTTATTTATTTATTTTTTCCATTTACTTGTTTGTTAAATTATAACATTCATCTTTTCTTTAAATAGACATGCCTATAGCACATTCAATGCTAATTTTTAATGCATAAACAAATGTACAAAAACTTATAAACAAACCGAGTAATCATGGTTACTCGCTTTGTTACTATTAAAGCAACCATTGTTACTCAAAACGGAAAGTAGGGAAATTACATAATTTTCTGAGGAATACACACACACATAAATATGTCAATTTTTCATTTTATTCTTCTGGTTTATTCTTCTGGTTTAGTTTTTTTTTTTTTTTTTTTTCCCCACACACTTAAAAGTGTGAGTTTTTTTCGTTTTCATCCCATGTTTTTTCGATGGATTTTTAGCCTTTTCCCCCTGTGTTTTACATTTTAAAGTGTGGTGGAAATTAGATGCACATATCGAAATAAAAAATAATATATCATCGTATACTTACATAAAGCATTAAACAAAGAAAATTTTTTCTTTAAACGATTAAATTTTATGCTATACTTTAATAATAAATTAATTACTTATTTTTTAATCTTTTAATAATTATTTGTCTGGCATATTTGAAATAAACATAAAAGGTTTAATTATGTTCAGTTTATGCAATACTTTTTTATTTTCTCTGTGTTAATATTTCCAGACCCGAAATTAAAATGAGTTTGGTGCCTTTAAACTGATAATAATGCTTCGATTTGTCTAAATATTTATTTCATTTTATTATATTATTTCATATATAAAATATTTCAATTTTCCATTTAATTGATGCACTTTTCAAAATTTACGTTTTCTTTAAAAAATGACACGTTTACATGATTTGTGCAAATATTTCTAACTGTGGAATTTTGTATTTATATTTTACAGCTTTTTGAAAGTAAATTAATTAGTAATATATTATGAAACGTAAATTTCGTAATTTTTATTCGGATTTAAAAATTTCCGAAGTCATTGTAAATAAATTGCGTAATATTCCAGATCATAGATATAGTAATTTATATAAATCTATAATCTCCATGTTTTAAGCCCGATATTTTTTATTCCATCGGTAAATTCTTGCAACAGCCATTGTAATTGAAAGTCGGAATTGAAAACTTGAGTGACTTAAAACTCAGTATTAGAATAAAATTATTATGCCGAAGTTGTACGTGTCTTTTAATTGTTCCAATAAATTCGTTAAAGTAAGTGATATACCTTTTCATACGTAAATTATATTCGACATATCGCTGTATGTCTAGTTTATTTCACTAATTTATGAAAAATATAATTTTTTAATCAGCTGCCTCGTTATTATTAAAATGTAAATACTGTTATTATATTTAATGGATAATAATTTTTTTTTTATTATTATTTAATATTTTATATAAGTAAGTGATATGGAATTTTCATACTTCATTTAAATAAAAATAGGAGTGGCGCAACTAAAGTACGCTAGTTAAAAAAATAAATAAATAAATAAGTTTAATTTAAAGGAAAGGTGTAATGAAACTTAACAAAATCTACATATCTTACACTATTTTACATAAAGAATAATAATAATAGTAATACTATTCCGTGAATTAGTAGTCGAAAAATTATTCATAAATTTTATTTGCTAAAATATCTGTGTGTTTTCAAATGCTATTAAAACTCTCTCTAATACAAGCGCAATTATACTCTCACTCTCATAGCCTCCTACTGAGGAATCACATTTTCTTCCGCGACGATTAACCTATACCTTACTACAATATCTATGCTCCAGGCAGCTAAAAATAGCTTAATTAGCTTATATAGCACATCTGAGTAACAGAAATAATAAAGATACTTAGGTTGCCGTAACGAGAATTTTGCCGCATAACCGAGTAACAAGCAGGAAGCAGTCTGGGTTCGAGATTGCATTTTCACACACCGTCAGATGGCGCTGTATATTTATCAAATCTTATACGATACACAATGTGTATTGATGATTGCCTAATAAATCATTTTCGAGTAACTTCAAAAAAAGTGGTGTATAGTACAAATAACAGCGTCAGGAAGGTCATGGCATGCTTAAACGCTTCGAGTAACCGGGAAAAGTTACTCACAACGTCAGAGGTTACTCGCTACGTTGGTGTGTAAACAAGTTTAGTTACTCGGAAGGGCTGGTAGGTAAACGCACACACACACACACACACACACACACACACACACACACATATATATATATATATATATATTTATTTATTTATTTATTTTTACTTATCCATAATATGAATAAATTACGGATATTATGCATATATTTGTCAGAAATTATTTAAATATCGGAATATTACATATGTATATTATTTTTACTTATTTATCATATGCAAACATCCACTTAGTTGCGTGATTTGGCAAGCGAACCTGAATGATAGCAGCTCTAGCCCCACGGACTATAATTATTTTCAATGCTTCTTAAGTATGTAAAAATATATCACATGTGATAAATGTAACGAATGTAATAGTAAAGAGTAAAAGACTTTAGAAAAATGAAATGTATCATTTATTTCCAATTCCTTATATTTTAAGAAAAATGTAATTTGTTAGCGTATTTCAACCATTCCAAGTAATATTCTTTTCTAAATGAATCTGTAATAAAAAATATTATTAAAACATTTTTATCCGTACTAATTATAATATATCAGTTGCATATATACAGTCGAATCTCGTTAACGTGAACATTTTTAACAGGAACACGCTTAACGTGAATTACTTATAACATGAATTGTTTACACAATCCCTGTCGAAATGAAGATAAGTTTCTAAGTTCCTGTTACATGAATTACTGATAACATGAATAAAATTTTCATTCCCCTTCAAATTCACGTTAACGAGGTTTGACTTTATATCTATTTAAAAGAGTGTGAGAGAAAAATATATGTTTTTATAAAACATATTTGTTGTGATGAATTCAGTTTTAACTCAGTGAAATTTACATTATTATTTTTTTATTTTATTTTGGGGGGATTTTAATAATGGAAATGAATTTCTCATCATTCACTCTTAAGCACTATATTCCTTGCCATAAATATATTCAAAAAAGTTAAAAAGTATTTCATAACACCTGCAAGATATATTTCTCTTTTTTCCCTTTTTAAAAGCCGATTTATATAATAAAACAGTTATTCAAATCTTCATTGTTTCAGTTTAGCATGAATGGGTTTCATTTTAAATTTGTTGCCAAGGAAAAACATTACAGACTACTTTTGTTCAAATTCTTTGTCCCATATTGAAGAGGTATCACATCACAGATCTCGAAAGAAAGATATATATATATATATTTAAACTTTAGTTTTTCGAGGATGCTGAATCCAAAAACGATCTTCATTTATGCACGTCACGTACGATTCGTCTGATATATAATTGTAGTTTGAAAAAAAAAAAAAAAATAAAATAAAATAAAAATAAACATTAATTTTATTACGTTCAACTAAAAAAAAAATCTTTATTATAATTAAATAAATATTTCATTCATGATTCATTCAACTTTCTGTGTTTATTCTTTTTGTCTATTAAACCCTTTTTTAAATTTTATTCCTCTCTGAACACGCTTTAGATTTCAACCAATAAATTTTTTCTCGCTCATATTTTCCATTTCGTATTATTTTTTAGCTTTTCTCTTATAAATATCGTTTGGAGAAAGAAATGATTATTGAATATGAATTTTATAATTAACAGTAGGATACCAGATTTAATGTTTTCACCCAATATAAAACTAAAAATGTAAGCTTTTAAAATATGATGTGATGGAGATTTAATATTTTTTTTCTGTTTTAATAAGTAAAACTCTATGAGAATTATTAAAGAATCCTATTTATTTATTCAGTTGCCTACCGGTTTAACCTTTCTAAGCTTAGAAAGTCTTTATTTATCAACCTTAATTAATTTAGAAAATTTGGAGTGGAAGGATGATTTTTATACCAACTATGTGAAAAATAGCAGAGCCGGGAATCGAACCCAGGCTTTCCGCTTGACGCGCGGATGCTCTACCACTGAGCTACCCTGGGTGATAACCAGCTAGGCACTTCTCACATAATATTCATTGGCAAGGTCACCGAGTCTGCAAACGCAGCTGACAGCAGACATTGGCAGTGACCTTGCCAATGAATATTATGTGAGAAGTGCCTAGCTGGTTATCACCCAGGGTAGCTCAGTGGTAGAGCATCCGCGCGTCAAGCGGAAGGCCCGGGTTCGGTTCCCGGCTCTGGTATTTTTCACATAGTTGGTATAAAAATCATCCTTCCACTCCAAATTTCCTAAATTAAAAACATTCTAAGCTTTTTTTTTTTTTTTTTTGTAGTGGCTTAAAACCTACTATTTCTCAATATTAAAAACTTATTGTTACTATCTAATTCGACATATAAATAGAAATTTTTGGAAAAAATTATAATCGTAAATCTATACTCATTATAAAAATATGCAATATACTAATATTACAAACATTCACATTTTACCATTTTTTTAAGTATCCGCTGTAGTTAGTTCACGTATTTACTTAATAATAAATAATAATAAAGTATAGAATGTTTTCCACTTTATGCATATTTCACATTACAAAGATACTAAAACCTATAATATCAGAATTCTTTTATCTTTACCCTTTTTACCATAAGCAATTTCTCTTCTAATAATGTTTAAGTTTATATTTTAAGTTAAAAAAAAAAGTATATACTTAAATTTAAAACATAATTTATATGAAAAGAAACAATTTTCATTTACAATTTTAAACCTTTAACCAAATTATCAGAAGTAATCATTTATAAATTTCATTTATTTGAACTTCAAAGACACACGTATACATACATATTCATAAAAACGTGCTTTATTACAAGCATCACTACCACGGCATGGTTAGACTGAGATAATTCGAATCTATATCTATGGCAAATTTTACTTATGATCTAAAGATACGGAAAATTAAGGAAGCCAATTACCTAACATTTAACTCATTTTAAAAGTTAGAAAAAGTTAAGAGATATTCTAAACAATAATCTGCAATTACTTAAAGAAAAATATGAGATTAATATGTATATATGTTTGTGTATGTGTATTATTATCACTAATTGGTCTTTTCTCATTAGAAATATATATTTTTAATATTTAATCTTCAATTTTATGTTATAAAAATCGTAATTATATGCAGCAGTTGAAATCTCTAAAATGCATTTTAAATGTTTATATTTTTTCTTAGTCGTATTCGACATATAATCAGGAAAATCACTTATGACATTCAAACATACTTAGTATTATCAATCATTTAGCTTTTATTATTATTATTATTATTATTATTATTATTATTATTATTATTAACACAATCACGAAACGGAATTTTATTTTTTTACATACAAAGTAAAACTTTATGGAATTATGGAAAATTTCAATTTTATTAAATAGTATATATTATTTTATTTTTGAATTTTAGATTTTTTTTTCTCTGTTTGAATATTTTTTAATATAAAAATTATTTCTACATTGAATCATACAATATTTCACTTATATTAAACAATAAAATATTAATAAAATTAATTTTACTAAGTCGCTCATAAAAATTTATACACAAATCAATATGTCATTATACATTTTCATTAAATTATAAAAGATAAAATTTTAATAAATTTCCTATAAAAGTATTTCACATTTACTTTTCATTTAATTAAAGTTTTTCTAAGTACTTTTTCGAAAAGGTAATCATTAGTATTCATAAAATATTTATCTTACTTTCTAGTAATGTCTTCTATTTAATAATTTTTCGCCGTAAAAGAATTGCTAATGAGAATTTTGTCAGGCAAAAGTTTTCTAAAAACCTAAAGAATAATTTTCCTCTAGTGACTTTCAGATAAAGAAAAACGATTCAAATAAAACTTTCTAAGTTTATGTTGATAAAATTTTATTCATATTCTAAAGTTTTGTACAGAAAAAAAAAAAATGTATAAATAAGAGAAATTGGTTTACTGTTGCTAATACATTTTCATATTTTTATATTTTTAATGATTTATTGTATATTTATTTTATTATTATTATTTTAATAAAAACATAAGCATATTTTTTTTTTCGTTACAATAAAAATAATTATTAAGAAATTAGAGATGTATGGTGGTAATTAATAAAGCAACTTTTATGAAAATGCTTTATATTTTTATGCGGCATAAATCGCCAAACAAAGTAATACCAACAAATTTTAAAGTTATTACTTATGTATACGTCTGAAAAAAAAAAAAATATGCTTTGTCATTTATGTGCGTGTATGTGTGAGTGGATGGGTGTAAAACGTGAAATTAATTGAAAAAAAAAAAAGAACCAATTTAAAAGAAACCAAAAAGAAATTTAAATAATAATAACAAATTTTTCATTTTATACTTAGAAATTTGTTAGAATCAAATATAATGCATCTTAAAATTGCCTAATTAGTAAGGTTTTTAATTTCTGTGATTTAATTTAATATTATCCTACACTGATTAAAAAAAATAAAAAAATAAATAAAAATAAATAAATAAATAAATAATGAACTAGGGATCATTGTTTTAAATTTAGAATTAAGTTTTGATTTATTATAAAACGCACAGTAAATAGTTTTTGGTCTCAATCCGATCTTCCATTTGGGTTATTTTAATTGTACTTACTTACTCAACACACATACACATATGAAGATAAATGCTCCAAAAATTAGAAATACTGCTAGGCGGAAAAATAATGAAACATACTATTATACGTATATATACATACAAAGGTAAGCCGATTTATTTTCGGTAATATCAATAGTGATAGCACGAAAAAAGGGTTTTTTATATCTTCGTTTCACGCCTTCATTTTATTTTATTTTTATTTTTTTCTTCGGAACTCTACATTTTCTGTGTATTCGATATTTTAGTCTCAATCAGTTCCTAAATAAAAAGAATCCCTCCCCCTTAATATATATATATATATAAATATATATATATACATAATACTATATTTTTTCTGGATATTATGTATTTAAAATCTGAAAGTTATTAAAAATGTCTCTATTTTCAGATGTTATCTTATTCTTTAGGTGTGGCAAGAAGCAAAGAATGTTAATTACCCCACCGGGAGGCTTGAAAAAAGCAAATCTGTGGGGTATGCAAGTATTAAAATAACTCTTTCCCGATATCAAGTATTAAAAAGCTGAGAGTTATAAAAAATCTCAATTTTCAACAATTTAAATATATATATATATATATGTGGAATATTTTATAACCTATTAAAAGTCTAAAAGTAATAAAAAAAAATATCTCTCGGTCACATTTATGTATATACATAATTTTAATGGGAATAACAATAAATAAATAGATAAATGAAAATGAACAGTATGTAAGATATATATATATATATATATTTAAAGACACGGAAGAATAATTATTATTCAAACTACGAAATATAAATTGAAATTTGACATAAAATGAAACTTGATAAATCTTAATTGGTTATTTGAATCAAAGTAGTTTTCGGCTGTGTTTTGCAGGTGCAAAAGTGAGATATATATTTTAAATAGAATTTTCACTGAGATCTAAACATGTGCATATTTTGCACTGAATAAAAATATTAATTTTTAGTTAAGCAAGAGGGACGAAGGACTTTTGTGGGCACTTTCTGTTTTATTTAGATTTTTGTGAAATCATAGTAGGGCCTATTTCAAATCAATACCTTTACAATAAAATTTAAAACAGAATACCTGTTACAAAGTATGAAAGGAAAAAAAAAAAAACAGACAGTTTAAATTGAGAATCTCCTTTTTCATGAATTAGGTTAAAAACAGAATAGCTTAAAAATGTCGCATTTATAATAAGATTAAGATGTATATATATATATATATATAAATATCAAAATATTATTTTTCATCCATTCACGGTTCATAAAAGCAATATGCATTATTGAAATGATTTTAATTGTAATGGTATACTTAAATAATTGTTTAACTATTTTATCAATGAGCGTTGTTAAAGTATGCCATATTAAAATATATATATTAAATGAAAGTAAATATCTGTACAGAAATTTTAACTTGAATAAAAAATGCTGAAATATAACATATGCATTAAAATTGTTAAGTACTTTTAGAGAATTATGCAAATACTAAATTAGTATTTTTTTTTTTTTCTTTTTCTTTTAATACTTTAGGACTTACTTAATACGGACATTGAAATATTTTGCACCTGACAGATTTAACTTCAGTCAAATATTGCCGTAAGATGCATTTGTGTTTATATATACACACATATTTTCAAAATATTAAAATCTTGCACCATGAGAGAGTATGATGTATACCAAATATGATGTATGTTAAAATTTCCTAATTAGTAAGGTTTTTAATTTCCGGGAATTAATTTAATACTATTATACATTGTTTTTCAAAATAAATAAATAAATTAATTAATTAATAAAAAATGAACTGTTGGTCATTTTTTTCTAAATTTAGAATTAAGTTTTGATTTATTATAAAACGCATAATAAATATTTTTTTTTTCTTTTGATTATTATTATTATTATTATTATTTATTTATTTATTTGATTTATTTATTTGATTTTTTATTTTTTTTATGGTTCAAAAATGAAATTGCACATTATTTTTTTTTCTTTTCCCAAAAAATCTATTCGTTTTTACAACAATAGATTTTCAGACTCCTTCCAAATTTGGCCTCAATCCGATGTTCAATTTGGATTCTTTTAAGTATACTTACACACTTAACACACATACAGACATTATGATAAATGCTCCATAGTTAGGTGGAAAAATATTGAAAAGTACTATTATACGTATATATACATACAAGGGTAAGCCGGTTTATATTCTGTAATTTCAATAGTGATAGAACGTAAAAATGTCTTTTTACATCTCCGTTTCACGCCAACTTTTTATTTTACTTATATATATATATATATATATATATATATATTTTCTGCGGAACTCTATATTTTGTGCGTTCGATATTTTAGCCTCATACTAGTTCCTAAATAAAAAGACCCCCCACCCCCCCCGCCAATATATATATATATATATATATATATATATATATATGAGTGAATATTTTTTTGGATATTATGTATAAAATATGAAAGTTATTAAAATTTTCTTTTTTCTTTTTTTCAGATGTTGCCTTATTTTTTAGGTGTGGCAGGAGGAAAAAAGTTTAATTACCGCACAGGAGGGTTTGGAAAAAACTCTCTTGTGGGGTATGCAAATATTAAAAAAACTCTTTCTCAAAATCAAGTATTAAGAAGCTGAGACTAATAAAAAATCTCAAATGTTATTTTTCATTCATTCACGGTTCATAAAAGCAATATGTATTATTGAAATTAGTTTAATTGTAATGTTATTCTTAAACAATTTTTAAACTAATTTATCAACGAGCTTCGTTAAAATATGTCATATTAAATATATATATATATTAAATGGAAGTAAATATTTATACACAATTTTTAACTTGAATAATAAAATGTTGAAAAATAGCATATACGTTAAAAAAAATTAAGTACTTTTAAAGAATTATGCAAATGCAAAAATATCATTTTTTTTTTTTCTTTCAATACTTTAGAGTTCTACGGACATTGAAATATTATGCACCTGATAGATTTCATTTAAGTCAAATATTGACGGAAGATGCGATTGTGTTTACGTATACAAACAATATTTTAAAATTAGTAAAATCTTGCACTATGAGAGAGCCTAAAAACTTATGAAAATGGTGGATTACTTATATGCATAACAGGAAAAATGTGTATTGAAATTATTTTGAGATCATTTCTAATTGTTTGATACATTATTATCTTCATTTAAATAAACATATTTATATTAATTTTATTTAATTACTATTATATAAGTATTTATTTTGGCTTTATACTTACTCTTAATTCCAAGCATCATTACAAATTTCAGTATAGCACACACACCCAAACACACACGCACATGCATTATAATATGCTACAATTATTATTTTAAAGTTCCGTTCTTAAGCTCATTGCAAAAACTAGCAAAATTAATGTTATTGTTAAAATATCAGCATTAAACACTTCAAGGAACATGATTGTTAAAGTTTTCAAAAAAGGAAAACAGATTAAGTGATATTGCAGTAATTGGTAATTGAGCTTTGTTTTCAAAACATACTTTTATTCGTTTTTTGGTTGTTTTTATAATGTATTAGGAAATAGTCTTTCAAATAAATGCAGATATCCTTTTTAGAAAATTTCTCTTCCATCTATATAATAATTAATGTATGTGCAGATAATAAAAATAAATAAATAAATAAATAAATTTAAGAATACTAAACCCTGCGAGGTGCTTAAATTATTTATTTAGTATATTCTTTATTAATGTTTAAAAAAAAAAATAATAAAAAAAATAAAAAAAAATTAAATTTCTTTGAAAATAAAAATAAAAAATACAATTATTCTAACAAATATAAGGTATTTCTATAATACAATACAAAATTTTCCAAATCTCATTAAATAATTCAGAATACTTTGAAGATTATTCAAATTTTAGGAAGAGGAAAGAAACAAATCAGGAAGTGCTTCATTTTAAATCAATTGCCATTGTTCAACGCCATTGAAAATAGTTATTGATTTCCCATTACCGTTTCTTCATGATGTATCGATTGACCTCTGTTGCAATCAATTTTGAATTTGTCAGTAATATATTTTGTTAGCTTTTGTGGTAATGTTTACTTAAAAAAAAAAAAAAAAAAAAAAAAAAAGTTTTTTCACTTTTGTAGGTATATATTTAAATATAAACAGTGAAAAACTGGAGGTCGAAAACTTTTTATGAGTTCAATACTTTCTTCATATAAATGTAAAAGAAAGTAATAACATTAATAAAAACTGAAAGTTTATTTAAAATTTTTCAAGTTTAGCAATAATACTAATTAAACAACACTTAAAAAGAGAGATTTATCAGAAAAAAAAGCGAATCGGACTTACCTTTATACCTTTACCTTAATAAGCAGAAATTTGCTTGCTATATATACCCATAAGTGACTATACGCTTACTCAAGTTATTTTATATTTATTGATTTTTTTTTCGACTGAGTCAAAATAATGCCTGGACCGGGAGTCGAACCATGGATCTTTGACTTACAAGGCTCTACCAATTGAGCTATCCAGGCCGACAACCGGTCGACATTACTTACTCAGACAACCTTTAGGCAGAAACATCTGGTCTATCATATAGATAGCTCAACAGAAAAAAGCCGCAGGTAATGGAAAACACCATTAAACAATGGGAGAAAAAAATACAATTTTTATTAAAATCACACAATCAGCTGTAGAAGAAAACCGTATTTATTGAAATTTCTTTTTTTTTCCGACTGAATCAAAATAATGCCTGGACGGGAGTCGAACCCCGGATCTTTGACTTTGTAAGTCAAAGATCCGGGGTTCGACTACCGGTCCAGGCATTATTTTCACTCAGTCGGAAAAAAAAATCAATAAATATGATTTTCTTCCACAGTTGATTGTGTGATTTTAATAAAAATTACAAGTTATTTTAGTAAAATAAGCATCTATAGCCGACTAAAACAATTAAAATGTAACATCAAATTACTATTATTATTATTATTATTATTACCACTATTACCATTATTATTATTATTTAGAGTATAAGCTTCGGAAAACAGGCTCCCTCTCCAACAATAACCAAATGTGTGATTATCTATTTTAATTACTCACATCCTTTTGAATTAGACTCTAAACCAATTTTCAGATTTTTGACTTTTTAACTTAGTGTATCAGTAATTACGTTTTAAATTCTTTTAAAAATTATTTATCAATTGTGTGTGACAATGAAAATTTGCACTATTTTATAACTTTAAAAAGTTTAGCACGATTTTTAGATAAATTATTAATTTCCATTCAGATTCGGGTTTCAGGTCGAGTTCGGAGAAAATAGGTCGCTTTTCAGGTCGGAGTATAAAAGAATCGGATTCGGGTGGTGCAGTTTGTTTGAATTTTCTATTGCGGGTTCGGATCGGATTTTGGATCGATTATTATTTTTATTATTATTTTATCAGGTTCAGCTCGCGTTTCGAGTTGATTTAAAATTTAGCTTTCGGGTTAGGGTCGGGTAAGACCCGAAATGTAGAGGAATCGTTTAAACATTACAATGTGTAAGAGCACGTTGTGAGAAGGGAAAGATGCGCACAGAAATTAATAATTGTCGATATGACCCCAGAAAAAAATTCCAATAACGTTATATAATCATTCAAATGATATCAAATTTAGTACAAATATTTAAGAAATACACTGAATTAGTAGTAAAATTTTTATTTGTATATAAAGTATGTGGCTTGCGTACTGTGACACACCGAAGTATATTGTAACATTACAGTATATGAATGGAATTTCTTTTAAGTACATTTTAACATGGTTTCACAACATTTTACATGATTAAATTAATGTATGTTATGCTTAAAAGAATGTTTCCTATAAAAAGTGATAGGCATATAGTTCGAAGTTAATTTTCAGAGACACACAAAGTAATATTTTATGCAATCATTTGGCATCATATATGGTACAAGTATCAATGAGTTACAAGAAATTATTAGAATAGTTTCTATTTTTGTATGTGATATTTGTAACTCGTATACTCGAAAATTCAATGGATTTAAAGTCTACAGAAATTTTTAGTCTAAGGTTAAGTTGATTTTAACTTGATTATACACTGTTCAACGTAATAAAATTAACAAACTTTATAAAAATGTTTAAAAGAACAGTTTCTGTATAAAACCTAAGTAATAAATTTAGAAATTAGTTTAGAGAGCTACACTAAAGAATTTCAATACGTTATGCATTCATTTAGCATAATAAAATGGTACAAATTATTTGAGTTACAACAAATTAGCTGTATAGGTATTTTACTACGAATAAAGTTTGTTTCTTGTGTACGGAGACAAATGAAGATATTTTATACCCTTACGGTCTATTGACGACATTTTTTTATGTAAAATTTGGTATGGTCTCACTTCAAATAACATAATAAAATTAATATATATATTATTGGAATATTTAAAAGCATGGTTTTTGTAGAAATATATAATTAGTAATAAATTTGGTAAGCATATAATTAGTAATTAAATTACAGAATTCCATAGAACAAAAAAAGTACCATACTTTCTCTAACTACTCGGAAAACAAGAAATCTGGTACGAAGGCACAGTGACACGCAAAAATATTTCATTACATGATAATCCATAGTTGACATTCCATTTATGTAATACTTTTAAATGTCAATTTAACACTGTTATTTTGCATTCAATATAATAAAATTTACAAAATTTATTAAAATATTTAAACGCAAGTTTTTTGTAGAAAATTTTAGGCGTAAAAATAATAGTTTGCAGGATTTGGCAAATGAACTCCTGATTGATGTGTCATCCCGAATGATTAATATATGGAGTAAATACTTATGGGATACAGGGAGTTAAATAAATTCTACAATAGAATGACAGTAGATTTTCATTTTTCATTTGCAAACAGCATTATTCTTCATTGGTAGAGTAAATTTAACAAAGTAAATTAAACATTATTTTTTTTTTTTTCTTTAAAGCTTAGAAGTATTGTTTGTGAAGAAAATGTTGCACATAGATAGATTTATCAAAATAATTGTTTAATTAGTTACAAAAAATCTTACATATGAGTATTACAAAAAAGTTTGTAATACTCATTTTGGTAAAAATATATACACTTATATAGACAGATTCACACAATGGGAGTTTGATGGGGGCAACATAGAATAGGTGGTGACATATCGTTATATACTCAAAATATATTTCTATAAAATAGACGCTAAAGTCAGTACTAAAAATTACGTAAAAAAATATATAATTTTTAATAGATGGTAATGAATAGGCGTAATAATTTTAAATAAGGGGGTGTGATAAACATAAATGAATTTAAAAATGTTAATAAATTTAAAAAGAAAGAAATAGTACATCAAAAATATTTGTAAACAATACTTCATTTGCAAATACAGAAAACCGAAAAATATATATATCAGGAATAAAATATGCACGCTATAAAACCCCCCAAAATTATAAATGAAATGCTAAAGAACAGAGTAATTTTTCAACGCAAATATTTTCCTTATATTAAAATTTTGCTAAAACAAATCTCGTTAATCAAAATTGTTCTATATTTTGAACATAATGTTTAATTAAGCTCATAGTAATGATTAGCCTGTTCAAATGACTGAAACGATATAGTTTATATAATAATAATAATAATAATAATAATAATAATAATAATAATAATTGCATATTACTTTATTTTGCTTAAAGAGTTGTTAGATAAAAAAAATATATCGATAAAGGTTTTCATAATTACATAAAGTGGAAAACCTTTGAAATGCATTAGTCACTTTGTTTTAGAAGATAAAGAATTTTAATTTTTAAGAAATTCTTAAATGGAGTATATATTTACTAGGCTAAGGTGCTTTTTTTTTTTTCCTTTTTACAGTATATTAATCCTTACGCTTTCTTTCTTTTTTTTTCCGTTCTCCTTTCTTTCTTTCTTTCTTTTTTTTTTTTTTTTTTTTTTTTTTTAAGATTTTTACTATCTTTATATTATTATATCAATGTAAGCATATTTATTTATTTACATTTATTCTGATCAAAATATTATTCATGTTATTATAAAATTATAAAATTTATTAAAGTAATTTTCGTAATTAAAAACCGTCGATAAACGTATTTTGAAAATGATCATAACAGTCCCATAACTTTTAGAGCAGTAAAAGAAAATATCAAAATATTTAAAATTAAAACTATATCAGACTTAAAACTCATTACAATAGTTATTAAATTCTTTTTCTTATAAATGTCACGTGTAATCAACTTGAATCACTTTCAAATATCATTCTTTTTTTTTTTTTTTTTTTTTTTTTTAAATCTAAGGACATTAATTACAATAATTAGAATTAATGATGTTGATCAATAGTGTTGATTAAAATAGGAATTTTTCATAAATGTAAGAGGAAAGTCAAAGTTAATGAGTTATTAAATGTTTCTTAGATAGAAGCACTTAATGATATTTTTTTTTTCATTATTTATTGCTTTCTTCTATACTTACTAAAATAAATATTTGATTCGTGTAATTTTACACTTGCGGTGTTTAAGTAATTTATACATTTTGAAAGGTTCGGAAGATGATTTGACCACTTTTAGAAATTGTCTATTTGTACGTGTGTGAAAATATTTTTGCAACTCTGTCTTAGGAACTAATGCACAAACATTTATATTAACCTATGTATATTTCCACTTTGACAAAAATTAAAATCTTGCAAATTTTTTGAAAATTACCTAACACGTAACGTTGACATTAAGCTTTTTCATAATTTTTAATATTTTAGTATAAGATCAATTTCGTATAAGATATTCGGATAAAATTTTGCATAAAATACACAATATGAGTTCCTTTTAACGTATCATTGTGAAATTAAAAAGAAATATGTATAATAACAACATTAAACTAGTGAAAAACGATATAAACTTTCAATATCAATAAATTTTTCAAAAGAACTTGTTAGTGCCTATATATCGAATGTTTAAACCATACGTTTGAAATAATTTTAAACAATTCTATGCTTCCTATTTCCCCAACAAGAAAAATTAATCAGCCTTTGAAATGTCTGTAAGATTGAAAATTGACCTTCTTTCGACAATAAGTATTATACTTCTTTTAGACAAAACTTGTCTACTTTCAACATAAAAAAGAAAATGAATAAATAATTTCGACTGTGAATTTGTATAGAAAAAATTTAGATATATACTTATATATTAAAACTATCCGTTAGTAAAAAAAAAAAAAAAAAAAGGAAACATAACCTTTATTTCATTTAAATTGATATTAGTTAAAGGGTGCTACATGGAGTTCAAAATGAAAAATCCAGAATTAATTGTTGAGTAGACAATCTATGTAAGAAAAAAATGATTTACGTATTGTGAACAATAGGTAATTACAATAGGCACAAACGAGTAAATGAATTTCCTTATTTTTTACGCAGTGGTTAGAGAACCGGCAGCCGGGTGTCTTATATTCCCGGCAGTTCTGACGCTTTCGCAGTATAACTGCCGGGGGATTTATTATTCATCTGCCGGTAAAGTAAACGACTTTTATCAACACGTGCTTTTGATAATTCATATTGCTGCTTTAATTCGCATTCGTTGGTACTGACCACGTTTTATATTTTAACTATCTCTCTTGATTTATCTCGTTAAAAATTTGTTTCATTATTCAGTTTTATTTTCTCTTATATTTCTTGCTTTATCTGCTACGTTGTCATTCGTTAAATAAGTTTATATAATTAAGTTAAATAAATCGCTCAAATGCTATAGATATTTCTGAGATCTTATATTACTTCAGAATGCAAATTAAAAATAAAAAATTAAGAAAATTGATAATGCATATGATTGAAATATACGTGTATAAAATGGGGAAGGAGGGGGGAGGGATTTTACATTACACAAAAAACATCACATTACTAACGTATTATTATATTTGGATTTTAAAAATTAAATATATTTTTTAAATTAATCAGTATATTAAAAGAAATTTAATTTTTGAGCTTTGCATTTCTTGAAAAATTACTCTAATGTATTACTATATTCTTATTTTTTTTAAATTAAACATATTTTTAAAATATTTAATTTAATCTGTATAGTGCAAAAAAAAATTTAATTTTTAAATTTTTCGTGTTTTCTCCAAAGATCATTCTAATTCATTGTTATATTTGGATTTTCAAAAACTAAATATATTTTTTAAATCTTCAATGTAATAAACATAGTACAAGAAGTTTAATTTTTAAACTTTGCGAAATTTCACCAAAGATTTTTCTAATACATTATATTTAGATTATTAAAAACTAAATATATTTTTAAAAATTTTAGTTAAATAAGTGTGATACAAAAAATTTAATTTTTAAACTTTGCATGATTTCTTGAAAGATTATTTTAATAAACTATTATATTTTGGTTTTTAATAAGTAAACATATTTTTAAAAATATATTTTAATCAGTTTAGTAAATAAATAAATAAATAATTTTTGAACTTTGCATGGTTTTTTTTTTATATACAAATTTATTATTATATTTGGAATTTTAGAAACAAAATTTATTTTTTAAAACTTTAATTTAATCAATACAGTACAAGAAATTTAATTTTTAAGCTTTACATGATTTCTCGAAAGATTATTCTATAATTTTATTTTATTAAGTTTTGATTTTTAAAAACTAGATTATATTAAAAATAATAATAATAATAATAATAATCAATATACTACAAGAAAGTTACTTTTTCAACTTTGCATGATCTCTCCGATGATTATTCTAATATATTATATTTGAATTTTTAAAATCTAAATATATTTTAAATAATAATAATAATAATAATTCAAACAGTATCGTACAAAAATTTTAATTTTTAACTTTGCATGGTTTCGCCAAAATAGTTTCTATTATTATATTAGGGTTTTTAAAAACTAAATTATTTAAAAATAATTAATCTAAATTTTAATTTAATCAGCATAAAATAAGAAATTTGATTTTTCAAATTTGCGTTATTTTTCCAAAGGTCTTTAGAAAATATGTGGTTTCAAATCATTTCGAAAGAGGACAGCACCAGCTGGATTGATCACAATGTTGACTGATTAAAAAACCACTACCGGCGCTATTTATTCATTTGCTTGTTTCTTAATTGTTAAAATACCCATCAGACTTATATGCTGACACTATTTATTGTTTACTTTTATGTATTTGCCTGTTAGGAATGAGAATCATTCAAAAAATATTCCTTCTCTGTTTCACCCGGCACTTCAGTTACATACAGATCAAGTATGCCATACCGGATGTTCTAATACGCAAGCGCAGAAGACTGCCGGGTCTATAATACTTACCCGGCTGCTGGTTCTCTAACCACGGACTATTTTTTAAACGTCACTGGAGGTCTCCATGTTGAGAGTAGAGATACTGAATGTTTTTGTTTGTTTTTCTGTCTGTATGTGTGCATGCACGTCTCGCGATAGCGGCCGAAAAAAACACCCAGTTGACTTTCAATTTGGTACAGATATTCATGAGCCACACAGAATTTGCTGTATATTTTTGGGTGTGTATTCTATTTTTAGTTCATGTACAAGGACTCACCAAATTTTTTTCTTATCATTATCACCTATAGACAAAATCTGTTTGTATTAGAATAGCGGCCCCAAAACTTCACCAACTGACTTGCAAATTGGTTCACATGTTTAAGATCTATACAAAAATAGCTGTATAATTATTTTATATACATATTGTTTATTCTTCAAGTACAGGGACACACCGAATTTTTCTTATTGTTAAAGTCTATGTGCAGATTTTCGTTTAAACTCATTTAATTTAACGTAATAAAATTAGCATATTTACATTACTAAGATGCTTTAAAGCATGCTTTTGGAAGTAAATTAGTGCTTATACAATAGCTAATATACATGTACAGTACCTTACAAATAACTTCCGGCAATGTCACAGGATTATTCAAATTATATAAAAAAATTTTATGCATCATTCAACATACTAGGATTAGAATTTATTATTATAATGCTTAAACACATTTTTTCCTATACAAAAGTTATGTATAGACTAAATAATTTATTTGCAGGACCACACACAAGAATTCTAATTATCAAAATAATGTTAAATTTGGTTTAAATATTAATGAGTTACAAAATATTAGTTGTATAGATTTTATTGATGCATATACTTACTGTGGCTAGTGTACAAGAACACACGAAAGAATTTCGTGTCATTACGGACTATAGACGATATTTCTTATAATTGCATTTTAACATGGCTACACTCCCTGAAACATAATGGAATAAACACATGTTATTAGATTGTTTAAAGCATGGTTTCTGTAAAAAAAAAAAAAAAAAAAAAAAAAAAAAAATTGACATCAAATTAGTAATTTGTTTACAAAGCAACACAAAATAATTTTTTGTGCAATCATTTTTCATGATATTTGGTAGAAATATTTATGAGTTACAAGAAGTTCACACAAGGCTAAGCGTTAACACAAGCTATGAATATATACAAACACATATGTACAAATAGATGTAGACAAAGAAATACAATGGGGAGGTTAGGGGCGATTTTCCTCCCTTAGAAACGTAATTTAGTTAATCATACATATGTGAGTGTATGTACAGACATATCTATCTATCTATCTATCTATATATCTATCTATCTATATATATATATATGCATAATTATTTTAAATGATATGGAATAAATAAAAATTATCAGCTGGGTAATGAGTGATGTAAAAAGGATGCTGAGGCATCTTATATGCAGATCCACTAGTTATGTGCCAAATGGCAGCACTATTAATGCTCCATAATCTACTGCTTTAGTACTGTAATTATATAATAAAACTCTAATTTTCTGAGTTTTTTTTTTTTTTTTTTTTTTTTTTTTTTACTTACACAGACTCTCTTTGGAACCATTCAATTTAGGATTTATAAAATTGTGCATGCATGTACTTTATCAATAGTTTCAACAAAAGAAATGATATGGAATAAATGGAAATTATCAACTAGGTAATGAGTGATGTAAATAGGACGTTGCGATATCTTACTTGCAGATCCACTAGTTATGTGCCAAATGACAGCACTATTATGGTTTCCTAACCTACTGATTTAGTACTATAATTTTATAATAAAACTCTCATTTCTGAGTTTCGTTTTTTTTTTTTTTTTTTTTTTTTACTAAGATTTAATTTTGAACCATCCATTTATAAAATCATGCATGCATGTATTTTAGTAATAGTTTCAACGAATAGCAATTCGAAAGCAATAGTTCCAACAATATATGTTAATCAATTTTTGTTTTGTATATTTGGCTGCTTTTATATAAATAAAACACACCTATTTTGTAATTTTTTACTTTTCATCTAGGCCTTAATCTATTAGACATTTGCTTTAAATATTACAGAAACTGTATTTAATACAGCTACTTTTTTCATTTATTTTACTTTTGAGTATGTCGTGCATCCGATATCTTGCTTTGAAACTATTTCATATGTCTATATATTTAATAAATATTTTCAACTAGAATAACTAAAATAAATGTTTTAAAAAAAGTTTCAATTGATATGGCATATATGCTTTACATTTATTTTCATGAAAATTTGAATATATATATATATATATATATATATATATATACATATATATATAATTGCTCAAATGTGAGTGTAAGAATTTGATATAAAAAATAGAACGAAGTCTCATAATTTTCTCTCACAATCAGATTTTCATCAAGAAAATGAGAGTTGGCTCTCAAGCCTTACCATGCTGACCATTCATGAGAACGTGAGTACGAGTACTCTACATCTGTATAGTACGATATTCTAGAAGATCACCAAATGACACAATGATATTTCCACATCGTGAACGCAAATCACAAACTGGTAGGGATTTCCCACTCCTGAATAAGCAATGAAAATAAACGTTGATAATCTATGTGTTTAATTCAATGATAATCCATCGAATTGCTGGGTATACGTGACAATCCTAAGGCACTTAAATGTCAGATACGCCAGCTAGTATATAGAGTATACTTGCATGTATTAGATTTCTTTATCCAAATTACCAAAAATCGTTTATGCTTTCATATCGTCTGATCGAAAACTCAAGAAGCGGAAACATGTATAAATAGTTTAATCTTTCGCGGCTCAAATGCAAATTTGCCAGCTGTCATTCTAGGTACTTCCAGACACAGTATCTTTTCAAAACACTGAGATAACTTTTTTTTTCTTTTTTTAATCATCAAGATTATGTTTATTTGCTACCCAAGCTGAGAATCAATAGTTGACCTTTTATTGTAAATTATTTGATGATCTGTGAAACCTCTGAATTTTTTTTTTCTTTATTTTTTCCCATTTCAACGATTCTATATTTGTAATAACACAGATTTGGGTTTATTTATATATATATATATATATATTTTTTTTTTTTTTACATTGTCATATATAATATGTGTTTAATTTAAATTTAGCTATTTTTAAATGAAATGAGATTGAAATTAAACTGAATTAAATTCATTTAATAAGGTCGGCAATTTGTTTCACCTTGAGGCCACGGGGTTACACCTTGCTGACTGGACGATGTGTATATCATTAGATTTTGCTTCTTGTTTTCTTTATATATGAAGGACCACCAGCCTGCGTCCATGTTTCCTCGCAATTACAGATGGTTATAGCTATCCCTGTTTACTAAAATGTTCAGTGTCTCCCGATTCAGTAAGTAGTTATAATTTACGCAATTTGCGAACTCTTTTTTTTTTTTTTTTTTTTAATAGTTTGGAAATCAATATTAATTTGTTAGTTTCTATTTATTTTGTTAAGGCAGTAATAATTTTATGTTCTTTATATGCTTCTTTATTCTTCGGTTAATTTTTCGTATTGTCATCACAATATAGTTTCTAGTTTGACTGTTTTTATATTTAAAAGTAATTTTTTAGATTCCGGCTGTTTCGATGTTGTCAGCTGGATTTTTATCATTTTGAATACGTTGAAATAATTATATTCGGTTTGGGTTTAATAAGTAAGCTAATGTATATTTTAGCTGCTTCAAATTTATTTTTATTTGATACACGGGGGGGTTTATAAAGTCCCGGACCCATTTTGATGTTTAATAACTCATAAAATAATGAAGATATAAACAAACTTATGGCATTTATTGATGGAAAAACTCATACATTTTCTTTTCAGGTTTGAATATCTTTACTTTTGTAAATATCGTCTGCGCGTGTGGTTAATTTCAGATGCATGTGGTTAATTCAGACATGCTTGCCGCTACCTGTTGTGAAATTGACTATCGACTTGATATTATCCGTGCGACGAAGGGGGCACACGTGGAAGTTCATTGACAAGGGTCATGAAACTTTTTGAGTCTATCTAGCCATTTATGTTATAAATTTTAATCTTTCTTTATTATTTTATGAGTTATTAAACATCAAAATGGGTCCGGGACTTTATAAACATCCTGTATTTTTATTATAAGGGATGAAGTTGATATATTTTGCTTTTGGTTCTAACCGCTCGCTATGATATTGGGTTTTCTAATTCGATTTTTATATAATCTATTGACGATGATTGTTTAATAATCTACATTTTGTGCGATTTAAACTTTTTGTATTAAATTTTGTTTAAGTAGTATTACCGTAGAAAAGATGCTAATAGCGGGATTAATATGCGATTGCACTGTATTAAGTTTATAATTTTAGGGTCCATCTTGTGTTAATTATTTCATTGCTGCTCTTGGCTTTTACGGAAACTGTGGTTTAAATTTGATAGTCGGATGTTCTAATAAAATTTATGCCTTGGAAATTTAATCTATCATTTTTTTTCTAGCGTGAATTGGATGTTTTGGTCTGTTTTATTAAGTTAACTTGAAAGGTTATCAATATCATCATATTAATTTCCATTAATGATCGCGAAAATATCATCGAAGTATCTAAACCATGTTTAAATTTCTTTGTTGAAGCGTTTAAATAAGATTTATTCGATAAATCTAAATTTTATATCTGCTATAAATCCAGAAATGAGGTTTCCCATAGGAAATGTCACATTGTGCTTGTGGTACCTATTGTTAATAATTAAATTACTTTAAATTAAAATTAAATATCAAGTGGCTATTAATGTGTTGTGAACTTTATTTTCTCTATATTTATTTTTTATTCTACTATTAATGATTTATGTGACTGTATGTGTACCTATATGGGGGAACATACATATAATTTCAAGCCTAACTATTTTGTCTATTTTGTTAATGCTGATTTCTCTTAGATGTTTATAGGCATGTTCAGTACATTTAAAACCATTATTTGAAGAGGTAGCATGATTTAGAGATATGTGCAAGTAGACTGTATAAAGAATATTGATCGCGAAACTATACCAACTCCATATCATAAATTAAAGGTATATCTAATAAAATTAAATCTGAAGCTACTAAAAAATATATTAACATACCTATTGAATCCATCCTGTATATATTTCATCGCATCCGAAATGATGATGATCCAACTGACTTCCTCAAAACAGCCAGCATCTATAAAATTACTTTTCAAGATAAAAACAACCAAAATGGAAGTTATACTGCCATGACAAAACGAAAAATTATTCAAAGAAAAACGCAACATATGAATTGCATGGAATTTGATAAAATCATCGCAAGTTCAACAAAAGTAAACAGAAAACAGCAAATTAATATTGATTTTCAATTATGAATAAACTCACAAAAAAAAAAAAAAAAAGTCTTTACATTGCACTAAATCGGAATATAGTGGCAAACAAGGAGAGCTATAACCATCTAGAACTGTATGAAAATATCGATGAAATCTGGCGATACATTATACATAAGGAAAATGAAAAACAAGATCTAACGCAACAGGTCTAGCTAGAATAATAAACCCAGGGCCCCAAGGTAAAATTAGCCGTTGACTTTGTTAAAAGTATTTAAATCAATTTAATATTAAAATAGGTCTTTAAATGAATAAAAAATATTACGTATTAGATGATGCATTAATAAGAATTAAATTTTATACTTACAGTTTCATAATATCTGAAATGTAATTAATAGATAAAGATTTGTTTAAAATTTATAGCTAAAGCAAGTATCTAAAGTTGTGTTTTAAATAATTATTTTAATTTTAAACGCTCTCAGATTAACATAATAGTGTCTTAAACAAACACTAACCTCGCAGCATTTCTGTTCCATCTTTGTTTCAAAAAATTTTCGGCTATTGTGGATATTGATTTTATTAAAATTCAAGATAGGCTTTTCAGATCATTGAAATTGATTAATCCGTAATTCAACAGCTTAGAAAAAAAATCTTTTTTTAAATTATTTTTTTGGGCATATTCAAATTATCTAAACTTAAAAATTTCTTCACACACCATAAAATTAATGTAAACACTACCGGTTTCAAAAATCCCTGCTTTTCTTCTTCAGATGTTGTCTTGCTTTTTCCCCAAAGTGGATAGCAAGTATTTTTTGCACCTAAAGAAGAAAGACCACGTCTTTTCCGAACCGGTAGTGCTTGCATTAATACCATGGTGTGAAGAAGTTTTAAGTTTGAATATTTAGTGAACACCAATTCTTTAATTTAATATTAAAAGTAATCGAGAAACAATGTTTACCGTTGAAAAAGAATATGAGTTTTTTTTTTTTTTTTTTTTTTTTTTTCACAAGATTGAAACAACCTACAATGTTCAACTGCTTTAGAGAATAGAAATGATTTGCAAAATGATAACAACAATAATGATGATAATAATAATAACATCCAATAACACTACCATTTATGGTTATTTCAGGTTGTTTAAATATTACTAATTCACTGAAAAAAAAAAAAAAAAAAAAATGTTAAAAGTACAGGAAAAATCTAGCAGCTGGGGTGCTAGTAATTCTCCGTCAAATATACAGTTTAAAACCGTAAAATTGTATCACTGACATATATTTTGAACAGGAATACAGTAAATCAAACAGGTTTTTTGTTAAATGTACAGTTTCGTCCTGTGTATTTGACGGAGGCACGGATATTTGAATGGCACCCAGCTGCCAGATTTTTCCTGTACTTTTAACAGTTATTATTATTATTATTATTATTATTTTTACAGTGTACATAAAGTCTAAGGTTTTTAAAAATATATAACTTTTAATTTCTTTATTGTTTTAGATTAATGGGATCTAATTCTTAATATTTCTAATAACACTTCTTTAAAATATATGTATATATATATATATATATATATATACGAGACAACATATTTCTTTAAACCTTTTCTATTTTTCTTGGGTTCCAAGGAAGTATATTTTGATTGTACCCTTTTATCAAATTTAGTTGATGAAAGAAATAATAATAATAATAATAATATCAATAATCATTTACGCATTTCGCAATATTTATATATTTTTTTATGTTTATTGGTTATTTATCATTACTGTAAGAATAAATACATATTAGAGAAATAATTGTACATTGTTTATAATAGATTTTGCTTTCTCGACAGAGATAATGAAATCATCGTCACAGAAATACATCTAATAAATTATTCTTTTAAACTTTGTGCATCCATTGCTTTCAAAAATTAATGATTTCCTATTCGTTTTACATTATTTCCGTAAAAGAAAAAAAGTTATCGATTTATTGGGAATTGTATAGCTTTTAAAATACCAACATGATAAAAGACACGTATTTATTTCAGTCCTATAAACTTTTGTCTTAATAATATTTTCAAAGCATTCCAAAATATTTCTCTTCATTTATGTTTAATTGATAGTGTTAATGATATAAATTTGGGTTAATGATGTCGATGTTCTAAATGATAAAATTAATTATTCTTCTTATATTAAATGTGAAAACATTAATTTATGACTGAATGAAACACGAGTAATTTATTTTGTATATTACTTCGCATTTCATCAATATATAATTATGTGATAAAATATTTTTATTCGCCTCTTAATATGATAAAATTTGTTATCAGGCAAGCTCATCTTTAGAGTACTGATGAATTGACTTTTACGAAATAATTGGCTAGAAATTTTTATAAAGTAATTGTATTCAACATAATTACCTTAAATCTAATGTTTTTGTTGAATTCTCAAATGAATTCTCAAAATAAATTAATTTTCAAAAAAAAATTCTCAAAAGATAAATTCTGAAAAATAAATAAATAATAAATAAATAAATAAATAAATGAATAAATAATACAAATTTGTAATAATATTTCATAACATTTTTTTTTTTTTTTTTCAAATGTTCATTATATTAGTTTCTATTTACTAAAACATTTACGAAATTTTACTTTACACTATTATTTTAAGTATAACACAACAATCTAAAAGGTCTAAGGATGCTTTTCGACCCTGTAGGTGATGGTTGATTATTTTTTTATTCTATTTCTCAGCGAATTTTAAACTTATTAATATTATTAATGTATTATCAGATTATTGTTATTTATATGTTCCTTGTTCTGTTCTGTTTATGTAAACCAATTTTTATTTAATTACATATTTCAATTTGAATTATGATCCGTATTATATTTTGTCATTAGAAGCAAATCCAAAATATTACAAAAATAATGTAATTATGGCAAAAGAACACTCTCGATTTCTTTGAAATCTTTAACTTTTCTAAGAAGTTTCAAACTATTGTCAATTTAATTTCCTTAAAGTTATATTAAATTACCCTCTGTTAAATTTTCAGAAATTTTACACACTATCCACATTTTATATAAAAAAAATTACAGCATTTTTGTTGAATTTCCTATTGGTTAATGTGCTATAATATTGGCTGACAATCCGTATCTGGAATACGGTTCTGTTCACATATATAGGACTAGATACCTTTTCTGACTTTTATACCAAATATTATTATGCTAACAAGACTAATATAACAACTATCATGCTGATTTTTATTTTCCGAACAATATAGTGAGGAAAGTATTGTAATCATGTCAAAAATCCGAATTCGAGATTTTGATGTTTCTATACGTTTCGAGGTCCCCTGAGTCCGTTTTCACTATTTTTACGATGATGTATGTATGTGTATGTGTATGTGTGTATGTATATGTGTATGTGTGTGTGTATGTCTGTGAGTGAACAGGCTAGCGTCTAAACGCTTTGTTCGAATAAGCTGAAAGTTGGTACGTATATCGTAAGTCACCATAGTACAAACCCTGTAGATTTTTTACAGGGACACAAAGAAAAATTCTTTATCATTATGGTCTATGGGACCAAAATCTTAAAAGTGCGATAGCATCTAAACGCCTTTTTTAATTGAGCAAAAAAAAATATACACATATTATAGGTCACAGTTGCACGAACTGTATGGAGTTTGGAGAATCTGAAATTTATAGTTTTTTTTACAGGGGCACAAAGTAAAATTCTTTATCATTATGGCCTATCGGACCAAATTTTAAAAAGTGCGATAATGTCAAAATGCCTTATTAAACTGAGAAAATAATTTATACACATATTATAGGTAACAGCTGCACGAACTGCATAGAGTTTGGTGAATCTAGATCTTATACTTTTTTTACAGAGACACAAAGAAAAATTCTTTATCATTACGGCCTATGGGACCCAATTTTAAAGAGTGCGATAGCGTCTAAACGCCTTATTCAATTGAGCAAAAAAATTACACACATTATATAGATCACAGTTTCACGATCTATATAGGTTTTGGTGAATCTAGCACTTATAGCTTTTTTACAGGGACACAACAAATAATTCTGTATCCTTATGGCGTATGGGGGTGAAAGTTTTTTAAGTACGATAGAATCTAAATGCCTAATCCGTTTGAGCGAAAAATTTATATACGTGTTATAGGTCACCATCACATAAACTGTATGGATTTTGGTGACTCTAGCACTTAACGAGTTTCACGGGGACACAATTAAAAATTGTTCATCATTAAGACCTATAGACCTAAATTATTTAAAGTGCGACAGCGACTATACTCCTTATTCAAATTAACTGAAAAAATATATGCATGTTATACGTCACCTTCACACGAACTTTATGAACTTTAGGGAATCTAGCACTTATGGTTCTTTTTACAGGGCAAAATACAAATTTCTTTATAATTGGGGCATATATGGGTTCAAACGTTTAAGTGCGATAGCGTTTTAATGCCTTATCCGATGGAGCTAAAAAATTATATAAATATTATAAGTGGCTGTTGCACTAACTATAAGCATTTTGGTGAATCTAACATTTGTAGGTTTTTACAGGGACACAATGAATTATTCTTTATAATTATGATTTACGTGTTTGGTAAAATAGCGTTAAATTAAACATCGTGTACTATATAAAGAAAAATACCCAATCAACCTATTATAATTTTCTCTTTTGTTTATTTAACGACTCCTCTTACTTTACTTTATCTACAAAACCGTTAATTACTCAATGTTCGGAAAGTCGAGTGGAGTCACTCCATATTTATTTTATTAGAAGCCATATTCATACTACTTGTGTATACATTCTACAACGTAACAATATTGACCGCACAACAATTGACATTCGGTTTCCTTACATGCAGCTATTTCCTTACATGCTACTCAGCTTATAGTAAATCTGGTACACAATTCCGCAAATATAACATAAATAAAACTTTCTATAATGTTACAAATTGTATCTGGTTACGGTAAAGTTTAATAAGATTTGCAAACAATCAGATTTTTTTTTTTCAATTTAAAAACTTATCTCTCTATAAAATGCTTGCAAACGTTGGGTATTTAAAGAGATGGGTCTTCCACATGTTTTTCAGTGAAGGTTGGTTTAAGACCAAGTTTAAGGGTCCGGTAACAGATTGAGAAAAATCAATAATGATTGTTATCACCCTGTATCGTTGAGTAACGAAATGATATGTAACTTTAAGATATGTTAATATGCACTCAGTACAATTTGTGAATGAATTTGCGTGACGATAGCATATTAAATAACGGATATATAAACATTTAATTAAAAAAAAAAAAAATCATTATTATTATTTTTTTTTTTTTAATAATATACAGAGATTTAAACGAAAATTATTTCCACTTTTTGATACGTTGAAAAATCACTTTTCAAACAATGTAGTTCGATAAGAATACGAATATCTTAAACATCTCATGAAATAAGAACATTTTATGAAAAACTGTTTCGCTGCGCATGTGCAAAAGATTAAAAAAAAAAAAAAAAAAAATGCATAGGTTGAACGCTACATATAGTGGACAACTTCTGTCAAATGTGCATTTTAACAGAGTAAAAATTAAGCAAATTGTCGGCAAAAGAACGAGCTAGATTTTAGATATTTTCCAAAGCTGAAATTTTCTAAGGAGTTTTTCACATGCCGCGTACTTAATTTGAAGATCCTGTTATTTCAACCACGCTCCAAAGGTAATTTTTTTGTAAAAAAAATCCCTTATAAGCTTGTAACTCTAACATATTTTTGTTTACTTACTAAGATTTGTGTGATGATAATGGGTTTTTCCCCCCAAAAAAAGAACTTTTGCTAAGTGGTTAAAATAATTAAATCTTTAAATTAATTACTCGGCATGTGTTGGTATTTCGGAATAAGGCCGATTGACTTCTCTAGGGTCCTAGGCCTGAGGGGAGTGCCTTCCGTTGAGGTCTTTCTAAATCGTCCTAGCCCGAATTTAAGCAAGTTTCAGAGAAAACCACGGAAACGCAGAACAGCTAGGCCGACAAGCGCGACGTGGGATCGAACCGGGCACCTCACGTCTACCATCTTTGAGCGCAGAACCGCTCGGCCGCTGGTGAGTCAACACGGCATGTGAAAAATCCTTATGAAATATCAACTCTTGGAAAATACCTAAAATCTAGCTCGTTCTTTTTCAGATAATTTGCTTAATTTTTACTCTATTTAATTGCACTTTTGACAAAAGTTGCCCAATATACCAAGCTTTCAACGTACGATTTTTTTTTCACACATGTGCAGTAAAAACGTTATTCATAGAAATTTTCATATTTCATAACATATTTAAGATATTTGTATTTCGATTGCAGTGCATTGTTTGAAAAGTGTTTATTCCACTTATCAGAAAGTGGGAATAATTTTCGTTTAAAACTCTGTCTATTTGACAGTCTAAATTACAATTCATTTCGTTCACTTAACGATACAGGGTGATCACAAATTTTATTGATTATTCTCAATTTGTTACTGGTCCCCTAAGTGTTGTCTTAAACCAATATTCACTGAGAAACAGGAGAAAGATCCAGTTCTTTAAATACCCAATATTTTAAAACATTTCATCGAAAAATATGTTTTTTTAAATTGGAAAAAAAAAAAAAAAAAAAAAAAATACTGATCGTTTGCAAATCTTGCAAAAATTTTGAGCAGGAGTGTGTGTATACATCAGTGACGGCTCGTGAACTTTTGAAAATAGGTGAAGAGCTCAAAAATAATATTTAAGTATTTTTAATGCATAGATTTTATCAAGCATGGTCTTAACTAAAATTAACTAAAAATACTTATTTAAATGTAAATTTATATTCTATAAATGAATACAGTGTAAAATACAGTGTGTTTCTTCACCTATTTTCGGTGTCACGAGCCGCCACTGGTATACATATATATACATCCGTCTATTTTGACAAATTAATATGCCTGCCGTTTCAGAAAATAGATTTTTATTTTTTATTTTTTATTTTTTTATATATATATATATTTTAAATGGCCGATGTGTTAATTTTGGCAAATGATTAATAGAAAGGTGTCAAATGATTTTTTATTTTTATTTTTTTTCATTGTCAACGCAATATCATTAAAAAAAAAATTGTTAAGTTTTTTTTTTTTTTTTTTTTTTTTTTTTAAGAAGCTTGTGTTAGTTACTTAAAGAGCACAAAATAAAAATTTAAGTAAAAAAAAAAAAAATAAATTTTTAGAAGCTTTTCATTGAAATTGGAATTTGCCACTGTGTCTTCGTGTCACGCTAAAAAACAAGGCACCTCCACTTCAAAGTAAATGGTTAGTGTAAGCAAACACTTGCATCGCTCGTTGGCTCAGTTGGTTCAAGCTTGGTGTTGATAACGAACTGGTCGTTTGTTTGATCTACGAAGGCCGGTCTGTTACTTTTTTGCAGATAATTACTAGAAAAGGTGTAATTTGTTAAAAGAAAACCACTGTCTACACATTATCAAAAGAAATTCTTTTCCCTTTCTTTTTTTCTTTTTTTAAGAAGTTTTTTCTTAATTACTAAAACTCACAAAAAAAATTTAAAAAAAATTAAAAAAAAAAAAAAAAAAGTAAGACAGAAACAAAAAGGAAAACACTCTTTTTATTGTGAATTCCTAGAAAGTCAAAAATAAAAATTTATTCTTGCAGTGACATGTAATAAAAAATGAAAGTTTCGACGCTAATAAATTTTAGAAATATATATATATATTTCACATATGCAAGGGATTAAATGTTTTTAGTATTTTAAATATTTTAAAGAACATCTGAGAACAATATTCTGTGTGTATTTCTTAGATATTTCTAGCATGATCGATGATTTTTCTTGACTGTTCTTTGATTTCTGGTTAGAGCGACACATTGAAAAAACAATGTTTGTGGGTTTAGTCCTCGAAAACAAATGTGTTAAGAGATTAAAGAAAAGATATCAGTTGATAAAAGAAAATCTTTCGTTGTCTATACAGTAACCTAAAAAAATTGATTAGTTTTTTTTAAGAAACTTCTTTGGGTAACTAAAAAGCCAAAAATATAAGTTTAAGTAAAAAATAATAATAATAATGATGATAATAATAATAATAATAAAATAAAATAATATATTTATATTTATATTTTAATATGAGAAGCTTTTTATTCTGGCGCCCCTAAAACGCATAAAATAAAAATTTATTCTTGAAACGACGTGCTATAAAGAAATGAAAGTTTCAACACTAAGAAAATTTTAAGGAAAACTAGATTTTCACTTTTGCAAGAGATCAAAATTTTTAATTTTTCAAAATATTTTAAAAATCTTTCGAAAAATTTAAAATTTGAGGCTTAGTAAATAATTATACAAAAACTAAGAATATTGGTCTCAAATGCTTTTTAAAGTTTATATTTTTTAATGCTTAAATATTATGAGTAATGGAGTGTAACCATGTTAAAACGCATTTTAAAAAAATACCGCTTATAGACCATGTAGGTACATAATTCTGTTATGTGTCCTCCTGTAAAAACCACAAATGTTATATATATCAATAAAAACTATACAACTATTTCATTGTGACTTATGGATATTGAAACATATTTGGCATGATATGGCTGACTACAGAACACCATCCGATTTCTTTTGTGTGGCACTGTAAATATATATATATATATATATATATATATATATTTAGCATACATATTTTTTTGTAAATAAAACGTGCTTCTAAGCATGTTAAAAATATATATTAATTACATTATGTTGAATGCAGTACAAACATTTTAAAACACGCTTAAATAAAAATCTATTTGTAGCCTGCAATGTTACAAAGTTCTTTTGTGTGTCCTTGTAAACCAGCTATAAAAAATTTATATGTCAGTAAAACGTACACAACGTTTTCTATGCATCTCAAGAATAATTGTTCAAAATTTGACATAATTTGGATGATTACGTAAGTTTTTTGTAATATTTTTGTAAGGTCCTGTACATTAATTATTTTATCTAAGCACACATTCGTCAAAATAAATTTTATCCATAGACCGTATTCATAAGAAATATTTTGACGTGTTCTTATACACGAACAATAAAAAAATTAACATTTAAAAAAAAAAAAAAAAAAAAAAAAAATCTAATCAGAATTTTTTATTTAAAATCTCAACATGCGTATAAACTTACAAATCAATTGGGAATGATTTTTACGGCTGCTATAATCATACATATAAATTCTGTCAATAGGCTGAAATTATAAGAAAAACAATGGTGTGTCCCTTTACAAGTGTCCCCGGAAAAGCAGAATGCACACCACACCCAAAATTATACAGATGTGGGTGCCTAATAAACTTATGTACGAATCTGCAAGTTAATCGTTATTTTCTCGGTCGTTGTCGTGGTACATACATGCAGATAATGATGCTGAAATAAATAAGCTAAATCGAATAAGGTATTTAACGCTACTGCATTTTTATAATTTGAACAAATCGTTCAGAATGATAAGTAATATTTCTTTGTGACCCTGTAAAACTCTGTAAATACTAGCTTCACCAAAATCTATACAGTTCGTCCGACGTACCCCTGCAACATGTATATAAATATTCAGCCGAACCAAATAACGCTTTTAGACGTTATCCCCCTTTAAATAATTTTTTCTTTGTCCCTGTAATAATAATAATAATAATAATTATTATTATTATTATTATTATTATTATTATTATTATGAAATAAAATAAATAAATAAATAAATAAATAAAATAATAATAATAATAATAATAAACTATATGTCCTAGATTCCTAAAAATCTATGCAGTTCGTGCAATAGTAACTTTCAATCGGATAAGTCATTTAGACGATATTTCCCTATAAATAATTTCAGCCTTTAGGTCATAATAATTAAGAAATATTTTTTGTGTCCCTCTAAGAAAACTTTAAGAGTTACATTCATCAAAATCAATAGAATACGTGTTCCTGTGACCTATAATGTACATACCAACTTTCAACTCATTCGAATAAATCGTTCAGTCGCTATCGTATTCACTCTTATACACACATATACATACATATATCACGGAAAATTGTGTAAAATTATAGATATCTGTGAACGGGGAACTCGTGCGAAAATCAAAGTTGAGATATTCTACTAGACATCATGACAATCACAAATATAAATTTTCAACTTTCTACGACCATTCTTTTTGAGCTGTGTGATATACAAAACCTTTTTGATAAATCATGACTACAATACATTCTTTACATATAGTGTTCGGAAAGTAAAAGTAAGTCTGTATCAGTAACTAAATGAGGTATGATTAGCGTTATGATTGGTTTACAAGGCTACACTGTAAAAGAATTCCTTAAATTTTCTGAATTTTTTATTCAGAGTCTCTGTAAATTTACAATAATACTTAGTTAAAAGTAAGTAATCTAGATTCTCAATCTGAATTCTGTAATTTTATCTATTTTTAATGTTTAATTTCTTAATAAAAATTTAAAATAAATGTTTTCACTTTAGGAAAAAAAAAAACTTTCTAAAATACAAATGTATTCTTGTTACTAGCACTTCTCTGGGAGAAAAAAATAAATCGAGATCTGATATCATTCTTGATGATTTTTAAGTAAAATGACCTCCTGAATTCGAATATGGCTCCCATTTTGTTCAGTCACCCACTGTTTTCTAGATACACCACCTCATCCCGGAATTTCTTCCATGTTCGATAATTTTATGACCACGAATTTGATTTGAAAAATGAAAAATAAATAATTTAACACTTAAAAACAATATATATATATATATATATATATATATATATATATATGTATATAAAGTTTAAAACATAACATTAATAACAGATTAAAAATATATAAGATATGTAATGCATAATTTCAGTTGCAAATCCCCCTAAAATATTTCCCTTGTCACAAATGTCCATGTTTTAGAATTTTCCAACTCTGTATCCCCTCAGAAGATATTTAACGATTAAAATAACCCCCCCCCTTTCGTAAACATCAAATTTTTAGCCATAAAATCAACAAAAAATGTTAAAAAATTAGGGCAATTCCAAAAACACGGGGGTGATAAGGCAAAATGGGCATCATATTTGGATTCAGGAGGTCATTTTACATAAGAATATGCTGAAATGGTATCAGAGGAAATTTTCATGCCGAGCAGTGTAATTAATTAAATTAATGTTTGTCATAAAAACGAATATATAAAATAGATTTTTAACATCTCTCTCTCTCTCTCTCTTTTTTTTTCCTGTGTAATTTCACATAAGACTTAAAATAATAGATTATATGTAGTTTCCTTTTTAAATTTTTAACATTGTAAATAAAAACATTCAGATACTGTAGGAGATAGTAGTTAAAACTACTGAAAATGCATTTTAGTTGTATTATGTCTTTTTTTTTTTTTTTTTTTTTTTTAACATTTCAATAAATAAATAAATAAATAAATAAAGGTGATTGTGATTGTTTCTTTTGTTTTTTTTTAATCTGTCTGTTAATACGTCTCTCTTTCTGTATTCGATTATAATTCCTGTATGTATTCCAAAAACGTTTTAAAACACATGTATTATTATCAAATTCGCAACAGCATGTTAACTCTTCAGTATGTAGTATATTTAATGCAATTGGTATGTAAAGAAAGACTCAAGAAAGATTTTCAATGAATTATAGTATTTTAAATGAGTATTTCTTAAGCATGTTTTAATACAGTTATACAACGTAAAACATTCTGAAATAAGTCTATATTATTAGGATATACATATACAATTTTTCTGTTAAAATAAGATATGTCTAGCGTAACTGATTTGTTTACAAGACACAACAAAGATGTTCAACTGCTACATGAATTATAAATGGAATTTTTTCAATGTTAATGTTCAGCAGTATCAGCAGTGCAACTTGCCGGTCTATGTACGCACAATAACCATCTCACATATGAAGTTTGGAACGCTTTAGAAGCATAGACATAGTCTACTTGTACACAAGGAAAATTATGATTACCTCATGTGCTGGCTGCAGTGGGCCCAGTATAAGTACGCCAATCTACTTTATGTAGATTATTTACTATCTTTTAAACTCTCATCATTTGTATGAATCATGTATCATACGATTTATGGTAGATACACTGAGATCATTACTGCCGGCTGTAAAGGGATCATTATAGAAAACTTTTTATTTATTTATTTATTTATTTATTTATTTATTTTTAGAAAAAACAATAAAGTACGTAGAGGAAAAAAACAAAATGACATGAGTTTGTCTGACTTCTTCCTCTGCAGTTAAAAACTAAACATAACTTACAGTCTTTCCGTTTACATTGAATATACAGGTCTAAAAAATAATATATACATATATATATATATATATATATATATATATATATATATATATATATATATATATATATATATATATAATGATATATATATAATGATAATAATATGAAATAAAAAACAAATAATATAAAATAATAATAATATATATATATAACTATGAATTTAAATTATGATAAGTGAAGATATGAGAGTGGAATGTAAAAACAACAATAATAACTCTGTTAATAAACAAGAAAATAAATTAAATGTATCACTATTCAAGCTAAAAATCTCAATTTATGCTGTATTTTCTTCGTCAGCATAAATTGAATCGTCATATACATATATATATAAGCATAAATTGAATCGTCATATATATATATTTGAAAAGTACTATTTTAAAATTAATTTTCGTAAATTTCCTTCCTTACAAAAATAATTAAAAAAATAAATACAATAAATAAATAAATTAGATTACATGATTATAACAGCTATTTTCAATCGAAAAGTGCTAGTAATCTATGCGAACTTATTTTTATTTCTTTAACTTTTTATTAGTTAAATTATTTAAATTGATTTATTTTGCACTTAATATTAAGCAGAAGTATACTGCATCTAGTGTTAAGCTGAGTTTTTATGCTGCAATAGTTTATTTTCCTGAATCATGTTAATAGTTAGACTCTAAAAGTACATTGGATGTAAAGAACCATCATCTAAAATTCTAAAAAAAATACATTTAATGCTTGCATTAGTTCATGTACTGGCTTTTATGCACGGAAGACGGTATAATGAAAGCTACCGAAACAATTGTCTGCTATTTTACTGGATATTATGACGTTCTACACATCAATTTTTTTTTTTCTCTTTTTAGCTTTAGAAATGCTCAATTTAAAAACTTAGCCATGTAATTAATATTTTAAATTTATAATAATAATAATAATAATAAAAAAGAAAATAAAAGAACACTGATTCTTACACACATATATATAATAGATTTCAATAAACTATATTATAACATCAAAAAATTCAATTTTCCTTAATACATTTTAGTTAATGGTTTGTTTAAAAAAAATAATAATAAGTATTTCCAAATCATTCTGAACTTTTACCAATATTGCACATTATTAATTTATGTTGCAATAGTTTATTTACGTATTTCATGTAATTAATCATTTTGGAAAACAACAATATAATGTAAGGTTTATGATTTTTTCGTAAAATTATTGTTCACCCATTAAAAGTACTTTTTAAAATAATCTCTTCAAAAAGAACTTTAATATATTATTCAATCCACTTTATTGAGTTACCTGACAAAAAGAATTAATGATTTTCCATTTGTTTGTTTCTTTAAAGTGAGAACAAGAATGAAAGAAAGAGATTTCGATTTAATGGAAAAGTTATAGTTTTAAAATTGCTGGTCTTCTAAAAATGTATATTTAATCAATCCCCTATGACATTGAATTTACTTTTTAAAAGCCTTTTGAACTAATTCTTCTTTTTTCTCACATACTGACAAAATTAGTCAAATTAAATGAATGACGTTGATAAATAAACTAATGACACTGATATCAATATTGACAATTTTAATCAAACTTTTAATCAAATAATAAATCTAAAATATTTTCAGCTATAGATTTTTTTTTTCTTTGCTTTTTTTATGATTATTGTTTTATTTTTAGGGATTCTATTTTTTTTTTTTTTTTTTTTTAATGCATTTTTAATTTTTTTTAATTTTTTTGCAGGGGAGGTATATATAAAAACAAAATAATGATTTGAAAAATGAAGTTGGAATTTTATAAAATAAATTTTTTTATTAAGTTATTTGTATATGTATATATATATATATATATATATATATATATATATGGATATATGTAATATAACTAGAAACATAATGAACCGTGTAGTATAGGTATATACAATAGACCATCGATTTCAGCTATTACGACCGATATAGGGGCTCCCATAGCAGTTCCGTTAATTTGACGATAATAGGAATCATTGAAAAGAAAACAATTAGACGATAAACAAAAGGTGGTAAGATCAAGTACAGTATTTAAATTTAAATTAGTGTCAACATTGAAATTAGGATATATATTATGAATAATATCTCATGCAAATGATATAGGAATAGAAGTAAAAAGAGAAACGACATCTAATGATATCATAATATAATTAAAGGCGAATGGAATTAATTTTAAACCATCTAGAAACTGAAAGGCAGAATTTAAACTTTCAGCTTTACGCGTTGTCCTTTACTTAACGTGTTGTCTTTGAACTTCGGGAATAAGGAAAACATGTATTTCCTTATATTTTTCAGCACAGATTTTGTCCCGAAGGCCGTTAGGAGTCGAACAAAATAGCCAATAAAATAAAAAGTAATTGTGATAACCCTGTATATGTAAAAGCTTCGATTGATATGTAGATTTTATATATGTTTATAAATATTATATTTCACACGTGTGTAGAATTTTGTAAGGATATCTTGAATATTTAAGGAGTTATTAATATTTTACTAAGAAATGCAAAACTTTTTCGCAAGTTTTTACTTTATAACACCTAAAATTTGTCTTCCAATTTAATGGAACTTTTAGAAAACATGTCAAAGTATGCGTAAATCATTGTACTGTAGCATAAAATAAATATATTTAGTATTCGAAGATGCATGCAGAGTATTAATAAATAATTTATTAGTGTGAATGCGCGGACTATAGCAATAAAGCTTTGATACCGAACTGAATACAGCACCTTATAAAAAATGTACAGCTGAATATCACAAAAATTCATAGAGATATCAGTGATTAAATAAGCTATTTTTCAGCTGTTTTCTAAAGAGGTTTTTACGACGAGGAGTATTTTTCAAATGAAAGTTTGTATCAGAAGAACCTATGTTACACAATGAAACTTTATAAAATATTTGCATTTTTATTTCTTTATTTTCTTTTTAATAAGTATGTACTGCATACCTATAAAAAAAGGAAAAATGACTTGTTTGAAATATTTTTTTTTCTAATATAAATTTTCATTTGTGACTAACCTCTTATTATAAAGACTTTTTTAGAAAACAGCATAAATGCAGCTCATTTTATCGCCGATATCTCTATGAATTCTTCTGATATTCAACTGGATTTTCTTTATAAGGTGCTCTATACAGGTGAGTAGTAAATTATGTAAACGTTTTTTTGCGACTGTCCACGCATGAGCAGTAATAAATTATTTACTACATCTGTCCATATCTCTTTGAATGTTAAATTCATTTGATTTAAACTAAAATATAATGATTTAGGCACATGTTTTGAAGAAAAATCTTCGGAGTTAAAAAGTAAAAACATGCGAGAAAAATTTACAATTTTTTAATAAAATTTTAATAACTCCTTAAATATTCAAGATAGCCTCACAAAACCGCACACACATATAAAATATAAATTTTATAACCATATCTAAAATTTGCAGATCAATCGAAGCTTTTCCATATACTGGGCTATCACAAATACTTTTTATTTTATGGGATTTGTTGTTCGTCTATTAAGGGCCTTCGGGGCAAAATTTTTGCTGAAAAATATGAAGAAAGACATTCTTTCCTTATTCCCAAATTTGTATTATAACGCGGTAAGTGTTTTTCAAGCTGTTCGACAAAACTTAAAAAAGCGAAAATGTTCACATTATTTTGTCCAGCACCTGTATATTCATATTAATTAGAAATAAATAAAATTATTTTTGGGGCTTTCAATTGTATCGTTCATGAAATTAATTATATCAAAACTCTTCAGCTCGTTTTTAAATCAATAATCCTCTCTGAATAAATACTTCAATCCGTCCATTTACATTTTGTCATAGAATATTAATCCTTTTTTTTCCGAAGCAATAGTTTCCAGAAGGAAATTGATAAAATGTCACTCCAGATTATTTAATTGATTTCCTGAAAGAATGGAGGATTTATCTGAGATTTTTTATTAGTTCTATAAAAGAACAAAAGCCATTGATTTATTGGAAGGGGGGAGGGAGAAATAACATTTTTCAATTACCTATTTTATATAATATGATGTTTACTTTAAAAGTTAGTCTTAATCTCATTAAATTTTCAATCAGCTATTTCTCTTCACGTTTGTTAAACGATAGCCTCCTTAGCTAAAGGAGGTTCTGGTTAAAATGACAATATCAATGATATTAATTTAAGTTAATGATATTGATATTGAAAGCAATATTATTAGTAATACATTACACGTGTAAGATTAAATTTATGAGTTTATTAAACACGGACAATTTATTTCCTTTAATGGCGATCATTTATTCAATATCTGAGAAGTGAAACGTCATTCTGCTTGCATTATTTAATATTTAATAAATAGAAAATTAAAAATAAATTAGTGTGATAATTTCTATAAACTTAATGTGTCACGTTTATTAAAATGTCAAACGTTTTTGTTTGTCTTTTGTAATGTTATGAGATATTCGAAGTAATTTATTGATATTTAAACTATTTATAATATAAAATTATAATACGAAAAATTTATTTTACTTGAGTTTTACTTATTTTTAATAACAAGTTTTAATATTTAAATTATACATTAAAGTGTGGCTTAATTTATTAAGCTTTCAAATATCCTCACATAATTAACTCTAATGGATTAGCACAAACACACATACTCACACACATACGCACACACATACATACGCACACATATAACAAGTGGCATAGCACGTAAAGAACTGGAAAAATAAACATAAAAAGAAAGCAATAATAAGCATAGAACATCAATACATTACCATGAGCTTTGATTGAGCATTGTATGCAAAATAGGTCCAGTTTTTGTTACACTGTAAGTATATGTACCAAAAATATATAGAGCATAATGCCCAATTAACACCTAATAAGACATTAAAAAGAAATTGGTAACAAGGTTTAAAAAATAAAATTCACAGGAAGATGAAATAAAACTAAAAGCATAAAAATTCAAACAAAAAAATAAATAATAAATAAAATAAAACTTACAGAAAAAAATCTACAATTATGAATAATTTTCACGAATATCCGATAAGTTAATTAACATGAATTATAACGTTACAAAAGGAATCAGAAGCAGTATTTAACAGAAGCAATATTACATTATAGAATTAAAATTATAGATTGAGGTTCAAATGTAAGAAGTAACTAATTTACCAAAAATAAATGCAAAACTGGTGTACAAACAATAAATAGACAATAAGACTCTTCACACACCATAAGTTTTAAGCCAGCACAACCGGTTTCGAAAGGACGTAGCCTCCCTTCATCAGGTGCAAAAAACACGTGCTACTGCCTTGGAGGCAAAAGCAAGACTGTCAACTAATTTAGCAAGACGTAAAAAATTTATTAATGAGTACATTATTTATTAAGAAGACTTTAAATTTTAATCGAGACGTTGCATTTATTAAACTGAGAAGAAATTATACTTTTATCCAAATAAAAAAAAAGGGGGGGGGGTGGCTGTATTTTGGAAATCTAAACATTGTCAAGGCGAAAATACGAACAATGAAATAAAATGACTATAAAGGCGAAATGCGAAAGCTAAAGACGAGAAAACTGAATACGATAACATGACATGAAATGAAGACGCATCTAACAAGGAAACATTCAAAAGGTGTCGTCTTCAAAAAAATATTGAATATATATATATGTGATTCTACTCTTCATAAAACACCAGGAAGTGAAAAAAGTATCGGCTGAAAGGAATTACAGCGACCACAAAATGATATCAAAATTAAGCATATTTGGCGATTTAGCGCTGTTAGGCGTTCAGTTAGATTGCCGTGTACGAACAGAACCGTGTATTGTTTCTCTGCCAAGAACTCAATATCAATCGCCTAACAATGTGAAATCGCCAAATATGCTTAATTTTGATATTTTTTTGTGGTCATTGTAATTCATTTCAGCCGATACTTTTTTCACTTTCTGGTGTTTTAGGAAGATTAGAATCACGTACATTTTTTCAATATTTTTTGAAGATGACACCTTTTGAATTTTTCCTTGTAAGATATTTATGTTTTGTCAAATATCTTGAAAAATACTTAAAGCGTATTGGAAGACGTATCGTTTAAGATGTGAACGCCGAGAATGATGACTTGGAAGACGATTGTTCCAAACGCCTTGAAGACTATTTTTCTCTGTTGCAAAACAACATCAGGTTTCTTTTTCTTCTTTTTTTCTTTTTTCAAGAAAATTCAACTTTTTACGTTAAAAAGAAATTTTATCAATTACAAAGTATTACGCAAAATCAGCTCTTTCTTTCTTTTCTTTTCTTTACCTTACTTTTTATTGTTTGTTTATCACAAAGATACTTATTTTTTCTCGTTTTCGTTTATATATTGCAGTTGTTGAGCTGTAAGAGGTCCTCCAGAGCAGGATGCCCGTGTATATGTGTGCTTTTACGCCAGCAGCAAGCAGCATCACGCCAGCCACCAATGGGAGCTTAATCCGTCGCTAGTGCATTTTTAGAACCTCTCCACTTATTTTGGTTTAGTGATCGATATGCAAAATAAAAACCTACCTATTGTATTACGTTTCATTTTAACTTAAATTTTGGCTGTAATATTTTATTTTAGAGTCCGTTATGGTGACATATATGTTTAAAATGTTATTTTATTTAATCCATATTGTAAAATTAATTAAATAATTTTTACTTAATGTATAGGAACAGGAATAAACGACTAAAGAAAAATGTGATGTGTTCTTTATTTAAAATTGATGTTTCACAAAAATATTAACTATTTATGTATATGTTAGGTTTAAAGTAACAAATCCGGTTATTATTAATAATAGCGGGCGATTATTAATAATAGTCGCATATTTTGGTGAATGGCAATAATTAATAGACATTAATTACATTAGCCGGTTACTATTAATAATCACTAAAGAATTTTGTTCAATATAATCTATTGGTCTGGTCATGCATTAGTAAAGAAAATCTCTAACTAAATGAATTGAAAATTATTCCATTGAACAAATATCTTTGGTAATAATTAATAATAACCAGTAAATGTGATAAATTAATCAAAAATTTTTCACTGTAACCAAACTTCATTGGTAATCGTTAATAATAATGGGTCAATGAGACAAATTCTCATAAATTTTTCAAATTGGCTTATTTAAATATTATTAATAATCGCGGAGTTTTATTAATAATTACCCGTTAATCACACTGACCGCGACGTATATATTGTGTTATTAAATAAACAAAAAATGTAAATTTAGGAGAATTTTTTAAAGATATAAGCAATTAAAATAACTTATATGACTTCTCATGGTAATTAATGAACCACTGGTACAAAGAAAGTATCTGGATCCATCGGAAAGTATCTGGATATTAATATATATATATATATCGTTATATAAGTGTTTTTTCGGAAGAAAATATCTTTCAATCGAGAAATAATCGTATTGTCATTTATATATATATATATATATATATATATATATATATATATATATATATATATATATATATATATTTAATATTAATATTAGATTCTTGAGCTAATATACAAAACATTGCATCTTATTTGAAGATCATAAAAAACGGCAATGAAAAGCATCAACAATATATTATGACTTTCTATATTAAATCTACATCTTCTCTATTGTTTAATTCCATCTTATTATTATGAAACTCTAAAGTACTTGTGGTAAAAAAAGTATGCAATAAAAATCAATTAATAAATGAAAAATGAAAATAAACAATGAATAGGTTGCTTGTGATTTTTTTTTTTTTTTAATACATAAATATTTAAAATATCACAAGTATCTTACAGATAAATATTATAATTCTAAAACACTATAAATAATCATGCATACTAATTGCATGAAGGCACGTATATATATATCTACATATATATATATTATATATATATATATATACATATCTAAGTGCGATAAGGGCTTCTTTAACCATCCTTTTTAAAAAGTTTGCAGTCATATAGCCGTCATTAATAGACTCGGTAATTAAACTCAATTTAATTAGCCATATTTATTATAATGTTCGCAGTATAAGAGGGATTTCCATTGTTGGAGAGGTCAGTGCAAAAATTTATCATCTGGCATCGTACAGTTATTTTAGCAAGGCATCCTAGAAAAAAGGAACTTCCTCTAGAGATGTACATATATATATATATATATATATATATAATGTTAGGGAAACCGAAAAGAGAGGACGGAACTTTTTCCCATACGTGTCGATATGTCACGTGACTAAAAGAGCGTAGCGATGTGCTTTTTAATTATTTACAGGTTGATTCAAAATAGGTGTGACAGATTTCAGAGCATCATAATTTTTTATTGATTTAAGTTATGCACATGAAATTTTCAATGTGGTTTCCTTTAACATAGTACTCTTTACGTAAACTTTCAGGACAAGCAAAAAGAGCTTTTTCGACCATTTTAGGGGTATTTTTCCAACTTCATCTTTGATTGCTTTTTGAAGCCCTCGAAGTGCTCTTACTTTACGTCTACTTAATTGTTTTTTTTTTAAGTATCCCCATAAAAAATAATTGCAAGGAGCCCAGTCAAGGGATGATGGTGCCCATTTCTTAGGAGGAAGAAAATTTATTTGTTTTTATCTTTCAGCCATTTTATAGTTTATTTTGCAGTATTACTTGTTGCAAAATCTTGGTGAAATACAAAGTTTCCTTGAGGGTAAAGACGTTTACTTTCTTTGATCATGTGCTTCAAAATTTTATTCTGATAGTATTTAGCATCAATTTTAGCTCTTGGTTTTACAAAAAACGGCTTTGATAAGTCTTAAGAGAAGATTCCCATCCATACCATAAAACCTGGCGGCCAACTTGCCTTTTGCAAAACATCTGCGTCTTTGCGACGCTTTTCGCGTGGAATATATTGTATCTACGTTTTGTCAGTTGTGGATGACAAATGAAACATTGCTTCATCCGAAGTTATCCATGTTTTGTATCTACCTTTGCATAGGATTAAATACAGGGCCCAAGAACGTTTTTTTTTTTCGTTTTTATACGGTTCTTTGCAGGCATTTGATGACAGACTGGTTTATTCACTCTTTTATAGCCAATTTTCTTTATATAACGACAAATTGTCGTTTGCGATACCTGTAGTTTCTTTGCTAAAGTTCTTTGAGGCAGAGGATTTTCTACAGCGATAAGTCTTTTCAGCTCCTTTTTTTTCTTTTTCACCGAGGACTTCCTTTCATCCACATATTTTTTTCCTGGAGCTTTTGATTGTCAGCTAATTTTTTTTTTCTTTCGAAGTTTAGATAGTAATCCATTAGAAAAAATGCCTTTTCTGATTTTTAAATGCTTTCTTTATAACAGAATTTGAGCAAACATCCTTCAAAAGCTTTAAAATTTCGTTTGGGGTTTGAGGATCTAATTTCGATGTCATCATTTACTCCCACTCATAAAAATAGCTTGACTGGTAATTTAAACGTCTCACTTTTAAAATAAAAGTGGTGGTAAAGCGATTTAAATTTACCATAAATAGTGACATGTTTTAAAATTGGTCATACTAATTTTGAATCAACCTGTAATTTGTACTTCAATCTGAGAGTGCACAGGACCTTAGTCTGGAAGTAATATTTCTCTCTGGAAGGAAAAAGATGAATTTGAAAGAAATACGTTAAATTAATAATAATAATAATAAAGATTAATTTTGCTAATTGTTTAGTTTTTAAGAAAGTGGAAATGGTAATTTCGATTTAAAAGAGCAGATTGGAATTATTATTAAAGAATGTATTAAGTAAATTATAACTTAATTTACTTAACGATAACTTAACGTAAAATGACTTAATTAGGTTTTTTTTTTTTTTTTTATAATATATATATACTTATATTTATGTTTAAGAAATATATATACATTGTCATGTATATAAAAATATTCTCGGTCTCTGAAAAGTAAAATGAAAATCAACTTAATACAATTTCGTATTCAAAATAGTTTCTAAACTACACTCAAACACGTATTAAATTCTCTGAATACAAGCCAAAGAAGGAAGTACAATAAACGAACGTGTACTTTTTATAACTCCAGTTATCTTTTTCAATAGAAGCCGATTAAAATAACAATAAGTAGATATATCTCAAGAGAAATGTGATGATAATAAAAATAACATACAGTTTTATGATCTTGGCTTTATAAAGAAACCGTTCAGAGTTTATTTTTTCAAACAACAATGGATAGAGTTATAAAAAAGCAATCACATAATAGAGCTTTTTTTTTTTTTTTTTTTTCGTTTTATATTTTACTAAGTTTATCTATAAAATAAAGTTCGTCAAGTTTCTATTAAATGCCTAAATTTATAACTTAATGTAAGCGTAAAACTTAAATAAAAGAATTAAATTAACGATTGAGAATATTTAAAATTTGAAAACGTTAGAGAATTTTATTCATGTAATATAATAACTTTTATTTAAAAGCCTTATTAAATAAATACCCATATAAAATTTAGTATTTATTTTATAATTTCTCTATTCATACGCCTACTTTTGTAAAGTGTTACATATTATTAAAAAGAAAAAAAAAAAACTACCTATATTGTAAAACATATTACAAGGAAAATATATGTATATATATATATATATATATATATATATATATATATTGGTGGGGTAAAATGATGATTAAATATCCAGAAATTAGTAGCCTTCATCAAAAGAGGAAAATGTCAAAATATTAAAAATAGCATATACACACATTCATAAACATAGTCAAATTTTAAAATAATTTTAATAATAATAGAAATATTGATAGATTGTAAGTTGAAGTGATATAAAAGATAAATATTCAATTATGCACATTATTACTCTTCTTTCAATGAAGGAGGAATAAACGTACAGTGAAACCTCTCTAACAATCAACCTGTATTCAGAAGCCATCTCCTTTAATGACCAATCCTCCAGACTTTTACCAGACTTTTGCATAGGGTTTGAAACTAATTTACAATTATTTAATTATTGTGTACAGTTGTGTGCCTTTCTTAAGGGTCACGTTTTGTAAGACCATCTGAATCTTTTCCCCTTGAATTAACAGTTAATTACAACATTAATTTCCCCTTGAATTAACATATCTACTACATAACTAAATTTATTACAAATTTTTATCACGTAAACGCAGCTGTTAACGAAAGAGAGCACAGCGCAATACCGAAGGAATGTCAACAGCTAATTAATAAGAAACAACCCAAAGATGACGTCAGCACTAAAGGGGAAGATGAAAAAGCCAGTGACAAGATGGTCAGTAGAGCAGCAGCTTTCCAGCCTGATGACTACCGCGATTAGAGCGTCGGAATATATGGTAATGCTGCTCAATTAAAGGACTTTGAGGCATTTTAAAATGTTTTTTAAAGTTTAAATCTGTACTTTTTTGAGATATTGGTGGTTAAAGGACAAAATTTTTTACCTTAATGTGAAAAAAATTAAAAATATATACTTGTAATATCTTAATATATATAAATCTCGTGTCACAATGTTTGTCCTCAATGGACTCCTAAACCACTTAACCGATTATAATAAAATTCGCACACCATGTGCAGTTCGATCCAACTTGAGAGATAGGATAGTTTAAATCTCAAATTATAGTCGCAATTTTAATTTATTGCTAATTATTTGTCTGTTATTATTTGACAGTCACAATTATCTGTTAACTCCAAATGATTCTAACAGATGTCGATACCTTTCGACTGGGTTGAAATGAAAGCTGAAATATATTTGGTGCTGCCATCTACACAAAGAATCTTCAACTTTTTAACCTATTAATAAATTTCGTATAATTCAATTATTTCCACTTTTTAAATTTTTGGTGTTAGCATAGCCGGCCACGTGTTACTTAGACTGAAGTGTAAATTGAATTCATATTATAATGAAGATAATACAGTGAAATTAATCCTGTTTTTTACTTATTTGTGCTTCATTGATCAAAACTTTATAATTTAATCTGTATATATATATAAATTACGTGTCACGATGTTTGTCCGGGGTAAACTCCTAAACTAAGGAACTGATTTTGATGAAATTTTGCACACTGTGTGCAGTTTGATCCAACTTGAGAGATAGGATAGTTTTTATCTCAATTTTTTGTCACAATATTGTTTTATTGCAATTATTTGTTAATTATAGACCTTTATTAAAGTTGCTCCAAAATATCTGTGAGTTCCATTAATTTAATTGTTGCCAAAAAAAAAAAAAAAAAAAAAAAATACGAGTTCATTTTCTTTCGACATAAAAATAAATACATTTAATCAAACGTGAACGTTAAAAAATTATAAAAAGTTAAATTATGCATCTCACGAAAATTGACGTCATAATCAATTTAAAGATTTTATACACATTGATAAAGTGCTAATGTAGTTCTATCATAGATATAGTAATATATATAGATCTCTCATCCCCATGTTATCGTAGAAAGATTTTTGATGCCGAAAAAAGATAAAAAATAAAAGCTTTGGAAACAGCCATTAAGTGGTATTGAAAAAAAAAAAAAAAAAAAAAAAAGAAAAGAAAGAAAGAAATATGAATTTGAAACTGTATCTGGAGTCTTCCATTCCCCTTTAGCAAATAAATTATTCATAAATTTTATTTGCTAAAATATTAGTATGTATTCCCGTGTGTATTCACTCGGGGAAAGACGGCCATATTTTGGTAAAAACGTCGTCTTTTCCCAAATGAAAAGGAATAACTTTTTTCTCCCCAATGATCACTCTATTCTATATATGCTATACTATATCTATGAGTTCTATACGCAAGCGAAGTGTGACTCACTGACCGTCTGTGCAGCCAAGAAAAAGATTTCCTATGTTAATTGCCCACTGGATTTTTTGTAAGAAATTATTAAAAATCGAGGAAATTTATTTCCCGATTTTAATCCTTATATTTGGGTATAGATATGTATTAGTTATCGCGGGTGTTAGATTGAATTATTTTGCTGTCAAATTGACAAAATTTTAATTTTAAATTTTTAAACTCTGTCGCCCTTGGCTTTTTTTATTATTATTATTATTATTTGGCGATCAAAAGCGTAACACGAAAATATACATGCCAGATGTATGCATTGTACGAAATGTAATATGTATTATTCATTGTACGTATGTATGACATGTAATATGTATTGTACGAAATATTGTTTCATATTATTCATTACTCTTTTAATATAAGTTGTTAAAATAACCATGATTTTTGAAAGGAATTAAATATTTTCGCCAGATAATTTGGCGATATTCTTTTTTTTTCGCCAAGGATGACAGAAATGAAATCTATTCCGCTGCAAAATATTAGTATCTTACATCAGATATTTTATTTAGACATTTGAAAACAAATTTGACTTCAAACTATGATAGAATATTTATCATTTTCCTTTTAATTAGTATATTATTAGTATATTAAAATTTAAAAGCATGGTATATAAAAAGTTTTTTTTTTTTTTTTTTTTTTTTTTTAATCTTATAATTATTCTTATCTTAATCCTCAATGTTTCCCATCTTTATTGACTTGAATTTACTATTAAAATTTTAACATACTCAAAAACTCCTCATCACTTCGTTAAAATACACTAAACTTTTCCAAAATCTTTTTGTATTTAAAATGATACATGTATTTACTTTAAATGTCCAATATTTCATAAGATTTCCAATTTTAAAGTTTTAAAATATTTATAAAATTTACTTATTTTTCTGGTTTAGCCTTATTGTTTTCCCTTTTATAACTACAGCTGTTGCCCTCTTTAAAATATTTAAAATGATGAGGTCATTTAATAGTAAAATTATCCATTATAGCATATATTATATTTCACTCCTCCATAAAAATTGATTTTAAAATCGTCTGTTTCTTTTATACTTTTATTTTAATAGAATTTTAATAGAATTTAATTTATATATTAGTCATTTTAGCAATTTTATCCAAAGTAGCATTAGAAATAATATATATCACTTCTCCATTAAAATTTATAGGACCCTACAATAAAATTAATTTGTGCTTAATATCAACACTACGAAAATTTTTATCAATCGCTT